>CM042217.1:15686530-15806530 GCA_023566465.1 Cottus gobio
TTCAGCGAAATTTATTGCGTCCTGTTTCACAAGTAGTATCCGCCACTGTTAGCCAGTCTCCTTTCTGCTCCTATTAAAATATATATTTCAATCTTTCACCATCTTTTGTCCGTCTCCCTCTGTCCTCCACTTCCTCCTTCTCTCCCACATCTAACTTCTCTTCTCCCAGTCACCTTTGTCCAATCCTCCCTTTTCTCCCCCAACTCAACTTTTCCTCAACATGTGCAGCTGTTTTGCCGCAGACACACACACACACACACACACACACACACTGAGACCCCACGAAACTCCACTCTGACCACCGTTTAATAGCCATACTGCACAAAGGCCCATCAAAACGGCCTTGATTGGCTCTGACAGCAAATATGTCCCATGAAATTGACTTGGGATCAGTGTGCGTGTGTGTACATCCACGTGTATGTTCACTAATGTGTGTGTTGCAGAGGGTTCTGAAGAGGAGTGACAGAAACAGGGGGAAGTTATGGCGGGGAAGACAGAAAGAGAGCGTGAAAAAGATTAAGCTAGGGGATGAAGATGTGAGGCCAACAGCGGGGAAAGCAGATTTATATCTCCAAAGTGAAAAAATCTGGAGATGTTTAACTGTCTTCAAACTTAGTGGAGCATCTACATTTTGTCATCGCCATCATTTTAAAGTCCTCTCCTGTCCTTTTTAGAGAAGTTGGCAGCAATGTGAAGAGTTGGAGGGTAAGAATTAAAGACAAAGAATGACACGGTGCTCTTCTGTGTTTTCCTCCACCAAAGGGTAGACAGAAGGGTGGTTGGTTGAATTAACCATCATTCAGTGGGAAGACAAAATAGTTCAAGCCACCTTGATTGAGCATCTAGGAGCAGGAGAGAGCAATATATCATAACATTGCTGTGTAATTAATTCATTTATTCCATGTTTGAAAAGAGTTAACGCTTCAGTCTTTGAATGTCTTAAAAAGTGTGTCTTTGGATCAACTACCAGTGGATTCAACAGCAAAGAAGCAGTGGCAGACTTGGTGTCTGTGATGTAAACTGCTGCTATAAGAGCTGTATTTAATAGCACTGTGGTGTGGTCAGAAAGTGCTTTGAAGAAGGGAGGAAAGAGAGAAAAGGTGAGCAGAGGAGGAAGGTGTTTCTCTGTCTGTGTCGTGATACCATGACAGCCGTTACTGTGTTTCTCCGCTCATCTATTCCTCTTCCACCCTTCCCTCCCCACAGACATGCTACTAATATATTCATCAGAGATTTAGCCATTACTTTTATGCTCTACTGCTTTCTTCTCTCTTATCCAAGGAAGCCTGTTAAGCAGCAGTCCCAGCATTATCCCTTTTAGCAGCTCACTGCTGAGCCATGGGTTTTAAAGGCACAGAAACATGGGCAAGAAATACACTTGCAGTATTTATTCAAAGTATTATGTCCAACAACAATTTCACAGACGGAATTTCTATTCAAGCGTTTTAAACTCGGAGCAAAATTGTTGTGGTCTTGATTCAGAATTCGATCCTGATTTTGGTTGCACTCCTGATGTCCTCCTCTCTGAAAACTAACCACCTCGTCACTGCTGCCAACAGCTGGCCGGCCGAGGCAATAGTAAGCAGCTGTAGCAGTGGACAGGGGTGAGGGTATGAGAGGAATGAGGCAAACATAATTTGGAGAGAACTTGGAGCTCTGACCGTTTTCACACATATTCTCAAACGACTGCTTTCTGTGATGGTTTGTTGGTTTAAAAAATAAAAATCTAAAAGTGTAAGAGGCAGCCCTCCCTGTCTTACAGTCAGAAAGAAGCTTCTAACTGTACCATCAGACCAGCACTTATTTAACTGTGATATGTGGGAAGCTTCACTTAAATGAATAAGTCTAAGTTGTCTTTATTTATAATTTATCAGTTATTACAACACAAATCTGACACATTCATACCAACAAGTTAAACTGATATTATTTCTGCTTAGCTTTATATAGTAAATAATACAGAATGTGTAACCCTCGGTCCAGACTGTTTACCATGTGACTTAGAAACATCATCAAGGTCCTTATCTTATCTCAACCTCGAGACACCCAGAGCCTCCTCACAGAAGGCACGCCAAGTGGGACTCTGAAGCCTCTCAAAATACCAAACCATGACTATGAACAAATTATACATTTCTTCATGTCTACAGTTTTTCCACAACAGTAAGTCCAAGCCTTAATCTTACTCTCACTTAAATGAAGATCCTCGGCTGTTCTAGTGACAGTCTTTAAGCTACATGCAGCATCTTCATTAAGGGTAATAATTCCTCATCTTCATACATCAAAGTCCATTTAGCTCCTTCAGCAGTTATTTCACCAAAATAGTCAGTACGCATCTGTTTTGACTGGTACGAGTGAATGAATGAAATCAGCATCTTCTGTACCGTGAAAGCCCTGAACCCCTAATCTCTGACCCTTAACCTTTGCACTGTTACCACAACTCTAACCCCTTAACCCTCATCATACCAGAAGCACAAAGGCTACTTAGGTGTGTGTGTGTGTGTGTGTGTGTGTGTGTGTGTGTGTGTGTGTGTGTGTGTGTGTGTGTGTGTGTGTGTGTGTGTGTGTGTGTGTGTGTGTGTGTGTGTGTGTGTGTGTGTGTGTGTGTGTGTGTGTGTGTGTGTGTGTGTGTGTGTGTGTGTGTGTGTGTGTGTGTGTGTGTGTGTGTGTGTGTGTGTGTGTGTGTGTGTGTGTGTGTGTGTGTGTGTGTGTGTGTGTGTGTGTGTGTGTGTGTGTGTGTGTGTGTGTGTGTGTGTGTGTGTGTGTGTGTGTGTGTGTGTGTGTGTGTGTGTGTGTGTGCTAAATACAGCCCGCTCAGGAGAAGGTTTAGGAGTTGTTAAGAGGGCTTATCCCACACACAGACAGACACACACATACACACTGGCCACTCATATGCTCCCTCAAGGCACGCACACAACAACAGACAGTTTTGTAATAGTTGTTTTGACGTTGGAGATGGCATCATGAATGTGCTGAGGATGACAAAGCAAAGAGCAGCAGCTGTTGTAAAAAACTGCAAAGGAGGTTTTCAGTCTGCATCTAAACCATTTCATGAAACAGAAAAACTCAAAGATACATTAACATCCAGCAGGGTTTATGGGAAGGAGTGCTTAAATGATTAGTTGATAAAGGAGTTAGTTGAACGACCAATAATAAAATAAAAAATGTTACAAAATATTTTGTAACATAATTTACTTAGAGTATGTTTTGTGCTTTACTCATTATGTCATTGTAAATGTAATATACAACAAAACAAGCTAATTGAAGATGTCTCTTTAAAGCATTATTGGAGGATATTCGAGCCACTGTTTTAGGAATAATCAAGATTAATTGATAACTAAAATAATCACAAGTTAACACAACTTACAACAGAGGCTAGCAGTTATCTTGACCATGGTATTATTTGTTTATGGTAATTGCAATTAAAGAGAATCATAATTTCACAATGATGTAATTATGCAAAGAAAATACTTCACGCATGTATGGTTAAGTTTTTTTTCAGGTGTTTTATCTGGATTGAAGACACATTTTGAAAAATGGAGGACGAGGGATTGGTTTGGTTGATCTGTATTTCTGTCCCTGTGGTCATGAGATGACGTCTCCCTCTGTCACGGTGGTTATAGCAGCCATGTTTACTGGTGGTCTTGACTCACTTAGCAGTAACTTCACACACACACACACACACACACACACACACACACACACACACACACACACACACACACACACACACACACACACACACACACACAAACATACATCTCACCAATTGACGTGGCCTCTGTCTGGTTCAGCAGCCACAAACCCAGAGTTTTAAGTCTTTTTGCACCTCGAGGATAGTTGTGTAAATAAGAGAAAGGTTGAGCGTGTTTCTGTCAGGTTTGCTCTGGTTATTCTGACCTTTTATTAACAATATTTAGCTTTCTGTCTCCTTGCATGTCAGCCAGAGGGCTCACACGAATGGCTCAAATGTGGGCAGAATGTGTCAAACACAGGATTTGTCTGTGAAAGGTTTATTTCCCTCTCTGTGTTTGTTTTAATCCTCATCCTCTCCGTCTCTTTACAGAGTGACCAAGTTCTGGTTTGGTGTGAAAACCACAGACGCTGCGCTCAGGTAAATACTCATACACACAAACTTGTAAGGCTTTACTTCTAAAGATGTTGTACTGACTAGGATTCAATTCCCTGAACCTTAATTAAACCTGTTCTTTAACCAGTCATAACCATAAAACTGAGTCTTCCATGTAGGAGAAAAGACCAGAGGGTCAGAAACTTGGACCCTCCATGTTACGTTTTCCCAGTGAAGCTCATTGCTTGCACTTGACAAGAAGACAGATCTTGACATCATATTCTATATAAGCATCTCAACTTAGTATTGAACCAGGGCCATGGGAACTATGCCCATCTGACTGGCTGGCACATACTTTAAACTAATATCTGTTTAACCGTTTAAATGGGCATGCACGCTACATTCAAATGCAAATAATCCGAGCAACAACAGTATGTTTGCTTTGTGCCACATTACCATCCAACTGTCAACGGTGTAATGGTCCAAATCTTTGGAAAAGGCATCGCGCTGTCCTCGACTAAAGACATTCATAGTCAACTAAAGGACAGATCTGTAAAACTGATTTTCTGCGCAAAGAATCATGCAAAAGCACCACTTTAAATCTTGTGTTTTAGACCAAAACGGATTCGTCGACTAATCGACTGGACGGGAGCCGCCCTAAAAAGACATTGATGATTTTAACCCATCTTGTCTTTTCGGCTGTAGTAAGTGGCCACGATGTAAGTGTGATGACACACAACAAGATAAACCTGACACAACAACAGTAGAAGCAGAGGCAGAGTGTCACTCTTCAACTCTGCCTTGAGAGGAAAAGAGACGGAGAGAAAGTCTTTCTTTTCTCCGTATGTTGGAATCTTAACTCCCCACCGCACGTCTCCTGTAATAGCAAAAGATGTGTTTTTAGTTAAAATAACGTCCTCCCCTATATCTCCATTATCCATCCACCCTGGAGCAAAATGATCCCCTGTTTATGCACTTAACACTGCCTGCCAGGAGACTTGTGTGTGTGTGTGTGTGTCTCTGTGTGTGTGTGTTTTAATTCATTGTTCGATTCAATAGGAGTTTCCATGCTGTGTATTTATAGCTGCCAGTGCCTGCTGCAGGTCCAGCGTGTTACAGCTTCCTGGACATTGCTGTTGGTGTTTTAGAGCGCATGTTATAATTCATACAGGCTACAAGATGAAAACAGAAAAATGTCTTCAGTATTGGGAAAAAAAAAAATGTTACACTTTGCAACTACTAAACAAATGATTTAAGATCAGAAACTCTTTTGGACTGAATCATGATGCTGTGTACAGCCCAAAAATGTGACCTTTTACTTACTGACCTTAACTTGCTCAATATTAATGACTTGTTGAAAGATTCTGTCTGGTTTCTTATTCATGTGTTTTCTGAACTCTCCGTTCAGGTTCAGACCTAAAAGCTTCATCTCAGCTAAAAGCACACCTGAGTCATATTTTACTTCTTGTAACACTTCCCAGCTTTTTTGAGGCAAAAAAGCAAGAAACAAACGTGAGAGCGAGTGTTTCTTCTTCTTCTTCCTGTACAGCGTGTGTGTCAGTGGTGTGTGTAGGTTGAGGTCAGTCTGGGTTAATGTCAACACCAGTCGAGCGCTTGCCCTCCTCCAAAACTCCCACCACCCGACCGTTTCAGTGGATCCCGCACTGAGCACACTCCCGGAGCAGACTTCAGCGATACCTAACCCCCTCACTCCCTCAAACACAAACACACACAGCTCCTTTGACCCAAACACATCTATATCCGTTCCTTCCTTCTCTCCCTTCCTTTGTTTCTGTTCCTGATATTCGGAGTTCAACAACAACACCGAGAGAATGAGAAAATATTTTCTACGTCTACATTTTATTACCGTGGCTTCGTGTCTTGCTGTTGTACAATGTGTGAATACCAGTGTGGCACTGTGCTGTAACCAACGTCCAACAACAGTCTCTGGAACGGGCCAGTGGGGGCTGCCGCTGTGTAAACCACAATTTTCCTCACAGCCTGATACTGCACAGACATGCACAGTGTCTCTTCGTGCTTGTTTGAATTGCAGAGTTATTAATTCGTGCCGTTTTTACAGTCTGTTGAATGTGGACACAGCCCAATTTGTAAGAGTCACCAGAGCAGGCCAACACAAATAAATGAAAAGCAAGTATCCTAAGCCTCAGCCATAATTTCCTAAGATTAATCAAAGTAATGAATTAAATGGCGGAGGAAGTCCAACACTGTTTAATGCTCCCAAGGTGTTTGTATTTGTTAACAGGACATGTGGGAGATATTTAAGGCTTGCTATTTTGTTTAAATGTGTTATGCACTTTGGGAGCATTACACAAGGAGCTCAGTCTGCTGTATTATTGTTTCATTAGGCTAACTAATATTCCTATTCTGCATTTGTTTTCGTAACCTTGTGTTATAAGAAGGTAAACTACAGATCCCAACAACAGCTTATAAAGAACTATAGACTATATTTTACTCATGCTACGTTGGGATGGCTTGTTAACTCGGTTGGACTGAAACAGCTCTTACAGATGTTCATATTCCCCTCAGGATGGATTGTCATAACTTTGGTGATGTCCTGACTTCATCATCCAACGTCAAGTCAAAATATACATTTGTCCAATTCTTTGATTTATGACATTCATTAATATATCCCTGCATTAATAATAACCTTCACAATAGGGCTGTCAACAAATATTAGAAATTTGAATATAAACAGAAGCCAACTTTATATTAAATGTTGTCCAATTGCAAGCACCAGAGAAGAGCTTAACCTGTATTAAACATTGTGTAAGACTGGACAAATATTATTTTATATTCAATAATTACCTGATTATAAGATAAACAAATCATTTCGAGACATTCAGTAGTTTCGGTCCTTGACAATTCTTTGTCCTACGGGCACCATTAGCTGGGACTAACACATTGTTAAGGTGCATTACTCAGGCCTTGGCTGGACCATGTCCTCTGCAGAGAGAAAAAGAGAACGAGAGAGTCAGAGGGGAGGGAGCAGTGACTCCCTGGTCCTTAGCTGTTGACCTGGAGGAAAACCACTCCTGAACAGTTTAATTTTCAGACCTTTTCTCTGGGGGAGCAACATTTTTCGTATGTTTATAAACCCAATTTAAGGGGTATTATTAATGCAAATCTTACAAAATGTGACTTGGTCTCAACATGCATTCCATTGCAGGGACCCATAAAGCCTTTTGGCAGCGTGACATACTCAATAACTTTTGACAGAGATTTTTACAGAATAATTTGGGGACTGGTATCACTTTCCTCCACTCTATTTCGGGTCCTTACCCAGACCTGGAGCAGTACTGAAGTTGTTCTCAGTTGTTTTCAGGTAATAGTCAGTCGATCCGCTCACTGCCGCACAGCCGCGTGGACATAAAATGGTGCGCTGCTAAAATAACAGAAGATTGAAATTTCCCATTTCATCTATTTCACTTAAGAAGCTGAAATCTTGCAATGATGCATTTTTTTCTCAAGGGAATGACACAAAACTATAAAATAATAATAACATTTAATTTTTTTTAGAAATGTCATGGCCTTTTCTTTAAACAACTTCAATCTCAGAATGCATTGGGGTCAGTTAAGAACATCTGCAGCAAAAAAAGGACATTCTCCGTTACACGTGAAGAATGTTAAAGGATAAAAAAAATGGCTCGAACTTCTCCAAAGTTACTTTTCTAGTGAGTGGAATGCCTTTTTGGCTGCTGTACAACTGGGATGGGATAAGAGAAGAGATGACGGTAAGCATGGTTTCATTATCTGTTCCTTTGTTACATAAGGGTCTCTCGATTGGAGACGCACTAAACACACACCGGGCAGATGTTGCCCCAACACATATGGTTTGTGTCACTTCATGAGTGGACCCTCTCTCATGGAAACACACATGGGAGTTCACTAAATCTGAACCACAGCCCTCACTCAATTCCTCAATCTGTCCATCTCCTCCTTCTTTTATCTCGCTCTTTCTCTCTCTCTCTCTGTTACACACATGTAAAGTAGACGGACTAATGTGTACCAGCTGTGTGAGGCAGCGGGATGTCCACTAAGCAACAGGTTCGATGCAGAACAAAGACTAGAGCTATCAAGTCACTGTTCTCTTCATTGTTCATTCATCATTACTGGCCCTTAAGAGGATCACATTACTTGTAATAGTTGGAATCGTTCTGTATGCTGAGATGTCCCATCATACTGTACGCTAGAACTCTAGTTGTACTATTGTCTTATGCATACAACTTATTAGAGGCTGTTTGGTTCCTTCATAAAGAGCACAGACATCATTTGTGTTCTACCCCACTCCCCCCCTAAAATGGATGGACGACTGAACGGCCCTACCATGCACAGGCCCAGGGGCCCACACGGTCAGTGTCGGAGACAAGTACCAACCAGGAAGAGCCTCAAAATGACTACAAAGAGACAACAAACAAAGATACACAGGACAACCACAAAGAGACACACAACTGTAAATGGCCCATTTGTGAATGTGATTATTGTACGAATAAATTGATTTGATTTTACAAAGAGACATAAAACCGCAAGAGGTAGATGCATCATGAACACAGAAGCCAAACAAGCTGTGAAGAAGCAGCTGTTTGTATCTACATCTTTACTAGTAGAGATTGAAAGCTTTGTCTTTGGGGCTCATTTCCACCTTCAGTCACCTGCACTACTGTGGTCAGTGTGCACCAGTCCTCCTTTGAAGACGTGCTCCAGCATATCCATACAGGATATTTGAACTGTGTTAGTTGGGGCCCATACAGTGGGGCTGTCCTTTTGTTTACTGGCAGACTTGAAGGTCTCACTCGGCTTCACATCAAGTGTTGGCTTAAAATGAAATGAACGATCACAATGTCATAATCAAAAGACAGGAGGAAATGATAGAAGAGGAAAATGTTGGACAGGCAGTCCTCCCTGTGTGCCAGTCGAAGCGCTCTCCTCCACAGAGGTTACAGTACAACTCAACAGTACAACAGCTTGATAGCCTGTTCTTTTCCTTTCCCACAATTATTTCCATCCCCTCTGCTGTTAAGACTTAGTTTATTAAGATGTCTGTTTGAGATATGTTACATTTACTTGGACATAAGTGAGTTTTGTTTGAAATGTCAGCTCATGCTCGCGGGGTGTTGAGGGAATATTTGATTGATTCTGTTTGGATTTTTGGCTTTTAGGACGTTAGTGAACCAGCTGATCTTACAGTTTATAAACGTTGTGTGTTATTAACAATTAACCTATAATGTAGGTGAAGGATTTTGACCTCCACCTGCACCAGCACATCTATTTATTTTTTGTCTATACTTCCGTCCTCACTCCATACAAAATACAGTAGTCTCCTCAAGTAGCATCCTTAAGAGAAAGCACAGAAATAAAATTAATTGGAAGAAATTGTCAGGATTTCATCTGAGGTGATTGTGGGCACAAGTGGTTTTAGTGGTGAGGAAGTTAACCACAAAACTACCTCATAGCATTTGTCTTTTTGACTGCCCTCCCGATCTCTTTTTCTTTCCATCTGTTCGCCTTCCTCCAGCCTTTCCGCTCTTCCCGCGAGCTGCCGACTTAGGTTAGCTCCGGTTGTTGTACTTGTTTTTCCAAAGGTCTGGCAAAAGTCTAACATGCTTTTTAGAGGGATTTGGGAATAAGGGAATTCCGCTTATTTTCACTCGCGTTCCTCAAAGCCTGACTTTGTGTGTGTATGCATTCATATGTGTGTGTGTGTGCATATGCAAAACATGAAACAAGCAAGCTTGTGCCCTGAAATGTAGAATCCTGTTCATCATAAAAGTGCAGGCTAAACACTTTTTGTTTAACTTGTAATTTTAATATTGTGGGGGAGAAACAATGTAGATTTTTTTTAATTAGGTTTGTACAGAGTCAGACACTTTTCAATGCTCTTTCCTTATACTGTGCATATTTATGTGGCAGTATTACACTGCAACAACAATAAATCATCACACATTAATTCATTTTGAGGCAATAGTGTGACCATTATGGACTAACTTAAGCCTGGAGAGGTGAAATAATAAACATACACTTAAAAGCTAAATTTTACTCCCATTTGGAGTAAAATAGATGATAAAGCACTGTACTTAGGGCATGGCTATCGTGTGATTGACAACAAAAAAAGTGGATAGAACTCAATGCAGAACTCAAGGCTTCAAAATCGTAGTTCACAAACCAATGTGACATTACGATGACTTCATCGACTTCTTATATACAGTCTATGGTTTCACCACACAAGGTAATCCAGGTATGCTGATATTGAGCACAAAATCATAGCTACACTTTTAAAATCTCCAATTTTTCTACTACGATTATACAACGACATGACAATTTCTTCACACCAATAAAAAGAAAGCTTCTGTATAGCCCGCGGTAAACTTTTGGTTTCTTTTGTCATATAGATAACGGTTTAATGTTTGTCAAATTTAAGGTTTTGATATTGGCACTGGTGTTTTATACCAAAACTAAAGGAATAGTATTAAAAACAATACTTAATGCTACACACGTATACTGTATGTTAGAAAATGTGAAATAGACTGTGAACAACTGATGACAAGCTAAACACATAAATGGACATATATAACGTTTTTCACATGGCACCCACTGAACGACCTGGTGACTGTATATGCAGAGTGAGCACATCTGGTCTGTGGCTGTCTTTCTTTGTCTCTCTCTCTTTTTCGTGCTCCCTTTTCTCTGGACCTGTTTCACCATTTGTCTTTCATCTCTTCTCTCCTTTTCAACTGACACTTACTTCTCTCCCCCCTCTATCCACTCTGAAACCATATCTCTCCTCCCCTCCCTCCCCCATTTCCTCTCCTCCCTCTCACTGAGTGTGGCTGTCATCCCTCTATCGTGGCAGGTGAGGCCATAAAACAGCAGGGGAGGCCAGAGCACGGCTGAGAGACGAGGTGTGTGTGTGCATGTATGTGCGATTGATTAATTATTAGACAGATATCCATGCAAACTGCGCACACAAACGGACCCGTATGCAGCCATTAATCAAGGCTCTGTTGCTACAGTGTGTTGGTGTGTTAAGCAGTAACATCTCTGACCTCTGACCTCTGCTGTGTCTACCGCTCTCTCTCTCTCTCTCACACACATAACTCATCATGTCGCCTTCAAGGCCAAAAGTGTCCGTTTGTCTCTCAGCTCCTCTTACACAAATATAGTGCATGTACTTTTCAGGGATTTACGACATCCAAGTGATATTTGAGAGAGTAAGGTGTCTGCCACGAACATACCGCACGTGTTTTCAGCTTCAATCCATTCGCTTCGACTCCCCCTTTCCCTCCTTTCTTGCTTTTCTCTCCCTTTTCAATGTATATTCTATTGTAGAAATAATACATACTTACATTTATTACTTAAGTAAAACCACTATGTGACATGAACATGGATTGCATTGAATAAGTAAAAGAAGGGATTATTATTTATTATTATTATTATTATTATTATTATTATTATTACCAGCAAAATATATCTGAACTATCAAACAGTTGCAAAGGGGCAGAATAGCCCCTGTCAGTGTTAAATTTATATATTATTGTATTATCATTGTTCTTGCGTTAATATGTGAGCAGTATTTAAATATTGGAGATAGATTCAATGTAGAGCTGATTACAAATACTACGATGTACGTAGGCAGTAAAAAGTACAGCATTTCCCTTTGAAATCTGATGAAGAAAAATAATAAAGTACTTGAGTAGTACTAATTTACTTTCAACCACTGTACTACAAAAAAAAAGAAATATTCTAAATATGTCTGAAACTTCAACCACAATTAGTTTGTAAAAGTAACATAAAGACAACAAATGTTAACCACTCACCTCATCAAGACGTAGTTCACCCCTGGCGGTGTAGGCGTACACAGATGTTATCTGAGTGCAGGGTGTAAACTTCAAACAATGTACAGTTTCAGGTTGAATATTATTGCAGTGGGGAATATATCTTTTGGAAAGGAAGGGTGTTGAGGTGAAGCAAGCAAGGAGGTAGAGAAAGGCAGCACAGAGATGATTAGAGGTCAAAGAGGAGGAATGATAATGTGAAGACAGGAGACAAAAAGAACAGAGGATCATGGAAAGGAATAGGAGGGATAGAGAGGAACAGGGGAGGATATGAAAAATTAAACATGTCTGTAACTGATCAAAGTGACAGCGAAGGAGGAAGTGTGTGTGTGTGTGTGTGTGTGTGTGTGTGTGTGTGTGTGTGTGTGTGTGTGTGTGTGTGTGTGTGTGTGTGTGTGTGTGTGTGTGTGTGTGTGTGTGTGTGTGTGTGTGTGTGTGTGTGTGTGTGTGTGTGTGTGTGTGTGTGTGTGTGTGTGTGTGTGTGTGTGTGTGTGTGTGTGTGTGTGTGTGTGTGTGTGTGTGTGTGTGTGTGTGTGTGTGTGTGTGTGTGTGTGTGTGTGTGTGTGTGTGTGTGTGTGTGTGTGTGTGTGTGTGTGTGTGTGTGTGTGTGTGTGTGTGTGTGTGTGTGTGTGTGTGTGTGTGTGTGTGTGTGTGTGTGTGTGTGCAAAGAGACCCACAGGAGCTCCTTCAAGAAACACATCACACTACAGGATCTGGTTACAATATTGTGTGTGTCTGTGTGTTGTATTATCTCTCTGTCTCCTCATACCAGACTCCTCGAAGTTAAATTACAGAGGTAAAAATAAATTACAAAATGTTAAAGTTGCAATTTGTAAGATCTGACCAGAATTTTGGTTTAAAACATTGAAAAAAAACAACCTGTCTCTTGTACACATCCGTATTGTGTTGCAGAGATATCGACTGAAATGAGCATGCTAACCGGTTAGCGCCGGTCCGTCCTGTCTTGTAATGCCACTCGTACCTCGAGAGGCGATAGTGAGTCAAAGCGTCCAGTCTGCCCTCGATCCAACATGAAGAGAAGGAAGGAGGAGAGCAGTCCTTTTCTCCTTTCTGCCACTTTGGATTTCATTCAACAATCCAACAATCACAACATACAGACGGTATGTCTGTCTACCCCTGTTAGTGGCACTGCAAGTACAAACACTAACTTATTACATCAATATTTTACAGATTACAAATATCTATTGAGCTGGCTGCTACAGTTAGCAGATTAATGGACATGTGCGTACGCACAAGCTCTATTAGAACAAGCGTGGCGACGGAGACGGTAAGCTTTGTAATAGCCAGCAAACCAGCTTTATGCATAGACTTTTGTTTACCTATTCATCAGACAATATACATAAGAAGGTGAGAAAATAAGACCCACAAAGTTTACAGCCCTGTGGAGAGTCATGCTGAGACTGCATTTTATGTGCTACAGGTTAAGAAACCAGCACATGGGGCTTCACTGTCTTTGGTTTGTCGATGCTAAATTAATCCTATTAATCCCAGTTTGTCTCTTATTTTATACATAAAAGGAAATTGTACATGGTTTTAACGCAGTGCTCAAGTGTGATGATAACCGTAACATTATTCAAAGCAATCAGTCTGCAAATGGGCCTGTTTGAAGAGCACAGTTTCATCCAACAGTAGCTATATTTGTGCAGGAGATGAAGTTTGTATGGCTTTTTGTTGATTCTGTTTGATCCCCTGGAATCGGTGAGATGGAATACATTGTAGAAATGATTGAAGCCAGGCACACTAGGGATCTGCGGGAGACAGGCGGGGGGAGTGAGGGAGGACGGGGGAGGAGGTTTGGGGTGAAACCGCAGTTTTTATATGTTGTCTGGATTTAATTTGGTAAGAGCCATCATTCACCAGTTCACTGAGGTGGCAAACCAGATGAGTGTATGCATGTGTGCCTTAGGAGTGTGTGTCTGTTCCCCCAACCTGCTTCAACACTGAGAGCTCTGACACGTAATTTATTCTTGTTTCTAACACTTTTCTTTGTCGTATATCTTTAAACCTCAGCTACTTAAAGGAATAGCTAGTTTGGGAAATATGCTTATTTTCACTTTCTGGAGTAGAGTTGGACCAATACTACTCTCATAAGTGCCCTTTAGATATACAGCATATACAAATGGGTCTTAAAGTGCACCTCCCCATGTGTCTGCGTTTAGAACATTTTATATCTTGTCTACTCTGAATAAAATGTGCATAAACAACAATGTCTTCTTTTAATAGGTGATATGTTACAGAATGATACAGGTGAAGACCCGACTGATCACAGCAAAGAAGCAAACCCAGCTGATTACTTTGAATTAAACCAAGGAGATACAACATTTTAATTACTGAGCTTTGGAAGCTAGTCGGTGGATTCGGTTTCCTTTGGACGGTGTCTGGTGTTTCCAGTCTTTGAGCGAACTGGATGCAGGCTGTCGATATATATTGAACAGACAGACATAAGATCCCCTCAACTAGTTCACTCTTTATCAAGAAAGCAAATGCGTATATCTTCCAAAGTATATTTAAACTAATGCTTTAAGATGTTGTTGATTTTCTCATTTTCTCATGTGTGATGAAACAAGGGTGGATTGGGGAACCCTTACTTTATTGTGCCTTAAGCCTCATATTTTGTTTATTTCTATTTGTTTGTTATGTGTAGTGCCTCCAGCCATGCAAAGAACTGTGGGAAACCAGGAAGGTGCTTTCTCCAAAGTCCTGTGAGGTAAGACAGAAAGAGAGGTGTGTGTGTGTGTGTGTGTGTGTGTGTGTGTGTGTGTGTGTGTGTGTGTGTGTGTGTGTGTGTGTGTGTGTGTGTGTGTGTGTGTGTGTGTGTGTGTGTGTGTGTGTGTGTGTGTGTGTGTGTGTGTGTGTGTGTGTGTGTGTGTGTGTGTGTGTGTGTGTGTGTGTGTGTGTGTGTGTGTGTGTGTGTGTGTGTGTGTGTGTGTGTGTGTGTGTGTGTGTGTGTGTGTGTGTGTGTGTGTGTGTGTGTGTGTGTGTGTGTGTGTGTGTGTGTGTGTGTGTGTGTGTGTGTGTGTGTGTGTGTGTGTGTGTGTGTGTGTGTGTGTGTGAATCCCCTTGGTGGCTGTGTCACTCCTGCACCAGAAACTTGCTTTTGTTGGCACCATGAAGCTGTTTTCTGAGCATTCCTGTGTGTGTGTTGATGTAAGCTTATGTGTGTTATGAATAACATGTTTGTGAGCTTTATAATGTGTGAGTGTGCTGTAGTTATGAGTGTATAATGTGTGTGTGTGGGGCCCTAAATTATTATTTGTAAGGCCAGCCGCTGTGGTCTTCAGATTAGTTTTCATCACAATAGCTGAAGCATGTTACTGGCTGGATGGCTGACTGGTTGGGAACACAGGGTAATTCAGAGCTATTAGCCAAAGCTTGTGTTTACATTTGATGATCTGTAGCCATGTGCACAGACACCGAGACACGCACGCACACACACACTCTGAATAATACACACATGAACCCCCTTTCAGACCAGGTTTCCTTCAAAGAGTCAGTAGGAGTTTACCAAAGGGAAACACTTTCACCTCTGCTGTGTGTTTTTCTGCCCTTGTGTGTGTTTATACATTATGTATTATTTCCGTTGTGTGTAAACTGTAATAATAACATTTCCCCCCTGTTCTTTCTCTCAGAAGCAGACCGAGTGTGTGACGAGCAGGGAGTTTCTGACCTCTCTGAGGTCGTCCCGTCAGGGGGACTGCCCTCCGCCTCAGCGAGCCACCGGATTCGCTGCCGCCTGCGTGGAGAGCTGCTCATTAGACCAGCATTGTCCTTCCCCCAGGAAGTGCTGCTCTAATGGCTGTGGACACACTTGCCAAGCCCCAGCCAATTTATATAAAGGTAAAGAAGGCTGGTCGGGACTTGTTTGGGACATCTTGTGGGCTTTATTATAAGAAGCTACTGCACTGATGGAGTACCATTGCTGGTGTTGATCATTGGTTAATCTGGCTATTAAAAATGATCTGTCAGCTGATGTGCTGTCATTGGCCATGCTTTGTTCTTTCCCATATCTAATGACATCTATCTCTTTTTCCTATGGTGTTTAAATGTACTTATTGTGAGTTGCTTTGGTTAAAAGTGTCAGCCAAATCAAATGAATGTAATTTAATGTAATAAAGATCCTTAAATATTGCCTGCTTGACTGCATATGATGTCTCAGACAGCCCCGCCGTGGTTAAAAGCTCCAGCTCATGTCTGCATGGAGTACAAACTGCTTCAGACGCTTATGTCATGAAGATTGGGCTGCTATAATTAAACACAAAGAAAATATTGTTGGACTTATGACACATTGCATTACCAATATTGTAATCTTTTTATTTAGTGACGCAACAGTTTGAAAAGCACTGACAATACACCGTCTGTTAGATATGACGTGTTTGAGACATCCTGTGAAACGTGTTCATGACCCGTCTATTCCGAGTGTCACGGTGTTGATAGTCAAGTCATTTTATTTACCACAAAATCTGTAAATATATTTCAACACACAGGAGACTTTTATCCTCAGATCATCAATCTCACAATCCGTTTGAGTTATCTGATGTGATGTACATCTCTTTTCTGTTTTTTCCTTTTCAATAATACTTCCATGATTTCCTCCAGGTGTTCCTTTGAAGCCTCGCAGGGAGATGAGCTTCGTGGAGGATTCAGAGGGTCGCGTGAAGGTCGTGTGGGTGTCGAAGTTCAATGTCAGCGTGGAGCCGGTCGTTTACATGCTGCAGTCCCGCTGGAACGTCGGGATTCATCCCAGTGAAGACCATGCCTCTCCATGGACTACTGTGGCCATGGTAACCCGACACCTTTCACCCCGGGTCTTTATATTGAGGATTGGAATTTTTGGGATATTGCGATCATAAAGAAGTGTAATATTTCAAATCATCTTTTATTTAAAGAGATTATTCAGTTAATATCACCATCTGTACGTTATTGGAGGATTCTAGTTGATGTAAGTAAGCTGATAGCTTGTAGCGTGTAACAAGATGGCTCATAACTCATTCTGTCTAAGAGGCATTGAAGCTATACAAATGGTTCCCTGTGCCTTTAACAGTGGAACAGCGCCACAAGGTTTGTAACATATCTTTAACTCATAACTCTCAATTTGCCTTGAATGATGAAACTTCTCAACTATGGAGATGGATGTTAGACTCTGTTTCCACCTCATCAGTCTGCTGCCTTGCTGTCTAAACCAGCCAGTCTGCTATTCTGCCAGGGTAAACCGTCTGTGTGTGCGTATGACTGACTGAGTGTGTGTGTGTGTGTGTGTGTGCACACCGTACGTCCGCCTATGTGTGCCTGTGTGAGGTTAGGTAAATAAGCAGAGCTTAAAAAGGAACCACAGGCAGCCACAGTCGTTCCACCGGCTGACTGTGAATGACTGAACGCTCATTATAGACTTAAATAGATGGCAGCTTGTGTGTGTGTGTCTGTGTGTGTGTGTGTGTGTGTGTGTGGATGAGTAGATTTTAAGCAGTTGATTACATTTGCACTGTCAGGGAGACAAAACATGTGAATTTTTAGCAATTTGAACCAGCATTTTGGCAAATCATTTAATTTCACCATTATATGATGGAGTTTCAATCTGACTTTCCACCTAATTAACTTGTGAAACGTATGTCTTAAAGTACACAGGGCTATGTCATATTTAAAAAAAAAGGATTTAGTATGGATTTGTGAGAGGTGGCAAAACATTTGTGCCAAAGGTGGGCTTGGATCGAAGCAAATATAGTGATTTCCATAAAGAAGAAGAATTTCAGTGTTAAAATCGTTTTAGTAGTTTGACATTTCGTCTACCAATCTCATGTCTGTGCGCTAAATATGAAGCTACCACCAGCAGCTGGTTAGCTTAGCTTATCATCATGTATACTTGTATCAGTTGGATGAAAAAAACAAATGAAAATGCATTTAAACAAAAGTATTTCTCTCTCATGCACATTGTCATTAATATACTTGATGTGTTTGTACTTCTAGACGCTTTCTGAAGATGTGGTTCTGTCAGATTTGAGACCTCAGCGCTGGTACCAGTTCAGAGTAGCAGCCATGAACAGCCACGGCAGCAGAGGCTTCACCACACCCAGCAAACACTACATCTCCAGTAAAGGTAGTACAAAGTCTCATTTTCTTCATGAGAGCCCCACAGAGAGTGATGATTCCTCCTGCATGCTTCCCTAACCTATCGGTTGAATTTTGATACTCTGTCGTGAGACGCTGAGCAAAACACACACTCTTGCGTTCCATTTGTGTCATTTTACGAGAGATATTACACTTCTCTGAAGAAAAGTCAGAACCTCAGGTCTTCTCCTTCCCTGTTCTTTCTCTCTCTTTAGCTCAGTTGATGGATCAGGTACATTACAGTTCATTTCAGTTCAGGTACACCCAGCAGAAATAATCTGGCAGTCCATAAAACACAGACAGGAAACCAAAAATACGCAATTTCAAATGCACGTATTCACACATCCAAATACATTAGGCCAACGCATACTCATTCAGTTGGTTTAGTGCCAAATCCCTGTTGTAGGTCTGTGAGACAAGACACATACACACACACATGAAAATATATACACACACACACACACACACACACACACACTATAGGAGGTCTTGGCTCTAATGCGCAGCAGGCTTAGGTCATATTGGTGTTGCGCCAGGATTGGCTAGGGATATGAATCCCCTGCCATGATTGGCTAAAGCTTGTCTGCATTTGAATAATGACTTCATGGACCGAGCTTTGGAAAAAGGTTCTTTATCAGTGGTGCACTTAAGGGAGATTATAAAGAGGTGTCTGAGATAGCATTTTCCACCGCCTTCAACAAAACACCAAAGTAGAATTCCTCATGTGATATAGTTAAGAGAGTAACAAGCTGTGCCGCGTTGTACTGAAACTTCTCCGGCAGCTCCTGGTGGCCCATCAACATATTAAAGCAATAATTAATGGGGCATTTGGGAAATACTCTTATTTGCTTTCTTGCTGAGAGTTATATTAGAAGATTCTCACGTCTGTCCATTATATATAATTACACTTCTCTTGCCTGTATATAAGCCAATATGTATTTTTGTACTTTTACGAATGGAGGATTAGGGGTATGTGTCTATCTGGAAGCAGTGTCATGTTTAGCAAACCACAATGTAAAGAAAACAGAAAAGACGTCAGGAAAGAGAAATCTGTTTCAACCCAGTTGTGGTGCAGACAAACCACTACATCCCTGGAAAAACGAATTGGATTAATCAACATAAATTCTAAACAATATTAAGTGCCTTGAAAAGTTATTTATTTTGTTGTGCTATAGTAGAAGATCTTTAATGGCAGTAACGTTACCGTGCTGACATGTACACCTAAACTCAAAACAGCCGACTGGGTGCTTTCTTATGTATGGCTTTAGTGGAGGTGGTTGGTGGATTTTCACAGAGCCACGCTATCTGTTTCCCCTCGTTTCCAGTCTTTATGCTAAGCTAAGCTAAGCTAACTGGCTGTTGCCTACAGCATCACATACAACGGACAGAAATTAGTATTGTATCAATCTGCTTATCTAACTCTGAAGAAAGCAAGTAAGCTTATAACCCAAAATATAGGTGTGTGTGTGTGTGTGTGTGTGTGTGTGTGTGTGTGTGTGTGTGTGTGTGTGTGTGTGTGTGTGTGTGTGTGTGTGTGTGTGTGTGTGTGTGTGTGTGTGTGTGTGTGTGTGTGTGTGTGTGTGTGTGTGTGTGTGTGTGTGTGTGTGTGTGTGTGTGTGTGTGTGTGTGTGTGTGTGTGTGTGTGTGTGTGTGTGTGTGTGTGTGTGTGTGTGTGTGTGTGTGTGTGTGTGTGTGTGTGGGGGTTAAAGGTTAAAAACACACACTTCAACATTCGAAAGAGTCAGAGTTTTGTGTTTCCAGTTCATTTGTCTGATTAGTCAGGGGCTGGAGGTCAGAGGTCACAAATCAGGTATTTTGCAGATGTCAGGATGGTTGAAGTTCCTCCACTGTGACCTGATGCTAACCAGAGGGAGTATCTGAATTTCATATCCCCTTTCCTATTTGTTCAGATATTAGGGTTGCACAGGACCTGCCAGCAGTAATTACGAGGGAAGGTCTGATTCCGAAAACAAATTCACTGATTGAAAATAAACACGCAGTGAAAAATAACACACACACACACACACACACACACACACACACACACACACACACACACACAGGCCAAGTCTTGTAGACCTACTATGCTGCCTTAACTTTGATCTCTGCATCTGGGTCAGCCGAGCACAGCCCAAAGCCTGTGGGAGGCCTGCCATGGGGGATGTAGTTTTAATCAGATACATTTTGTTGTTTTAATCAAATACATACAGGATTGGGGTTCGAGTTTCTAATGAGATACAGAGCCAGTGTTGAAAGAGCGGCAACCTCAGGATTTAATCTTACAGGCAAACATTGACTAGTGGAGGTTGCCTTTTGTTTGTGTTGTGGTAGCTACTGGAAAGGGCAGCCTCAGGCTTCTCCAGTATCGCTCACCTTTGATGCTGTAAATCTAATTGGTTTTGTAGACTTGAATGAGACTGAGGAAGAGGAAATTCTCCTTTACCCCCCAGAATGGCTTCTCTACTTTGCTGCAACAAATTAAGCATTGAGTTATTAGACAATTCAGTCAAGCTGGTGAACGACCTCTGCTTTGTAGGAATCATGATCTTAACCCCAATTAGTCTTCACTAAATATCCATATATGCTTCCTTGCCATAGGGCAGTAGGTGACCTGGTATTGGATGTTAGATACAGTTGGGACAAACAAATGTAGGTTATCATTTTTAAAGGGGATGTCTTCTCCTCTTTTACAGTTTAACTTGGATTTATTGACTGCAGTCTCTCTAAACACTGTCCTCTGACTGTCTACCCCCCAAATGAGAGACACTCTGACCTGCAGGCACTACCCAGGGCTGAGAAACGTACCAACAACTATTATTATTTTGATGATCATTTCTGCCATTTCTCTCTTTAAAGTATTTCTCTCTCTCACTGCAGACCCTTCACCTCCAGAACCTCCAATAAATGTCCGAGTGAGCAACCAAACTCTAGACAGAACGGCTTCACAACCAGGCACCCGGCTCACAGAAAGGTATCTCAATATGTGAAATATGATTAGATAGATTTATGCTAAACATTAAAAGCATTTGGCAAACAAGTATTGCATTTATTTTACTGTCAATCAATGTAACTTGTTAAAAAACATTTACCTTCTACTGTATTGCCACACATTTGTTTACATGCATGTTGAGGTGGTGTTTGATGACTTGTTGCTGTCTGTCCTCAGGTCGGGGGGAAGTGGGGTCACAGTGGCGGTGTTTTTAAAATGGGAGCCCCCCAGAGAGGGAGACCTGCCAGTCCACAACTACAGAATCACCTGGATGTCTCGACATGCACACACAGCACACAAACACACACACACGCTGCATACACACAAACACACAGTACAGAATAATATGCACACACGGCCTACACACTCACGCACACCAGAACAGGGCAAAAAGGAAAGCAACAGCAGAGTGACTCAAGGGGTAAGGAAACATATTTATATATGTAATCACACTAACTGAGATTCTATATTGATTTAAGTATTTATGTTTTGTAATCATCCCAATTTCTTTATTTTCTATTTCTATTTATTATCTATTCCCATCAGATACACACAACCACATTGATTATATGATATGCATAATACCCCATTAATGTTATGTGCTACATTGCCGAAGTGCTTACACACATACTCACACATTTCTACTTCTATACTTAAAGGGATCCATAAACCTGCTCACCCAGCCCATGAATCTAAGTTTAACCTTGAAAAATTGTTCAACATTCTGGGAAAATGCATGTTTACTTTCTTGCCAAGTGAGAAGATTAATATCATTCTCATGTCTGTATGACATATGAAGCCACAGCCAGGAGACCGTTAGCTTATCTTAGAGATTGGAAGCAGGTGGAATTTTGCTTGGCCACATCAAAGGGGAGAAGATCTGCCTACCAGCCCCTCCAAAGCTCACTAATCAACAAGTTATGTCTCATTTGTAAATCTGTCCAAAACATAAAGTGTAAAATGATGCGTTGTGGTTTCACGGGGGGTTATGTGCTGGACTAGTTCTTGGCCAGGATCATTGACTTTGTGTTGTCTCCACTGGTCCTCTGGCAACCTCACAGTGACAATAAGACTGCAGGCCAAGAAAAGAGCTCTTCTCAGTTCATTTTTGGCAAAAAAAAGCGATCAAGTGAATAATATTAATCAACTTATGAAACCATTCCTTTCACCCGAAATCCAAAGTTTTAACCCTAAAACAGCACATTGAAGTGAATACTTCAGTGAATACTTCAAACACACACTTCAGTTTGTAGGTTTAAATTCAAATGAGTCCTTTCAAATAATAAATTAAAAGCACACACACATACAAGCCCAATATATATATAATACATAGCTGCACCTGAGAGATTTTACAAGGTCTGTAAACCCATGCAACGGACACATGCACATTGTTGTCTCCTGGCTGTGATTTTATAGTTCTCTGCAGGGCTCAAACAGAACAGGCTCTGTAAACAGCTACTGTATGCAAGTGGTGGTGCATATTGGAATAACTGATTTAATATAGCAACTTGTATATTGTGAATTGTGTGTTTTGAGGTTCAACATGAAGCAAGTAAATAGGAAAACAACGCACACCATAGGAATGGATTACCTCAATCAACGAATGTCCTGCTGAACCACCTGTAGCCAGTAAAAAAAAAAAAAAAAGCCTACATATGAGAATTAGGTGGAGGCAGAGTGGAACTGCTCAGACATCTCAAATACACATGTGGATTCATATAATGAGCAGAAATTAGGTGCATATTATTTTGCACTTTTAAAACTTGAAAATTACATCCCACCAAAGTTTATTTAACTTTTTAAAAATAATTCAAGTTTTCTAGATGTGTTATTATGTTACATGATGTATTTTACCAATCACTGATTGGCACGCTTGTCTTTTACTGTTACAGCAATTTGTGCACATGTTCCTCGTGTCACTCTAAATGCAATGTTGTCTTCAGACGGACATGCCATTATAACTTTGTTAGTGTACTATGACAACATGCAGGCAGGGGTCCACGGCATTAAAGTAACACGACAACTTAGCCATGTGGAGTGACTGACAACCGAGAGAAGTGGCTTTCCTGCATTTGGATAACATGTTTAACTCAAGTCAAAGCATCTGGGAATGTACGGACAACATGCTAGTCATTACAGCACGAGGGCATTCATGAGTGAGTGTTCAGTTATCATAGAAGTAAAGCTCTGTGCAGATGTTATACATATTTATATACATATATGACTGTATTGTATCACTGTAGCTGCTAGCAGAACATTTGTATGTGATAACACCCATTAGACAAAGAGAGTGAACCATTGCTCTGCTCGTTGTTGCTCAATTCAAAGAATAACATCTTAAGAAATACAATAGGTTTCTTGCTCTATTTTTTTTAATTATATGTAATGCTGTTAGAACAGACAAGAGGGTGGATTTTGCTATCATGATTATAGGCGTGATGGTGATGTAATATGTTCACGATGCAACAAAGTCCAGTCAGCAGCACCAAAGTACCCATAATCACAGTAAACAGCAACGATATTACAGCTTTGACGCAACAGTTATGATTGCCTGTGTAGGGACTGAAAATCTTTCCTTAAATTAGTGAACAGTGCTCTTTGCACAGGATCCATCAGCTTTAGACCCACTTAACTGTTCAACTCTAATATGAGTATTCACTTCAAGAGTAGAGACAAAATAATCAAAAACATAAACCTCAGAGTTTGGAGGTTTTGAATGCATGGACCGAGCTATCCTAAGTAGTGATGGCGATCCCAGACTGAGCCTGGTGGAGCCATTTATCTCTAGTCTGGTTCTCTGTTCTGCTTGGCTGGGGCGCCTAGAATTTAAATGAGGCCCCCCTTACTAGTGTTTCCCACTTGCATCTACACACACACACACACACACACACACACACACACACACACACACACACACACACACACACACACACAGAGACAGCATCACAATAGGTAGAGACCAGAATATAATTTATGTGTGAAATATTTCTCATATCACATACATAACTGATGTTTTAATGCTCCCCATTAGCACATGATGATACTTTACCTAGATGTGTATAACACATACATCCTTGTCAGTCAGGAATTGATGCAGGACTGGAGGGATTTAGCCTTAAACCTAAAGTGAAAAGGCAAATTGGAGGAAGTATTCAAACATGGAAAAACCTTGACTGAATCAGTGATTTTAAATATATATTAGCCCCTTGCATATAATGTTCACTGACATTATGCACCAAAATAGAAATCCAGGCTTCTTTCGTTGCTCTGTTTAAACACACACACGCATACACACACACACACACGCACGCACACACACACAGCTGTACTGGCCATATGTTTTGTCTATCTTGAGCGTAATGGAAATACGTTAACCCATTTTGTCTGCAGGTCACCAAGAAACTGTTTTTAACTTGCTTTTGTCTCATTCTGTCTTAAGTGTACACACACACACACATGCACACACGCACACTTGTTATCATCCAAGCATCGCTTTGTTGTGACTACCTCAAACCCACACAGACAGACAGACAGACAGACAGACAGACAGACCTGATTGACTAAGAGCCTGTTAATGAGCTGTCAGTCAAACAACAGGTAATGCAGAACAGGTCTGGACCGTCCGCCCCAGCAGACTGACACACAACACTCAGGGTGATGGTGACGAGGATTGGGATCACAGTAAGGGTGATGAAGATGGTGTCAGTAACTGGTCCTGAGTTTGTGTTTTGAATTATGGACACAGGTTCATCGGAGCTATTTGTCTTTCATTTGACACCGTCTCGTCTCTTTAAGGGTCCACTCGAACAAATGGAAGTGAATTAGGACCGACTGAGATGTAGCCAAGAACCACGTCTAAGATAACTTCTCTGTCCATGTTCCCATTCTTAAATGTGTTTATAGGCACAGTGTGAGCTGTGGCTGCAGGGTTTACTGCCCGCTACTTCCTACTTCCTGTCTGTCCAGACGGTGGCCTACTGGGGTCAGAAGAGGTTGAAGAGTCCCAGAGCCCAAATTGTCTTCACCACTGTAACTCATACAGGTAAACAAATAAACCACTTTGCTCATCATGGTATACTTTGTATATTTGACACTAACCTAACACTGTACACAGCAATATTACATTTTCTCCTCATAATTTCAGTAGATTGTCATTTATTGATTCGTCTAACTATTAACTTTTAATATGCTTTACAGTGGGGGGGGGGGGGGGTAAAGAGTGCTTATACATGCTGCAATAATTCATTATTTTTAATGGAATATATGTAGCTTGATTTTACATACCATGAATCCTTTATTTTCCCCATTGCCTCTTTTAGCAGTTTGGATAATCATTGTGTCTTTAGATATAATAAATACAGCCACGTGTAAAACCACTAGAGATAACTTTAAGGAAGGCACCAAATATTATTTTTACAGATTTGTTTTGCTGGAATAAACAGAAAGCATTTTTTTTACAACATTTCATTAACTTGTCATCACATTAGTAAATGCTGCATGTAGAGTCCTTGGCACCCATTTGTTAACACCGCCATATATTATTGAGTAAATCATTTTAGTTTTATTTGGTCTCCCTCCATCTCCACAGTGGAAAGTGGACATGTTAATGTTCGTCCAGTCAACAGAGGTATTTATAGGTGACCTCAGCTATAACCATCTGCAGCTCAATTATCACACCACATGCCAACAATTTTATATGGAAAATATTGCCATTATAATTTAGGAGCATTAATATTTGACTCCATGTTTTCCTCATGTGGGTCAGTTAGTTCAGATAAAACCATTTAGTGTTCCTGAGTGAGTGAACTACAGGAAAGCTAGCGACCAGCTGCGCTCTCGTTGCCAGTTTATGATCTTCCTGGCACAATATAATACATTAATAAATTCCATGTGTTATATAACTGGTTTCATACATCCAGTCGTTCAGATAATTAGTTTTTTGCAGTGTTGCTAGTTATAGGTTTTGAGAACAGCTACTTTATAAGTAATGCTTACTCTGGTGGTTAGGAAGCCACTCCTGCTTTAAAGGTTTTAAGGTTCTGACCACATAAAAGCTTTATTGTGAAAATGTGCAAGAAATATGTTGTTTATGTATGTATCAGCTTGATGCTCAAAATATTTGTACCTTTTACTGCAAAAGACATGCCATCAAATCAGCCAAAATGTACATTGTAATATTCTTCTTTCCTCTCCTCTCTTCTCCCTCTCATTTCCTCCCTTCTCTTCTCCTCTTCTCTCCTCTCTTCTTCTCTCCTCCCCTTCTCCCTCTCCTATCCTCCAAAGGTGAAGACTTCTCTAACGAGCTCCCGTCTTCCTCTTCTTCCTCATCTTCCTCATCTCTTCCCTCCTCCCCCTCCCTCTCATCCTCGTCTCCTTCTTCCTCTGACATCCCCCTTTCCTCCTCTCTGCCTCACCCTGAATCCCCCCTTAACCCAGTCACCCATGGCAACCTGCGCCTCGAGGTTGCAGCACCTCATTACCATGACGACCAGCTGCAGGTCAAGGTGTTCTGGAAGTGGCCACCCCAGGGTGAGTTGATCAGGAAACACCCAACAACTCAACAGCAGACAAGAACATTGAAAACAAAAGAAAGATGGAAAACAAATTCATTGCAGTCCTCTCGTTCCTGCTGTGAAACATTTCTAGTGAAACAGCTCGGCTCATGCAGAAGCTGCTGTTCTTAAACTCAAACAAGCATCCAACAGGTTATTGAGGCTCATCGCTGCAGGCACATCGACTTAGAACTGCAACCAAACACATGCGTCATGTTGGGAAACTGTCCGGCTACTAAAAATGAATCTGCACCTTCCAGTCGATCAGAATCTATCATTTTCGTCTGTAGCTCAGGGCGATGAGTGGTCACCTGATGAGTGGTCACCTGATGAGTGGTCACCTGATGAGTGGTCACCTGATGAGTGGTCACCTGATGAGTGGTCACCTGATGAGTGGTCACCTGATGAGTGGTCACCTGATGAGTGGTCACCTGAAACCACAAGGTTCACCATGTTGAGGTGTCCTTGAGCAAGACACTGAACCCATAGTTGCTCCACGGGCGCTTTTCAGCAGCCCGTGGGTTTAATGCAGAAGAACTATTTCATGTATGTATGTAAAAAGTATGTAATATGACAAATAAAGTTTAAAAGTTTATTTTCCATGACAATGGCTATGTACTCATATACTCTCATATACTGAGGCTCGAGAGGCAGATTTTGCAAAACATATTCATCTTCAGAGAGATAGAACTCTAAAAAAAACAAACGATTGATGATCATCAATCAAGAATAAATACATAATACTATATAGAAAATGGAAAAAATAGTTAATGTAAAAGAAAAATGTAGAAATAGTGGAATGTGTATTAGCGTTCATCCTGTCACGTTGTGTCTGTCCTTTGCTTCACAGGCCGGCAGAGACGTCCTGGTCCGTACATCTTGCGCTGGCGTCCACATACCTGCAGTTCTAATGTTACAAGCATGGAGAAAACCACAACTGTGAAGGTATAACTGACTTTTATGTATATCGGTGTCTTGTTTTTATGTGAGCATCGTTGTTGTGTCTTTTTGTGTGCATGTGTGTAGCAGAGATCAGATTTCATCACCGTAACTCAGATCAGTCTGGAATGCTCTGATCCTCAGTCTGTGTGTAACTTTGTCTCTCCGCCATCGCCCTGCTCTCTCTGCATCACTGTTACCATAACTCTGTCAGATCCCTGGCTGAATTATATTTAAATACAAAATAATTTAATATCTACCACAAAAAATCTACTTTAAATCCAAATTCAATCACCACCTTCTTAAAAATGCAGCTATTTTAAACCTGATGGTACTGAGTGTGTTGAGTGCACTTGTTATCTGCCTAAAGCCCATTCATCAGACTAAAACTGATGAATGGGCTTCACTGTTGTCCTGGTGTCAACCTCTCATCCTAAATGACTAAAGATGCAGCGGGTTAATAAACATCAAAGTGCTGTGTGCAGTTTGCTGAGGTCACAGAGCTGGATTTGTGTTCATTGATGAGTAGCTTTAGGCCATTTCCTCGCCATTTGAAGCTGCCAAGTTGCAAAGCGGCCGAGTGCCACTTCAACCTGTCGTGTTTATTTTAACACGGAGCTCACAAGCAGCTTTTGTAAGACGGGATCCGAAACAAACGTCCCGGTAGTGTGTATATATTTTAAGGAGGTGTAATATGTCAGTGTGCAGTTTAAACACTCTTTTTTGATGCTCTGTCTCCAGGGCACCCATCACACCATCACAGGCTTGCTGTTTGCCTGCAAGTACCGGGTAGCCGTGGCGATGAAGGCTGACCAAGGGTCCGAAGCTGTTGCCTGGGTTACGACCCCGCCTTGCACCTCCATCAGGGTCCAAGGAGGCAAAGCTTTGAGCTGCAACCCTGAGGGTAAAACCCCTTTTTATCTGCACACGATAACCATCACGATGTTCAAACTGTTGTTGCATTAAACCGACTGAGAAAATGTTTAAAAGTGTTATAGTAGCAGTGTTTAGAAAAGCGCTATATAAATTAAAAGTATTATTATTATTATTATAATTATTATAATAATTATTATCACAACTGAAGGAAACTTGTGTTGTTTGTGTCAGAGCGCCCCCTGGCGGGCAGGAAGGTGGTACTGCGTCCAGAACGACTATCGGCCGACTTTCAACAACTTAACGGGACCCTGCTCATGAAGCTTCGCTGGAGGATATCCCATCATGCACTGGGCCTGGCTGCTGTGGAGGGGTTCCAATTCACTTGGACGCTGCAATCAGGGGTTACCATGGCAACGGAGGGGCGCGAAGACACACTCGTCTCCCAGACGCAGACGATCGCACCGGTGAGATTCAAAGAGATGTCTTTGGTGACATCATTTTGTGCGTGCGTGCGTGCGAGAAAGCACACTCCTTTTCAGTAGTTCCTTTTTCTTTCTGTTTAGTTATTACTTAAGATGCAGTGTCAGGCCAGTGCTATAATAAAGGAGCATCACGACAGAGCATTTACATATTGTACAATAACGGATAAGTCTGGTGATACTTGTGTTATTGTCAAGCAGGGCTAGTACGTGTGTGTCTCTGAACTTACCCTTCTTCATCCTCCTCAGTCTCAGCGGTTGGTGACAGTTTCTGGTCTTCAGGCCGACAGTGTTTACCAGCTGCAGCTCCAGGTGCTGACAGCAGAGGGCAGCAACGGCGCCTCAGTCTCCAAGACCATACACACTCCAGCTATCAATGCCTCACTTTGAGGTAGAGGCGATTTCACAGGTACACACTTCTTTTTTTGTGTAGGTGTGTCATGTGAAAATATTTGTTATCATGTCATGTTTTGAGAATATGTTTTCATAAAAGGATAATTAATACCCTTCATCTTTTGTCCACTTAAACTTATCTATCATTTTTTCCAGGCCCAAACCCCACAGATGTCACCATCTGCTGCACCAAGTGCATCTTCACAAACATCAACTTCTCCAACAAAATGCTGTACAAATTGTAAAAAATAAGTTTACCCGTACACAATGCCAGTACTTGCAGTTAGTCTTGCAGTTAGTCTAAAATGTGCATCCTTAAACAATTATTTTTTTATTTTTATTAAAGCTGCAAAATGTTCATAATGATTCTGATTGACATTATTGTCACAGCAATGCAGGACATGTATGTGCAAAGCGAGACTCCTTGCATGACTGCATCTGTATGTTTGGTGATTTAAATGGGACTAATCAGGTAATTTCTAACCATCTGACATCACTGGAGCCAAGGGACACATGTAAAGAGACGTATAATGCCTTTTGTGTTTGATCATGCAAGTAGAGAATGATAGCACTGACCATATGTACAAATAGAAATGTATAGCAAAAGTGTGACTGTTAATTTCAATGCATAATCTGCTGCATTTTTTGTTTAAGCCAGTGGGTCTGAGTTGGTAAAGCCTTGAAGTATAGGCTCAAATATTTTTTTATATTTTGTTCATGTTTAAAAAAAGTGAGATTTTCCCTCAAATCTCTTTGAATTTGCTTGTTTGATACATCCAGAGTCTATTGTAACAATACTTTGCATCATGGTATACCAATTTCACTATAATATGACATTTTTACATAGTTAATATAGATAGACATTTCTTTGTTTTGCAAAAGTCATAGCATTACTTTGAAATGATTGGAAACTACTGGTGTCAAGCAATCAGTAATTATCATGTTAATATTCTCTCAATGTAACCATTTTTTGACATTTAACTGTTGATCATTTTGTACTTTACGTTTTGACAGTTAGTTTTATTTATTGTTTTCCTGTCTTAGTTTTTTGTAATTAAATATTACCAAGATACAATGTGTGTCAGTGATCTGTGAATTAGAAATGATGATAACGGGGATAATACCAGTATTACATTTTGCATTATATATAATTATACACTATTCAAAATATATTAAAACAACATTGTCCTATATCTGATATGGCAACACAGACATGTAAAGCCTTAAAAAAAGCAAATTAACACATTAACATGTTTTTAAATTGCTGTAGATCCTCTTGCTGTCTCCTATGAAGTTCACATTTAAGAAATGTCACTGTAATATTTGACAGTAGGAAGATAAGAGGAATTTGAAGGTTACTTGAGGAGAGCATCCGGACGCAGCCGACGCTCGCGGAGACCAACGCCATGACGTCATCAACGAGCGACGACAGCTTGAATTGTTGTTTCTTCAAATCGCGGTCAGATGAAACTCAGTTTGTCATTTCGCAGACAAGGTAGTGTATGCTTGCGCATGTTTTCACTTTCCGCCATGCTTTTCGCTCGTGCTCCACATTACCCCAACACCATATTCGCAGCACCGCTTTTGTCTTCGGACGCCTCCAACTTCCCACTGAAAATGGAGGAAATGTGTGCAGTCGCTGCTTTGTGTTTACGCCTGTGTTTTGGATGCAGTTAGCTAACTCGGCTAGCTTCAACGGAATTACTAACTCATTCAAAACTCTGCACAGCGCGATTCTAAGTCAAATGATCGGATTGTACGATGTGTTGTTAAATATATTTCTGCACGATCCTGCAGCCCCGTTGCCCAAATGTCTCTACCTGAGGAAACGTACCGTTAGTTCTTACTCAACATCTCAACTTAACGATTGTGGGGATTTTGAGCTGGCAAATATGCAAATGATTAGCAAAGCAGCTAATAGCTATTTTATTTGCGTACACTGAATATTTGCAGCTCAATAATGTTGCTAACATAAGCTAACTACTGCTGTCGCCTCTAAACTAAATAACTGCTCTGTGCAAAAGTGATGAGATGGCACAACAGTCAAGTAGGTAGCTTATTTGTTGTCTACCGTTGGTCATTATATTGTGCGACAAGCCAGTTAGTTGCAAGCTACAACAAATTCTCAGTGATCCAACCTGTTAATCTGAGACGATGCTGTTACTTCCTTTTCGCAATTGGCTCACGCATTAAATGCATATTATTTCCCAGTGAAAGAGAGTTAAATTAATTTGAAATTAGTCCTGCTTTGCACTTACACACTGCACATATTTAGTTATACAGCTAATTGATAAGCGCTTGTTAACATGTCTTTCATTGGCTCTTATTCTGTGCTAACCAGGGGACCATGGTGGTGTTACTGTTCCAGTCAGTCTACCCGTCATTGAGGAACACCATACATCTGTTCTAGTCTGTTGTCAAGTCAGTGACCTCTATGGTGGGAAAGGCTTGAGAAGAACCTTTTCTTCTACAAAGCAAACGTACTTTGCAGAAGAATTCCTGGAGGGAAGCGTCAGGATACAAACCAAAAACACAACAAGTAATATTCAGAGGATCCAAAGGAAGGAGAAATAAGGCTTGGGGAGGGGGGTGTTGGGGATGGGGTTGAAGAGCCAAAGGAGGACGTCATGGTTCACAGCGGCTCTGCATCCCCAATGAAAACAGCATCAGCCTCACCTCATTTGAATGTTCCTGCTACAGCAGCTCCTCCTCAAGCAGCTCCTCCACTAGTGCCTCCACATGGAAATACTACAGATCAGGACTTGACCTCTGCCAAACTCCTCGGCACAGACCTTACCTCCAACTCCGTCTTGACCCAGCCCTCTACTCTAACTCCTGTTGAACCTGAGCCCCCTGTTGTCACCCCAGCAAACACACTTGCTACTGACTCAAGCCGAGCGTCAGCCTGGTCCTCCACACAGACACCTACCACTACCCGGGGCCAAGTCAATGGCCGTACGTCAGGCAGGAAGAGGACTCCTAAGGCCTGTGACTGCTGTGGCTCCAACAGTACAGGACACAATGTCAGAACCTTGGGCAGAGGGAAAGGAAGAGGCAGAGGGAGGGGGCCCGGAAGGGACCACAGAGACACCCCAAAAAGGAAAGTGGAGGGCCAGCTGACACGTATCAAGTGCTTCGATTTGACCACGAAGAATGTGGAGGAAGCGAAGGATGAAGATGATGACTATGTGAAGCCGCAAACGACTCTCGTTGGGGCTGATACGCAGTCACAAACAGATGTTGCTCTGCCCGCCACAGTCTCCCTACAGGATGAACCACTAAGGATGTATGTTGCTCCAGAGAAAAGAGATGCGCTGAAAATGGAGGACATGCTGATGGAAGGGTCAGGGGGCAAAGGAGGTGGTGATGGCAGGGATGGGGAGATGATGTTGTCGGGAATAGCAGGCAGGGGAGCACCAGTAGTTGGAGGGAGAGAAGTGGGGGGGATGGTGGGAGCTATGTCTGCATCACAAATGGATGTGGAAGGTGGAGTAAAGAGGGGAGGTTTAGGTGGTGTTTTCATCAGTTCTAAGGATGCCCCGGCTCCTTTAGTGTTTGTGAAGAGCTACGGGCAAAACAAAGATGCAGATATGGACCATGGAGGGCAGACTGACCCCAGCTCAGTTAAATCGTCATTTGAAAATGGAGACACGGTAAACCTGAGTGATACAGAACCTGAAGAGGACACAAAGGAGGGCAACGTGATAGTAAGGGAAATGGCAAATGGGCTACTTTCTATCTCCAGTCAGCCGGGTGCTTCAAGGTCAGGATCGGCCCAGGACCTGGACTCTGATATGCAGGTGGACAAGACTCCTGACAGAACAGACTCGATGGCTCTACCAGTAACTCTGTCCAACGGCAATGTCCCCACAGCAGAAAATACCGACCACTGCTCCACGCTTATGGAGGTGGAAACCTCTCGTCCAGCGGTGGTTACGCCTCCGTTCCAGGGCCCTGTGACGGTGCTCAGCATGCAGTACAGCTGGGCATTAAGAGACCACAGGCTGTACTGTCAGCCGGGAACCTGGGTGAGAGTGGGCACGGAAGAAGTGTCAACAAACGGACGAGAGCTGGATGGAGAGACGCAGGATAACGAGAGGCTGGAGCAGCTCACTGATATGATCCACGGTAAGTTCTCAGTTTTGTGGAAATGAAGCATTGTAAATCATTTAAACTTCTTACACACAAACTCAAAGAAGTGCTGAGGACGGCACCTTTTCTGTCATAGGACATTCGTAAAACATGTGGACTCATCAGGATAAATGTTTAACTTTTATGGGGTATGTTCTCATTTGCAAAATACAGTCTGAACTATATGGGTAAGACCAAAATGTATGTGTAGTCGAAGCACTTTCTAAGCTGATATGCACATTTCTTTACATGATTTGTTTGTGATTGAGTATATTACAAAAAACAGTCCAAGAAAGTCGAGGGTTATTTTAGTTTTCATAACGGCCCTAATGTAAGATCAACCCTGATTCCCTAAAATGTTCACACGGGTGAACAGCATTGGACATCTTCATATTCCCTTTTACAATTTCAAGAGATGCATTGTTCTGTCCCCGTAGAATAAGGCTTGATGTTTTTGTTCGGGCAAAGCAGGATGTTGGCATCACTCATGTTTGCAAGGGAATAAACAGGACTGCAGTGTTGACACAAACAGGGCAAAACTGTTTCAGTGACAAGTGGTAAAGGATGTGCAAATGCCAGCTGTGTGTCTATTACTCGCAATAAATTCATACAAATGTAACTGCTTAAATTTATTAAAACACAAGTCTGATTTGGGTTTTAACATCAGAAAACAAATCAGCTTGTCTTCCAAACAATACCTTGTTTGTGTTATTAAGCTGATGGATAAAAGGATTCAGTGATGGTGACTTCCTCCCTTTCAGAGTTCCTGGAGAGCTTCTACATGAAGTACGGCAGCTTCATTCCTCTCAGTGAGAGTGATGTCCTGGAATACCTGAAGAAGAAAGGCAACTCTGACCTCAGCAAGTTAGTCTGACACACACACACACACACACACACACACACACACACACACACACACACACACACACACACTTGAGGGTTTATCAGATATTTCAGTTCTAAGCCTCAACCACACAATTATCCAATGATACAGATGAAAGGGTTTATGCAAGTAAGCAGTTGACCAGAACAATGTATAACACAAAAAGCATATATTGCAGGACACTGAAACGAATAATACACAACGAACCATAAAATGCTAAATTTACTGTGTGCTGAGAATTTCTTCAGTTATGATCAACATGACGTGTGTTATTGACAATAAGATGAGCTTTGATGATCTTGGCATGTTGTTGTACGTTCAGGCCACTTGTCAGATTATGATGTTAAAATGGCATTCAGAAGAATCCCAGAGGCGCCTAATATTAACGCCACATTGTAGCGGTCTAATTTCCCCCCTTGTTTTTGTTTCAGGGAGCTGGACATCAAAAAGGAGATGGCTCGGTATCGGGCGGGGCTGGCCTCCGCTCCCATCGCGGGCTTCGTGGTGTCGTATAACAAACACACGCTGGGCCTGGAGGACCTTGGCACGCTGGAGGAACAGAACTGGCTTAATGACCAGGTGAAGACGGACATTTCTTTTCTTTAACGCTGTCCGGCCCTCGAACACAAAAGCCTCTTTAAAAGTCAAATTCAGCAATAATGAAAAGAAAGATCACATTTGTTGTTTTAGTGAGGTTGGCCTTCAACCGTCCATTTAATCTGTTTCTGTTCTGTTCGCTCAGATTCTCAACATGTACGGAGAACTCATAATGGAGGCCACGCAACACAAGGTAAGTGAGGGTGTGTTTGTATGCTGAAAATGAACAATATGACTACATAAAATAATATTAATATATATATATATATAATATTAATAGATAATATTTAGATTTTTAGACAAGATTTATTAAATATATGTACACATGAAATGTTGACTGTGTAATGTGTTAATGCATTTTATTTCTCTCTCAGGTTCATTTTTTCAACAGCTTTTTCCACAAACAGCTTGTTGCCAAGGGCTATGACGGTGTGAAGAGATGGACTAAAAAAGTAAGTAGGTCAATGGAAGTGTTTGAAGTTTTGCCATTTTTCAGTAGTTTTGACAGAGTATTAGTTGATTTTATGTCTGTTTTTTAGTTTTCTTTGTAGAGTCATTGCCACTGTTGTCAACCACAGTCTAAATTAAATTAGCTAACGTCATAAAGTACATTCAGTGATTCATGAAATTGCCACCAATCCCCTACTGTTAGCCGTGCAAGTAAAGCTCAAAAAGTCACCTTGTGTCAAACAAAAATGCTGAAAACCCTGTTGGTCCTGTATGTTTATCATTATTATTAGTAGACGCATGAAACACTGTGTGTGTGGTGTGTGGTGTGTGGTGTGTGTCTCTTTCAGGTGGACCTGTTCTCCAAGTGGCTGCTGCTGTTTCCCATCCATTTAGAAATCCATTGGTCTCTCATCACGGTCACCATGGCAACCAAAACCATCAGTTACTACGACAGCCAAGGCATCGTCTTCAGACACACCACCGATGTGAGCGCCTCTGTGCATGTTGATGTCTTTTAAATCTCCGCAGAACAAACAAGATCGTCAGTAATCCGTCTCTCCTGCTCTGATAAATGATCCATTGAATTCCTTATAGAGACTCCATGAGATGAATAGTTGTTTTCTCAGCTTGTTGGCAGTAATGTCAGATAGTCACAATTTGCCTGTAAAATCCAGGTTTTTCATCATAAGGCTGTAAAGAAACAGATCGTACTCTGACAGTAAATCTTGTAGATTAGTGTTAAAATCTAATGACACCAAACGTTTTGCTCATATTCTCACAATCTGCTCAAGTAGACTGAGAGGTGTTGATTCAGTCCTGATCATCCTCCACTTTCTTGTTGAAAACTATTCCGATGCTCGTGCAAAGGACAGCGTACTGGAATCTGAATGAAAGTTTGTTGAAACATTCATAACATCCCATAAATACTGACTCACGGTGGCAAGCTGACGGGTTTGCTCTTGCTTTGCATCCTTTGCTCAACATAACTCGGTCCTCTCGTGTGCTATTCCCTGTCAGAACATCATGAAGTATCTTCAGTCTGAAGCCAGAGAGAAGCAACAGGCAGCTTTCCAGAAAGGCTGGAAGATTACCATCATCAAGGTAACTAAACCCTGACTGTAATCCTCATGCTGGGCTGTTCACCGGGTGTGCCGAAGACATTTATATTGTTGATGTTGGTAAGAAAAGGAAAAGCCTCCTCCTTATTGCCAAATTAATTATGATAAAAGGAAGACTCGGCGACACAATGTAAATTGCAAGAACGCAGAGATAATTCTCAGGACACTGAAAATGTTTGTTAATGAGTGAACAAACTGTTTTGTAGTCTTTAATGTTGCTGGAGTACCAGTACATCAAGTAATATTTCATTCTTCTGGGTTTCTCAATCACTGTCTCGCTACAGAGTCAAACATATAATTCAGATGCTTGTGTGCACAGTGAATACATACAGCGAATACATACAGTGAATACATACATATAGAGACAGCAGCGGTTCAGTAACAGTGAGTGTGTCTTTTGTTGCCTTCATGGCTGTGACTTGTTGCCCCTCAGGGTATTCCTCAGCAGAAAAACGACAGCGACTGTGGAGTTTTTGTCCTCGAGGTGAGAGACTTTTCTTTCCCACCTTCATCACTGTCCTCCCGTCCTTACTTCAGGAATGTCTTTTCCTCATCTCCTGTTCCTGTGTCCCTCCTCTCTTTGCTTTATCCATCTTTTTTTTATTTATTACTGGGCGAACCATAAATGAGGCACAGCTGTGTCTCCAGCGTGTCTTTCCCGCCCCGGCTTCCTGCACACATTTCATCATCACTCTGTCTCAAAGACACCGGAGAGAAGCTTCTGTCATTGTCCACGTTTAATATGGCAACCTAGCTGTGGTTATTGATCATTTTCCCTCACTGTTTTTCTTTTTTTTCTGTCTTGGTCTGTCAGTACTGCCGTTGTCTCTCTGTGAAGCAGCCTCTTCTGTTCAGCCAGGAGGACATGCCGCGTATCCGCAAGAGAATCCACAAGGAGCTGTGCGACTGTCACCTCAGCGATTGAATGACTGAATAATGGCCGCCGCGTTGACTCACTGCAGCTCGACCTGGTTATATGAGACAGTCTGTCCAAGGCTGTCAGATGGCCCATGTTACTGACGGTTACATAAGCTAACCCTTTATACTCCAGGGAGCTCCAACTGCCACTCTGCCTGTTTGACTGACAGCAGAGCAGCTGCTCATTTGGACTTTTTTTTGTGACTTTTGGAGTTCAATAACAGTCTGCGGCCGAGCAGATTTTTACTTGCAAGGAACTACTGACGTGGCCCCCTACTGACCCACAGAAACGCTGGTCCTGTACCCATCAGGTTGTTTTTGCATTCTTTCCCAGTGGATTTCAACCAAATGGACACAAGGGAGCTCTGACCGAGACGGACCTCTCATCCCAAATGGAGTGGCCTTACATCCCAGATGGCCATTTTCACAATTCAATATTTTTAACTGTTTACTTTATGCTGGACTCTGCTGCAGTATCACAGCCACTGTTGTATGCGTGTTTTCTAACATGTTTAATAAAGTTAGGATGTTTTTATTCAGTGGACCATCTGGTCACTTAAAACTTGAAGGTTTGGGTTGGTTTTGTTCTCTTGGACTCCAGATATTTGCACGGTTAGAGGATCCTTTGAAGAGTCTAGAATATCAACTGAATGTACTGATCACATATTCTTCCTGACTGCCTTGCAGGGCGCAGCCTCGGCACCGTACCGGCTCATGGCACATTTTGGCTGTGGCTTGAAACAGGGATATACTTTTTATTAATGTATTTTTTATTTTCAAGTATCAATTTTTGAAACCATAATCCAAATAATTTCTTATTAAAATTCCAGTTTTCCTACCACATTATTTTCTGCCTTTTTCTTTTGTTGGGATCACATTCTTATGATTTAGGTTTTGCACAAGCATTTTGCTGCCTTTCCAGCTGAGAGCCGTCGTGTGACCATGAACCATCAGTTTGAGTTGAACGCTTTTGTAGATTCATGTTGGGCTGTACAGCTAGCTGCTGATGTGAGGACCCCTTCATGTCATCAACAGACAGTCGTAGCTCCTGTGGGCTCTTGACAGAGAAACAAGGGGACCTCCGCTATTTTCATTATATCTTCTGTCCAACCTAGATTTAGTTTGTTATATTCCGTTAATGTATTTACAGATTGTATTGTACTTTTACTGGCCTACTACTGTACATGCTTGCTTTGGCTAAAAAAACTAAAGTTGTTTCTTGACTGTTTTTATTATGTTATTAAAAAGGCCAATACTGCTGGAAATGAGCTTTTATCTTAAGTGCTTTTGAAAGACTAGTGCAATGGTGTGAATAACAAATGCTGGAACAATTCATAGTTTCAGGATGGATGACGTCTTCTAAGCTGTACTTGTAGGGATAATTGAGTTTTATTCTACTGCCAAAATATCCCCTTCTAAACAAACAGATGGCTGCATGTATCCATCAGCGCCTGTTTCAGTCGTTTCTCCCTCATCAGAGGTCCTTGAGATCCAGAAGCAATAGAAAAGAAATGTCATGGCCAAAAGTAAGGAGAGGAATTGTTTTTATTCTGTTCATGTCTAATATTGTGATATCAATATGATTACGAGGAATATAGAATAAGTGATTGCTTTGCTTCCATGTTTTCGACCTTCAAGTTAAATCTCCCTCCATCATTGATCGTGTGAGAGGGACATCAACGATAATCTTATCTTCCTATCAACCTTATCTCTGCATTAAAGTCTTGAGTTGAGCTTTTTTTTAATGCGTAAAATAATCTCTTATAATGATCAGATTTTTGAATTAGTGGCTGATAGAGACCTAAAGCATGTGTTCTGAAGCTGCAGCCTAATGAACTTCATTTATACATAATTACCAGAAGAGGGTGCTCTATCAGCAATTATTATCTTGCTATAGTTATCCTTCTTTTCTTTGGCACCCATCCAAAGCACGAGGTCATAAACGGTGGCCCTGGAGATGGAGTGAGGTTAAGTGTGTAGCTGAAGGCCGTGAGAAACACCTTCTGGTCTTTTAATCATGATGTAAGTCTGATTATCTTGGTGCTATGTACTTTAATGTAATTATTAGGATTACACAGGCCTGCACATAAGTTGGCCTTTCAGCACATTATGCAAATTATGTGCATTATATAAAGACAAATTCCAGGTTGAGATTCCTGCTCGGGATTGATCCTCTAAACCTGTGGGGCATGTTTTCTTCATACACACAACTAAAGAGGGCTGTGCGTCCTGGTTTGCTCTTGATTCTTTGATTATGAGCACTTAGAGAGTATTGTGCCGTTGTTAAGGGAGACAAAGTCAAACATTTCTGTTATCAGCTCATAGTGCTGCTGGGATGACGTATTTTTGTCAGTCATTGAAATTTGAATTCTTGCAGTAAATTAACTCAAACAAAGGTTTATGATACGAACACCTACGATAGTGTCAACAAGATAGTCTTCACAAAACAACGCCACAATCTATGAAGCGCAAACACAATCACCAGGAGTATTAAGCTAACGTTAGGCTATAAATTAACTACATCCCGGTCACATGACTGGTTTTATAGTCTAATTATGCTTTTTAAAATACACAAACGCTTTAAAATTCAACTTCATGGTGGCACAAGCGGAAAGGTCAGGGGATCATTAAACTTTAATGATTAAAGTAATTTGGATTCCTCCTTTGGAGTCAATAAATCCCTCCAAGAGGCTAGTTCTTGCCATCGAGTCACACCTCTTGTCTCTCTGGTGCCTATGCGTCTGGAGACCCCAACTTCAACTTCAGTGCCATTGTCACGAGGGAAATGTGGTTTGCAGGCAGGGCTAAAAATACTCAAAGCAGCACATAAAAACCAAATATTCTCCCACAAATGGGACAATGAAAACCAAAATATAACTCAAATAAATAACAAATCAAGGCCGAAATAAAGTCACCACTGCTGATAAATAAAAACTCCAAAAGACACCGACAGATAACTCAGAGTTGCTCTCGTCACATTGACGTTTTAAAAGCATAACAGTAAGCACCGGTCCACGTAAAGTGCTTCCATGTAAAGCGCCAACTGCTTGGAGCCAGCTCTCATTACATTAAACCTTTAGTCCATGGGAAGAGTCTCTGGCATGCCTTGCATTGGCTTTGGGCACATCAATCTGTTAACAGTAAGTAGTTGGAACAAGTTTATAGTCCAAATGTTGACCATATATGCTACAGGCATTTCAAAGAATTTCTGAAGAGTGCAGACTAAGGGGCGACTGTGGCTCAGTGGTTAGCAAGTCAGTCTTTCAATCAGAGAGTCGGAGGTTCAAACCCCGGCTCAGCCAGTCCGTGTCGTTGTGTCCTTGAGCAAGACACTTAACCCTAATTGCTCACCGTTGCTGTGTCTACGGTCTACTGTATAGCATGTAAGTCGCTTTGGATAAAAGCGTCAGCTAAATGAAATGTAATGTAATGTAATGTAACATGTAGAGCCGCTGCAGCCCATGGCCTCCATCAGTACTGACGAGTACTGAAGGGGAAACCGTTTACTATGATTCATGTTGGTGCACAGAATCTAGTGCAGCGGACTGAAGTCTTAAAAATGTATTCTGCAATTAAAACTGATCGTAACTTCAAGTCAAATCAGCTTTTGTTGTCATCAATGTAGAAACATCTGAATTAAATTATTATGCTCTGGCACAAACAACGTCAACGAAACATAACCTGGAAAAAACAAAAGTATTTGATGTTTTTCTCACGTCATCACTTGGCTGTAAAGGCTATCGAGCTGTAAGTATCGGTGTGATCCATGTTATTAAGCTGTTCAGTGGCAAAGGGACTGAAGCTGGTTGGCGACCAATAAAATCCCTGATCGTGTATTTGGTTCAGGAGACACTTATTATGATTAAAGCCACTATGGTGAAATGTCTGACATATCAAAGAAGACACTAGCAGACTGTTTTAATGTTTTAATACTTGACGGAACGATATCTGTAAATTCTAATTACTGCTAAATGCAGTGGTTTGAGTCCAATTCACAATTCTGTTTTGCATTAATGTACTTTGGACATGTCAAGTCCTGCAGGGCTGCTTTGCTTTTGTGTGGAGACTGTTCATGAAAAGAAGTTTGAAAAGAGGTTCACTATTGAATCATGTTTTCTAAGACAAAAATTGTAGTTCCAGCAAACACATATGGCTGGAAAACTAGCTATGCAGGGGATTGAATGGGGATCTGAATGTTCGAATAAATCGGTAAATAATCTTCAGTGACTCCTTGTAACATTTTTTGGATTGTCTCAGTTTCATCATCAGGGATGTGGGAACACCTGTTCCGAAGTGATTTAGAGTTTAGGGGTCTTAAGACTCTTGAGCGCTTTCCATTTAAATCAATTGTAGGAAAAGAACTGGAAATATCACACAAATTATAATCTCAGACGTTAACAAAAAAACGAGGGTAAAACTGATTCAGGTCATCTGGTAGCTGAAGTAAAAACCATCCAGTGAGATTATTTTATTACGTCTATCACGAGTACCCGTCATGCATTTTCTTTTCTTTTTTAATTAAATGTTCTTTTTTTCTTTATTAGTTTGGCTGAATTAAAGATATATTCTCCTCAAGGGCGTAGGTTTGGTCTCAACATTGGTAGGGACACTGCCATATAATCTATTCTGCAGCACTTAGCAGGCCATCAATAAAGTGCTTTCCTCCCTTATGCATTGATTAGCTATTTTTCTTTTCTTTTCTTCTGATGTATTATTTAAATACACCAAAAAGATACCTCTGTCTATCATTCACAGAGATGAACTGTTAGCCTACATCTTTGAGAGCAATCTTGTCCAGAACAGCTTGATGCACATGGCATACAGCGACATTGTTCAGCCGCTGCTGGGACATGGTTGACCTCAGCCAGGTTTTTAACCTTTTAAACGCAATGAAAGTCCGCTCAGCTTCAGCTGAGGAAACAGGCACAACCATCAAAAATTCTGATCAGCTTCTCCACTTCGTCAAAGAGGCCCCTTACCTCTCTTGGCATTGCCCTAAGAATTTCAACAGCTTCCCTAGTGGTGCTGACTGGACACTTTGATCGGAACATTGGGAGCTGAGCTTTCAGAATCTCCCTGTCAATTTCAAAGTATGGTTCAATGGGATCATCCAAAATGCCAGAGAGAAGAATATTCTCTAGTATCTCTAATATTCTGAAGCCCTGATGGTCCATCTCCTGCTTCCTCAACCTGCACTACATCCGAACTGGACTTCTGAGTTTCCAGAATGCATTTCAAAATAATAAAGGTTTGCACTGTGTGGGTAGTTAGCCTACTACTACTACTACTACTACTACTACTACTACTACTACTACTACTACTACTACTACTACTACTACTACTACTACTACTAGCTAACAGCGACCTGGCCTTCTTGATAGCTACTTACCCTCTGGGGGGTGAAACAACTTTGGATATCTTTTTTCTTTTTTGGTGGCATTTTCCTATCTACAAAGCACACAAGGGTAAACAATATCAATGCTGAGACCAAACGAAATACTCATATGAGGCTGTATTATTTCCGGTGTATTTAGTAGCTTACTGTGGGTTAGGTTAGGGTTAAGGTTACTTGTAAATATACAGCCTAAAACAGTGCTGTTTATAGCTGTCACGGGACTGGCGCTACACTGGTGCGAAACCGCTAGCGCGCGAATAGCCTCCCATGGCTAATTATGCTATCCTCAGTTAGCTGTCTCCCGTTTCAGCACTAAAACACTTAGCCTTACTGACCAATCAAAACATGACACTACAAAAATGACCGAACTCGACACAAATATAAATGGTGCTTGTGTACCTTGCCTCACGTAAACACAAGCAAGCAGTCCCAGTGTATTTCTGGACCGTTACTCTTTGGCTGCTCTAACTTATGTGTTTAAGACAACTGTACAGCGGCAATTTAAATTAACAAAATATTGGCGCGGACAATTGTGTCTTTCCCAAATACTGGTCGTGACTATGGACCATATGCAAACCTACGCCCTTGATTCTCCTCACCATGTCTTCTCTGTCAGCAGCTTTATTCTTTGTACAAAAACGTTCTTTTTCATTGTGTTTGATGTGGACTTATACAGCACATCTGACTGTTCAATAAATAAGTCATCCAAGACGGAGCAGTCTGTGCAGTCCAAGCAGCCGTGAAGGGCATCTTAACTTGATGTCTCTACATGCCTTAAAAAGTAACTCTAAATAGCACCGCTCGCCCCAGTAGTGTTATTAAACTTGGACGGATGATTCATTTAATTGTTCGAGTAAAACTGTTCTTGAGAAAAGGAATAAGAAGGGGAGACAGAAGTGGGATGGAGTGAATAGTGTATAAAAAGAGGGATTTATTTTGTAGGGATTGAGAGGAAGGTCAGAGAGGGGGATAAAGCTCAGAGAAGGGGAGAGAAGAAGATCTTAAAAGGACATTGAGATGGATATGGTGAGCGCTGCAGGAGCCGGATAAAGAGAGGGAGAGGGACGGTTTGAAAGATCTGTTGAGGTCGCCATTGCTGTAGGGATCAGAGCTAAATGTGGATAAGAGACTTTGCAAGTAGTTATGTAAAACATGGATGAGACTTTAATACATAAAAATTAAAATATTTCATTTTCATGTAAAAACTCTCCAGCAAAAAGCCAAGGGGGATTTTCTCCTGAAAAACCTGGAGATATCCACTTGATTAGTTTCATATTAGCTTCAGATAAATGGAGGAATATATATTTGCACAGATGGTGTGAATTTGGCCCCATTCTCTTACAGTGAAAGCTCATTATAAATGGATCTTCTTAGTCCAGGTATTAAAACAGGAAGAATGGTTACAGCCAGAAAAATCTGTACATCTGACTTTTGTTTTGTCTTCTTGCTTGAAGACAGACTTAAAAAATGCAAACATTATCTACTTATTATTATATACTTTCATATGTCGCAGAACATCCTAATTACAAGATAAATGAATAACATAAAGGTGCTAAATTTGAAATTCAGAGGATTAATATAGCAGCAAAGAATTTCCCTTATATAAGGGCAATCTTGTGGGCTACAATCAATGTGGGTCATGAAAAGCCACTAGAAACAACAATAATTGAATTTATAGGTATACTATGGAAGAACAGAAGTCGCTTACTGTTTGTAAACACAACATTCAAAGTTGGCCCATCCTCTCCCGGGCTCAACAGAAGCCCTCATCCCCTGACCGGTGGCCAGAACACGGCTTGGTGTACCAGCTGCAGCATCACACATGTGTTGGGGGGCTACACCTAGTGCCCAAATGCAGAAACATCCCAAACATAGCAAAATAAGGAGAACATAAGAAATTACATGCAGGGGGACAGGGTCTCGACCGATACAGAAACCGCCACACACTTCAAGGTTGAGAGACATTACTGTTGTATGAGTCTGTAGTTTTTTAGGAAAATGCTGCATTGCATCCTGTTAATACACTAGTGGAGTGTCCGTTCAGAACGGGTCACTTGGCCTCCGGTGTTGCTGCTTGCAGCTTTCTCGGGAACTGCTCGACCAATCTTCTTCTGCTGTCATGGATCTGGATCTGGATCGTGGTCCTTGCCTACTACCTACTCATTATGAATAATTTGTGTCATATTCATTCCATGTGCTGTAACTCTGTTACTTTGTTATCTTTGGTCACATGACATCTATTGCTTCTGTCCACCCTGGGAGAGGGATCCTCATCTGTTGCTCTCCCGAAGGTTTCTTCCCTTTTTGGGGGGAGTTTTTCCTGATCCGATGTGAGGTCCTGGGACAAGGATGTTGTATGTGGACATATTGTAAAGCCCACCGAGGCAAATTTGTAATTTGTGATTTTGGGTTTTACAAAATAAACTGAAATTAAATTGAATCAAGTTCCCAATGGACACTGCACTTCCTTGTGCCTTGAGCAAAGCAATTTCTATTTTAGTTAAAGGAGGAACGTGACACAACGGAGCAACATGTGCTCCTGAAAATATGTTCAAAATACTTTCTTTCCCAAAATACTAAATCATACCAAAATTTAAATCTTGTCTTTTTTTTAGATTCGCCACACCTCATGGGTCCAGAGGTGAACTACCTCATTCATTGATTCATTCTGTGAGTCACTTCTGTTATTCAGTTATTCATTCAGTCAGGTTAGACGTCTGTAGGCTGTCACCACACAGACCCATCTCCTTGCTGAATACTGCAGTTAACTGATTCACATCTAACACATTGAGTGTTGGTTTATAAAAAGGTTGAATTTGCTAATCAATTATCCTTTGGCCCCATTTAAGAGACGTGCATTTCCCATTTCCAATCATTTCAGTTTAGGCATCATACCAAATCCGCACGCTGATCCGAGCTGACTGCTCTGCAACAGATGGACATCTTAATCTCTCATCATCCCCTCCTCCAACAACACTTATATCATATTACTATGGTGCTGCTGACCAGAGCCAGCAGATTGATGCCGACATGCATAAACAATGAAATTAGCTAATGAAGCTGATTAAACAGCATTTGCAGCAGATTTGACTATATATCAAATGACATTACCAATAATGTGGAAACGTTTTTACTGAATTTTTGAGTTGAAGCATGATATACGAGTACAGACTATTACTGGAGTCACATTTATTGAGTATTGAGGGACCTAATGGGAAGAATAATGATGCGTTAGTCAGTATTTCAAGAGCTTCAAGAAGTTCAGGGCCTTGCAGTCTTTTACTTCATATTCCCCGCTGTTTGGTATAATGTCCTTGTGAGGTCTCACTTAAAGCTTTTTGCAGATGTTATGTTGTACAATTATATCTTTATGCCACCCTCCTGTAGACTGAATCTTACAGTTAACCTATTTTTATTCAACCATCTACACGGTAACCTAATTTTGGTATTGTATATAATATGCATATTTTGGATTATTTTCATATTTGCACTCCTCCCACTTTACAGCCTTTTCCCTTGGAATAAATAAAGTAATATCATCAAATCCATATAACACAATGGATTTTGACATTCAGTTGGGTCGGGTGTTTCTTTTTTTCCAGATGTTATTTAGATGTTGTTTATGTCTTTCCTGTTCTGGCTTTGATATCTTCCTCTGTTTCTATGCCCATAGTAATTATTCTCCCAAGATTTGTGAAGCGATCTACCACCCTACCTCCTCTACATACCTCACACATGATTTCATATACAGCCTGTGGGTTTAAACACAGTATAGATACAAACACACATGTTTGTTCTGTACTTGTGGAGCCTCATTGATATTATGCATTTCCTAACATTAAACCTAAAAGGAATAGCTCAGAGTTGTAGGAACTATGCTCATTTACTTTCTTGCTGAAAGTTAGATGAGACGTTCTATATGGATGTAGCTATTGCTAGCATCTGGTTAGCATAGCTTTGCATTTAGAAAACTGGGGGAAACAACTAGCTAGGTTCTGGCCAAAGCAAAGGTTTCAAAATCCTTGCAGCCACATCAACACTTTTTACAGGGGGCTTGTATGCCTAACTATTAGGCTGTATCAGTGACTTCTAAAAATACTAACTGATTAAACAAACATATACATGTTTGATATAGTTCCCTGTTTCCACTTCTTATGCTAATCTAAGAAAGCTGTCTCCTGGCTGTAATTTCAAATTTGAGGAAAAAGACACAACACAAAAGTAAGCAAGCAAACAAGAGTATTTTCAAAAATGTCAGACTATTCTTTTGAAACTAAGTCTAACTAACCTTCAAACCACCCTTTGAAGTCCTGAAGACAGGCCAAATGTGTCCTTGCATTCCAAAAATGTCCTCGCCTTCATTCCTTTTCTTCAAGTCATTTTTCTTTTTCCATTATCCCTGAGCTAACCCCGCTGCTGTTACCGCCCTGTCCTGACTGTGAGAGGAGACTCAGAAACAATAATATAATTAGGAGGCAGTGTTTTGAGCCAGAGAAACAACTGTTGTGTCGGTGTTGCAAAGCAAGGCTTTGGTTGACTTTGATATTTTCAGCCAACCCGTTTGTCCTTCAGAATAAAAGAAAATGATAAACATATAAAGGGGGGACGAGCTTGATTTCAGTAGTTAAGTAAGTATGTTGACTATAGGCTAATGCATTTTTCTATAGAAGTATGTCTGTAAATGTGTATTATTGGTTAAATGTGTTTGCTAAAACTGTAAAGAACAGAATCATTGTTTGAGGTCAGGAAATATCTTCTTTAATATATTCTTTTGGTTTGCCTGTTCCACTGAACTGCTTGTGTGTCACTGTGTCCACACTGTGTGATTGGAATAATAACCCAGTCCACCTCCAGGATGCTCTCTCTCTCTCTCTCTCTCTCTCTCTCTCTCCCTCTCCCTCTCTCTCTTTCTCCCTCTCTCCCTCTCTCTCTGTCTCTCTTGCTACCCCTATCTCTCTCCCTCTCTCTCTCTCTCTCTGATTATATATCTGTGGAGCCAGAGTGACACAAAAAAATGCTGGTCAACTCTTGATTGTCTATCTGTTTGTAAATGCATTCATGTGAATGCACATGTTTTTCTGTGCGTCTGGATGAGTCCCTCTGACTGCATACAGTCCTAAGGAACTAGCATTTACGCAAAGATCGTATTCCTATATTTAGACCTAGCGCCAGGAGAAAGAGAGATGTGAAGGAAAAATAATTAAAGCACAGACTGACCCTGAAACAGAACGCACGTATGCCCTTTAACTCTTTCAACCCATTTATCTGAAAAAGTAAACTGTACCAAGTGCTGAATGCCTGCTTCATGTTATGAATTTCAATTGTCTCCATGTTCTAGTGTTGTTATCTACCATCTTTTGCCATGACAACCTAACCCTACTGTATTGTTTCAGAAGAAAAACATTTTCAGAAAAAATAGCATTCTAATTTGTGTTTTTTTTCTTCCACAGATTATTAATATTTGAACAATATGTGCATCTCCTTACTTGTCTTGTGTGTGTGTGTGTGTGTGTGTGTGTGTGTGTGTGTGTGTGTGTGTGTGTGTGTGTGTGTGTGTGTGATTACAGCCGTTATTCCCAATCAGAGGTACTTGTATACCACAGGTTTCTTCTGTAGTTGCCAAGATTGCAGCAGCTAATTTGCAAAAATGTTTTAATCAAAACTACACTTCTAAATATTGAGTCAGTTGTAACACCTGCACTGAGATTGCAAGTGTGTGATGTAGTGAGCAAGCAGGGCTGTGCCCGCTACTTTGGCTATCTATTTTGACCATCTAGCCATAAGTAATAGATAAATTACATCCAGCTTCTGCCACATAGTAGTACATTAACCTAAACATTGACCATTTAAAAAACATCCAGTTTGAACACATTTGTAACATGACGGGTGATGACAATGAAGTTAAACTTGAGCCAATGGTCTACAATATGTGGGTGTAAGTGTAAAGATGAATGAACTGTGCCTCCACATTTTCTTGCGTATGTTCATGTGTCTGTTTGTGTGTACAGATACAGTGTTGTGCTGGTGAGTCATGTCTGAAGACATGACTCTGTGAGGACTGACGGGTTAAACTCTCAAAGAGGAGAGTGAGATACCACAGTGTGTAGGCAAAACCTCTCAGAACGCCTCGCTCACAGGGCAATCAAAGTGGGTAGAAGCTTTCCCAACGAGTGAGTGAGTGAGTGGTCAGTCAGAGGTGAGTGGACTGATTTTGTCCATATGTGTTCATGAATATGAGTGTGAGGGTGCAAATTGTGACACTGAGTAATAATCTGAAAATAACTTTAAACTGTGCCCACTCCAAATTAACCGACCTCATAACACAGACTAAAAACATAACCACTTAATAATCTGACATCCAAAGAAAAAACAACAATATACTTGTTTTAGTGTGTTATTAGAAGAAATACTGAATAAGACAAGATACATGCAGACATTTATCTGAGAAGGTCATGGTTGTTACCTCTGCTTTCTGCCTAACAACATACCCTTTGTTGAAATTCTTGATCTTTATCTTGCCAAAATGTGGCCCATTCTGACACCACACAGAGGGAATTATGGCTACAATTCTGGGCAACCACAACAAGTGTGGAGTGATGCATCAGCCTGTGGCTTTCAAAGTCAAACTAATCTTAACTGCTGTGCACATAAACCAAGGGATGAAGTTGTTTTTGTGTCTGTGTGCGTTAGTGTGTGTGTGTGTGTGTGTGTGTTTGTGACGAAACCCCATCATAGTTATAGTATGAGATGGTGGTGTTATTCACGTGGACGAGTGTAATTGCCAGATACGGATGGGAAGAGAGCAAAGGACATTTGTGGCTTTTTTTCTGGTGATTTTAATTATTTATTACATGCTGATATGTATATGTGTGTATATGTGTGTGTGTGTGTGTGTGTATGTGTGTGTGTGTGTGTGTGTGTTTATACAGGCTCATTTGCACGTCTCAGCAGCCCTAACTAACAAAAAAAAATACTAAAAAAATAAAAAATAAAGCATAACATAAACTCAATGAAAGATGTATTAATAATAGGATGAAGAGTACAGGGAGTACCAATCAACCACAACTGAATGGAAATGATTACATGTGACCAGCTACAATCAGTGACTCACATCATTGACCTATTCATTGAATTGGTTGATTGACGTTTTACATACATTTTTATTTAATTTAGATCTTTCGGACTATTTTATTATGTGACATGCTTCACTATGTCCTCAGGAATGTGAATGATCGTAAAAAACACAAAGTTGGGGTCGTAAAACATGGTAGACTCAGTCTTAATGATTTGAGTGACGAGTCTTATCTGCTCAGGGTATGTCAAGACACATGGTACATTCAGTGTTCGACTCTCAAGGGAGGTTGTGAGAGCATTTCCTGAAAAAGGTTTATTAGTTAAGATTGTGATATAGACATTTCAGTTTTAAAATCTCTCGGCTGTCTTCCAGTTTGTATTACTGTATATAGACACACCTTGTAGATGTACTAACCTCACTGTAACATGCAGACGAGTCATACACATTAGTAATTAAACACAAAACAAACAGACTTCATGGGATTTGTGCGGTCGAGTGGGAATCAACAAAAAAGCGGAGAGTCTCTGCATCCAATTAGACGATACAAAATGTATTGTGACATATAACAAATGCAACTTCTCGCCCACAGGAGCATCATCTCAGACCAATTCTCATCTGTCTTGGTGCCTAATGATAGCATTTTAGTCCAAAAAAAAACTTGGTTGTATTATAGTAGTGGTAGTATTTTAATCTCTGTAGCGTCCACACAACCTCTAGATCTGCTTCGCATATTATGATTTAGAGATATTTTAGTTGAATACATATGTGAGATTGAGTCTATGCAGGGATGGATCTGCATCCAGAAGCATCACTTCTGTTTTGTTCCCTTTTCAATTCAACGTATTATTTTTTCTTTTCTCTTTGGTTGCAAATAAAATGCAGCTCAGCTTTGGGAATATGAATGGACCTAAATAGATTCAATTCATCTCAATCTGTTAATGTTTACATCCCACCCGATAAATGTTTATCTCTTGAAAACACATCTTTTCATCCATTGACTGTATTCAAAGCAGTATGATAGATGAGTGTCTCACAGTGGAGGTGGTGCTGCATATCCCATCAGTGTGTGTGTGTGTGCATGTGTGTGTGTATGTGTATGTATGTGTGTGTGTGTTTACAGTCTTTGCCTCCACAAAGCGAAGGGTAATCACATGTTCACCCTCAGATAGCGGGGCCTCTCGCTGCTCCCCTCTTCTATTACCATGAACTTGATGGGACAGACTCAGAAGGCCAATACAATGTCTGAGCCTGAGCCAGCAGCAAGCATGGGGTTTGAATAGCTTTGTGTGTGCAGCTGTGTGTGTAGACGCAGAAAAGGATTGTGTGTGTATCTGCGTTGTATTTTCTCACAAGATTGCCCAGAGGCTCTGCTAAACAAGACTGATTGTGACTCCTCATGGTCTCTGCGTACTAGAAACATTGAAACCTCAAGCTCATTGGCTAAAAGTAGGTATTTCATTGAAGTACAAATTGACAATATGTCTGTATTACTGTTCTGTATGCTGCTGTCAGTGCAACAGCTGTCAGTATAATTTAAAAACACATGGATTTTAAAAACTAATGCTGTTTCGTGAAGTGTTTTATTTTTAAAGGAATAGTTTGACATTTTTGGGGTATATGGTTAGATGAAGCGATGAAGTGGATTTCCCAAAATCAGTGTTCCTTTAGTCAAGTTTTTTTTTTAAACTGGAAAAAGGCAGCCTGATACAATTTTGTTTCACTTCACTATTCACCCTAACAATGTCTTAAAGGTAGCTGTTATCTGTCTGGATTGGATCATTATTTTGCCCAAACCAAATTCCATTCGCCATGAAACCTGCACGAGCAAAGGGTTGCTGGGCGCTGCTATCTTAATGTTTTTCATATCAATAGATGTCTCATCTAAATTAACTTAAAACAAACTGTAGGCCTCCAGCCGTTTCACTCTAATCCACGCTTATCGCCTATTTCTCTGACGCAATTCTTATCTCCAGGAGATGACCTCCCCATTCCAAATCCCACCTACAAGTCTCTTATTGGCTCAGTTGTTTTTCCCAGCAGAGAAAACTGTTGTCAATGAGCACAACACAAGACCGATTGCAAGGATTCAAGGATAACCAGCCTGGGAACAGTTTATTCCTGATAGTAGATCCCAAAAGATGCCAAGCAAGTAGACCTACACTGCCCATGAAGGGTTTTCTGACATTGTTCTAGTGAGACTGAATGAGATGATTTCACCAGAGGCCTTAACAACTCGTTCAGACTAATGCTGTCTGATCGGACCTCGGCTTGTAAAAAAAATAAAAAATGTTATAAGCCCATGGAAAGAAGCAGCTGCTGTAATGATCGGCAACAGAGCACCAGCACTGCTGTACACAGTGTGCAATAGTATTTGGCGCCACACTAGAAAAAGGATTTGAAAATGTGTCCCTCCTCCTGCCTCATTTCTCACAATGTGAAGCCCTAAATGCTATATTTGCATTACTCAGTCTCAATGCTAAGCGTCTGTGATCCTCCTCAGTAACATAAAAACAGACTTGATACTTGACACAAGAGTTTGAAAGGTTCAACAATGCATCGTTTCCAAATCCTCATTTCAAGTCTGCTCTTGCGGTCGCATGAGCAGATTAGACATGCTTTGTGGTGGCAGAGAGACAAGAGATTTACAAAAATAGGACAAATACAATTCTCTGTGTGAGGGAGGAAAAAGGAGTGCCATTATGAACTAATGTATTAGTAAAACTGTCATTACACAGTTAGTATCGCTTTCCTTCTAATTTAACCAAAAAATGAAAAATGAAGTGAAAAATGTACAAAGTACTCCATGTTGTTTTCACATCTGTTTCAGAGAGGCATTGTTTAAAATGGCTCACAACTCCCTGCTTGGATTAAAGTAGTAATTATTTCACGACTAAATCTATTTTGTCAGTAGGATTCAAGAATAATTGAGACCTCGCAAGAGAAACAACAGCTGTATTTACGGTCAGTTTGTTTACTTTCAGGTGATAAAGCCCTCTAGTGGCCGTAGGAATCACAACCTGTTCGTTAGGAGCAGTGGAGGAAGTGCCACACAAGGAGACGACTGTTCGTTTCCTCTTTCCCACCGACAGTCAGTGTTGTTTTATTTCAACCATGGCCTTAAGCATGTGGTTATTATTGTAACACTGACAGTGCTGGTCCCCTTACCTGATCTTTCTCTAACCCAAACTAAGTCTTTATTGTGCCTGAACCTAACCAGACTTTAACCACAGCGCTGTCGCATCTTTAAACATCTATTCATCCAACAGTGATTTGTCAAGTTTTTAAAGGCCCTGACAAACGCTTGTGTCGTCCTTGTGGGAACAGACAAATGATGACTTGCTTGTGGCAAAACATGAGAGGTTTTCTTTTGTGGGGTTTGAGAATCAAAGACGAGTAACATGCATGCTTTGATTTCCATTTTGATTACTTTAGCTACATTTTTATCCAACTGTACATTTGAGCTGTAACTGTTCTCCTCCACCTCTTTGATATCAGACTAATGTCACATGTATTTGATGGTAAGAATCATTTTTTTTTTTTTTAGCCATAGAAATGCCAAGTGTTTTACTAATGTGGTCCCTCAGAAATCAGTGCCGAGCCGCTGAGTCGTAACAGGGCTGAATGAACAGGGACAGACTGCAGACTGGAGCCTTAGTGGAGTAATAACATACAACGTGACTTGGCGGCACAATGACAGGCACACAGATTTATTAGAGAACTTCCCGAATGTGAGAACGGCATTGACAAAGCATAATATATGAAGCGACAAGAGAGTAATACTGCCTTTCTTCCACATATTTTGTCCTCTTGTTGACTAGAATAGCACAGTATTAAAGCGCACATGATTTACTGCGACATGGGAAGCTCTTCAGAAGTCATCTGTTGATGTAAAAGGAGACAGATATGAAATGTAGGTTTTGGGAATTCACTGAGCTCTTGTTTCTGAACAACATTCGTGATACTAATCACACTGTGCAACAATGTTATCTTCATATTATGTGCTCACACTCATCACACAAGCTCCCGATCACCTTCATATAGGACAAAGGCCCTGTTTGCTAACACAACACTGACTAAATCGTTCAGGACAAAGCGTGAACTCTGAGAAGATGGCTGTTATCTGGGCTGATGTATGTTCATTTCCTCAAATGCATAACGTGTGGCCACATTCCCATGGCTTTATGCTTATAAATCTTTCAATTTCTTCTTTTTGTGTTGAGTAGAGAGAGGTAGACATGTTAAGCCCAAATAATGACTCCAAATGTAAACTGCATCTAAGAGAAAGTTTTTGTTCACACACTTTACACTTCCTGGTAACCTATCTGGAAGGTGAGGCACTGCAAGAAACAAATGGACATGTTTCAGTGTAATTCTTTCAAGTTGCTGCAGCTCCGCTAACAGAAGGTTCATATTCTGGAGCTGCCACACGTTCTCCTCCCACAAAGTAGTCCCCAGGTAGCAGGGAAGACAATATGAAAATATGCGTCATTTTCTCATTTCTACTTCTTTGGATTTAATCCAATGAATAAACTATCAAACGCACACCGACCCCATCGCTTCAATTTGATTGGCAAATCCTCTTTGCAGCTCTGCTTTGTTGTCCTCTCACTGGTTCGTCTGAGGGCAGACGAACCACTACAGGGACTCCCTGTCGTCTCTCGAGGTACAAGTGGTATTACAAGACAGGACGGGCTAGCTGGTAGTGCAAACCCCAGCGAGTTTTAGCTGTGTGGTAAAATGTTGTGTATTCTGTTTTTTTTCTTCTTTTTTCTTTTATAACGGAAGGCTGTACACTGACCTAAAGGATTATTAGGAACACCATACTAATACTGTGTTTGACCCCCTTTCGCCTTCAGAACTGCCTTAATTCTACGTGGCATTGATTCAACAAGGTGCTGAAAGCATTCTTTAGAAATGTTGGCCCATATTGATAGGATAGCATCTTGCAGTTGATGGAGATTTGTGGGATGCACATCCAGGGCACGAAGCTCCCGTTCCACCACATCCCAAAGATGCTCTATTGGGTTGAGATCTGGTGACTGTGGGGGCCATTTTAGTACAGTGAACTCATTGTCATGTTCAAGAAACCAATTTGAAATGATTGGAGCTTTGTGACATGGTGCATTATCCTGCTGGAAGCAGCCATCAGAGGATGGGTACATGGTGGCCATAAAGGACATAAATGGACATGGTCAGAAACAATGCTCAGGTAGGCCGTGGCATTTAAACGATGCCCAATTGGCACTAAGGGGCCTAAAGTGTGCCAAGAAAACATCCCCCACACCATTACACCACCAGCACCAGCCTGCACAGTGGTAACAAGGCATGATGGATCCATGTTCTCATTCTGTTTACGCCAAATTCTGACTCTACCATCTGAATGTCTCAACAGAAATCGAGACTCATCAGACCAGGCAACATTTTTCCAGTCTTCAACTGTCCAATTTTGGTGAGCTCTTGCAAATTGTAGCTCTTTTTCCTATTTGTAGTGGAGATGAGTGGTACCCGGTGGGGTCTTCTGCTGTTGTAGCCCATACGCCTCAAAGTTGTGGGTGTTGTGGCTTCACAAATGCTTTGCTGCATCCCTCGGTTGTAACGAGTGGTTATTTCAGTCAAAGTTGCTCTTCTATCAGCTTGAATCAGTCGGCCCATTCTCCTCTGACCTCTAGCATCAACAAGGCATTTTCGCCCACAGGACTGCCGCATACTGGATGTTTTTCGCTTTTCACACCATTCTTTGTAAACCCTAGAAATGGTTGTGCGTGAAAATCCCAGTAACTGAGCAGATTGTGAAATACTCAGACCGGCCTGTCTGGCACCAACAACCATGCCACGCTCAAAATTGCTTAAATCACCTTTCTTTCCCATTCTGACATTCAGTTTAGAGTTCAGGAGATTGTCTTGACCAGGACCACACCCCTAAATGCATTGAAGCAACTGCCATGTGATTGGTTGATTAGATAATTGCATTAATGAGAGATTGAACAGGTGTTCCTAATAATCCTTTAGGTGAGTGTATATATATAATGTATGGACCCAGTAGTAGAGATTGAATGCTGCCCCCTATTTGTTTTGGAGCAGATGGCCAGGCGTTACACAATTCACCTTTAAAGAGTAAAGCAACTTGAATTGAACTTGAATTGAGGAAAAATCACAGATTTCTTAGGGTTTAAGTCTCTTATACCTCTGACCACACCCAGATGTGAAACTTAAAAATGCTCCCTATGTAGGCGATGTGTGTGATTTTAGTGTAAAACCCAAATGTGATTTAATGTTGCAGAGTTTAAAAGAGTATGCAGTCACCAGTTAGCAGTGCCAGCAAGATGAATTGCCTGGGGGCAGTTACTCTTTCAATACACAATCCTTTGTAAAACAGTTGTGATTAGTTTGAACACAAAAACGTTAATTTTATTATTATGCTTTATTAATTATTTTAGCAAAAAACACATTTGTTGTCTATTGTTGAGTTTACAGTTGAGGTTATTATATCATCACAAGCTCCAGATCCCCCTCATTCAAAGCAAAGGCCCTATTTTCTACCACAACATTGACTGAATGTGTGAAAAAAAACATGTAAATTACGGCCTTGCATTCATTATTAATTTATTAAGCTAAACATTTAAAAGTGTTGAGTTTACAGATGTATAAATGTTAATATATAAAATGTCTATATTTATGCAATCATATTTTATTATTAAACAAAACCAGGGTACTGAGAAGAATATCCTTTCTTTCATAATCTTCACTAGTAATAATGCAGATTTAAACCCACATTAAATGCTTCTCCGTGATCTCATTGCTGTTCATTCTGTAGTTGAGTGCTCGCTGGTCCCAGATCAGCCTCAGGAGCTCTGCTCGTCTCTCTCGCGGTCTTTCTGCCTCTCAATTGGTCCACATGCTCGTCGGCTGGAGGGAGGGAGGGAGGGAGGGAGGGATGTTGGAGGGGATCGCCGAGTTTCAGATGTATCAGATAAGCGAAAGTCTTCATCCCACCAAACACAAGCAGCTCGCTGCTGGAAGGAAGCTCGTGAATGATGACCCTGAATACAACTGGGACACACAGGACTCAGTTGGATTAACGGGCCAGTTTGCTTTCTCTTTACTTTTAATCTCGGAAAAAGTGGACGAGCAAGAAACCTTTAGATCATGTGTCTACCAAAACCCGAGGAGTCCGGATCCCCCTGCTCGTTGGGGGCAGCTGCACAGTAAACATGCTCCAGCAGAGGATGGAGAAAATACACGCGGACACGGAATAAGACATCTTCCCCTTTTGGACAGCTGCTGTTCTCCGTCAGAAAGCAACGCGCAAACGGCGTCGGGATTCCCTTTGTCCCCACGTGTGTGGATGAGCTTCGGAGAAGGTAATCAAGAAGCTGCTCCTCTCAGGTTGTCCAATTACATTAGCTTGTGTTTTGATCCTGAAAACAAAGAAGAAAGGGGTTGCGAGAAAATGGGATTTTTTTAGGAGATGTGGAAAACATTTCGGTTGGCTTTGTTTGCCTCCTGTCATCGTTAAGTTCACCCTAACCTAACCCCCCCTTCTTTTATTCATATTGGCAGGCTGCATGCTATCAGAGGAGTGCACACTTGAACCCTGCACATCACAGTTTTCCTGTCATATCCACGCAAGGCGATCTAATATTGACTAATGTAGAGTCTAAAAATACTTGGCATCACATGTCACCTTTCATTTTTAATTGGTTATTGGTACAGAATATAATTATTTGCTGACCTCTAAGTAGTTTCGTCAGCTCAATTGCCATCGATTAATACTAAACATGTTGGGGTCACATTTCCATATTGAACAGTAAATAAATGCCATCCACAGACAAACTGGCCATGTGGACCCTGCCTGATAATCCAACAGTGTTAATGTGCCCGCTTCCAACAAGTGAATTATGTTATTATTGTGGTGCATCTGTCAGAACCACATTTCCCCAAATTTAGAGCTGTCAAAACGTCTGCCTGCCTCTGAGCTCGGCAGCTTGATTTGAGTTGAGTTTTGCCATTTCTGGTCCCGGCTGACGGCTTCACATCTTTTGACTGACTTTGCAGACAGATTGGTCTCGGCCTGTCTGACTTTTATTATCACATAATTAGCATTTCATTTTTCAATCCGCAAACCAGAGCTTGTTTATGTATTCAGATCATGAACTGAAAAGCAGGTTTGATTTCATGGGAATTCCTCGCAGGTCGGAAAGCCAGTGTGAGGACTCCCAGTGGTGACTGATTCAAAGCAGCAGGTACTGGCTTTGTGAAGGAAACTGTGAACACACACACACACAGATCAATCTGCTCATGGGCCAGCTGGCTGACACATTTCTTTCCTCTATTCGCGCTCTCTCTTTTTGTCTTTTCTGTCTCTTTCGGCACTCACCTCTTGACTTACTCATATACCTCGGATTCTACTGTACTGATGCCCTGTCGCTCTCTCCACGCTTCCCTGCTTGCCGTCGACTCCTCTACCTTTAAATCCTCCAGCTCTTCTCACATGCATCCCACATCTTCGGTCTTTAACTCTTTCTTTGTCTCACTGGAACAATTAGGTGTCATTTGGTGTCATTATGTGGCAGAGATTGGTTACACTGACCCACTTTGAGATTATAATTGAGTGCTGGGCACTTTAATTGCATAACAAAAGTGTGTGTGGTGTTCATGTGGGATATGCACACACATTAAACCTTTCGGGTATTCATTACAGTAATCGTACATTTAGTAATTTAGCGCTCAGCTAACCAATGAGCCTGCATAGAGTTGTGTACTTACATTCACAAAGTAAGTGGGCACACTGTATTTTTAATACATTACATTACATTTCATTTAGCTGACGCTTTTATCCAAAGCGACTTACAATAAGTGCATTCTACCGTTTACAACAAGAATCAGAACAAGAATCACGAAGGTACAATTTCGACAGAAAGTTCAACTACAAAGTGCTATCAGTAAGAGCCGTTTCAGTGCTACTAAAGTGCTACATCCTTTATTCAAGGTATAGTCGGAAAAGATGTGTTTTTAGTTTGCGACGGAAGATGTAGAGACTTTCTGCTGTTCTGATGTCAATGGGGAGCTCATTCCACCATCGAGGAGCCAGGACAGAGAACAGTCGAGACTTTGTTGAGTGTTTAGCTCGCAGTGACGGAGCTACAAGCCGATTGGCAGAAGCCGAGCCGAGCGGAGTGCACGAGTTGGGGTGTAAGGTTTTACCATGTCCTGGATGTAGACTGGACCAGATCTGTTCGTTGCACGGTACGCCAGTACCAATGTTTTGAAGCGGATGCGGGCGGCCACCGGTAACCAGTGAAGGCCAGTGAATACACATCCTTGTTTTTCGGCAACAATATAATAAAAAAAGAAAAGCAGGCTGTCAAATATTCATGAAAACCTTCTGGGTCCTCCTTTCTGCGGCCATTCTGACGTGTTTTATTCAGTTATTGATTGAGAGATACACAGCAGAAATATGAGTGTCAGTAAGTTCACACATATAATCACTGGCACTACAGTCTAGCTCTTTCTTGAACTAGCTGACCTAGTCCTGTCATTAATACAGTTGTATGAACCCTAACAGCAGTCAGTTCACCTGACAAATTCAGACTTCACCTTTCAAGCTCCATTTTTGTCAAGAGATTTAACTGGCTGATCCACTTTAGAACGATTGTTCAATGTTTTTATTTCTTGTATGTCTCAAGGGATCTTGAAACTCCCAAACCTTGACAACAGCTATTTCAACTAGTTGTTTTTGCAAATACATGTTCTAGTTATCTTTTTATTATTATTTGAGGGTCATTTTAAGCTATCTTGGAGAGCTGTCGATAAAGAGATGACAGGAAATAAGGGGCGAGAGAGAGAGAGAGAGAGAGAGAGAGAGAGAGAGAGAGAGAGAGAGAGAGATGAGGAATGATATGCAACGAAGGTCTGCAGGTTGGAAGAGGACTGGGGACTGTGGGGGTCATGGTCGACGTCTGAATCTGTAAGATATCATGGAGCTTCTCCCTGGCGCCCAATGTATTCATCAACAGAACACAGTGGTTAGTGGTTATGGATCATTCTGAACACCTGATTTATTTTTCAAGGTTACACAATCTTAAGCAAACACCATTGACGTCTCATTGAGAGGTTAGTTCATCATTTAAGGCGTAGGAAGGGTTTGTGGTGACGAGAGGAGCGAAAGAGAAAACTCAATCATGTATCACATCCTACTCAAACATGATTTATCTGCTGCTTGTCAGACTCCAGTGAAATTGTGGGCTGCCATTGCAAAGTTAATTAGAGATGCGTAAATGAGCATGATGCTTCTTATTCACAGAGCATTTATTAGGTATACTTTTTAGGTACACTCTTTTTGCTTGACACTTTCACAGCTGGTAGCTGCTCAGTGCTTTGCTGACTGCATGTGTTCTTTATCAACAACATGTAATAATGTGTAGCTTCACAGCACACAATTGTATACCTTAAAGGTGTGTATTTATGTTTGTGGGTCTTTGAACTGTCCACTGCCCAGTAGGCTTCCACCACCCATCCTTTCATACATGTTCATATTTGTACGTATTAAACTCTATGTTCCACATCACAATTTTTCTTTCTCTGCAGCCCAGTCCCTCCTGTCACTCAGCCAATCCTGCCATTTGAATTGCAATGTGGATTATTAAAACGTGCTATTCAATGGCAGGGCTCAATTCAGATCTAAGCGGGTATGATAAAAGGTCCTCCTCCTGACCTGGAGGATTACGATGTGTGCTATTCAAATGGATTGTTTCTTTTGCCAGAAAGGTGTAGTTTTATTGAAAACACTGTTATTAATGCTATTGTTGTTTTTTTGAGTGACACTATCACTTTATTTGTCCTGGACTTTGTGGAGTTTGGTTAAATACACTTGGCAGCTCCCCCAGACATAAAATGCATCTGTTAAATACATTCACTCAAAGAGCTATTTGAAAAATAAAAAATAAAACAGGCAAACGTGGGGCTTGCCAACAACCAGTTACCCTTGTTTTTGTGAGTTGACAGCGTGGGGATATTAGACTTGTTTACCTGTACACAAATCTGCGATGGCTTGTGTTTTGTAACCATCATATGCCTGCTGCTGGCTTTAATCTGTGTTGTTGTTTCTTAAAGGTGTCGCGAGGAGAGTGTTTCCTCTTGTGTTCTGCATGATGTTAATATCATCTGCATACATTGTGGCTGTTGTGCGAGCAGTTGATACTCATGGCGACTATCCTTGAGGGTTTGTTAATTAGAATCAGTCGTAGTTAAACCTTTCCTCTCCTCCAAGTTCAAATGTTTTGCTCAGATAAATATTGCTCGCTCAATATTTGCTAACTGAAATCAATAGAAAACCAGAGCGGTAAAAGCAAGGTAACTAGCTAAAATGTGTCTAATAGTAAAATTGGTAAATAATAAGGAAATAGATAAAATGTATAAAATAATAATAAGAAATGATATACCTGATTTGTTGCTTTTTAATAGCTGTTCTGTTCAAACACTGTGAAAGTCATGTGATGGAGGCGGATTCACTCTCCCACTTTGATTTAAGAACATCTCCTTTGTGTTTTCTGTCATTCCACATATCGAATTGTAGTTTAACAACATACCATTCCTCCTCTTATTGTATCAGCCATTTATAAAATATCCAGATTCATCCTGCCTTCATTCTATCATCTTCACTGGGCTTTTTGAAGTGGACTTCCACTTGTCTGGTCGATAGAGCCATGGCAGGATAATGCCCATAGATCTATAGGCCAAATGGAATTGATATACTGTATAATGGTGGAAGAGCAGAGACAGCTGTTTGAGGCCATGCTTTAGTCTGAGAAAAAAATGGAAAAAGAAATGTAGACTAAGTGGTTGTCAGTAGGGATGCACCGATACCGATATCGGTATCGGTGGTCGATACTGCGTTAAATACTCGTACTCGCATCGGTTTCAATGACCGATACCAAGAACCGATACTCACTCAACAGTATTTCACTACAACAAACTGGTCGCGCTTTGTGGAGAAGCAACCCCGTGGCGGAGCCGGAGACACTCTTCTCTGTCTCAACTGTCTCAACAGTCTCAACTTCTGAGCAGCCAATCACGCTATCCAAGTTGTTTTGCCGTCCAATCAGATGGCCAGTTTGTCTCAACAGCAGAATCTGGAGCCGCCATCTTGGATCCTCGCTACGCAGCGCTCACTTCTTTCAATAGACAGGAGAAAAGTGAGACGCGAGTACAATACAAGACTTTATCGATATTGTGCTTATTAACCGGTGTTGCATACGTGTGTATGACATATTAGTGCTCATATTAGTGCTCTTGTTAGTGGCTGACAGCCCCGGAGTTACTTGTAATCAGTCCGTCCCAACGCGACGCAAATGTTTCGCGCGACCAGATTACATGTAAAGTCTATGCACAGACGCGTGTGGTTGCGACAGACGCAAATTTACGCCGGCGGCACGTTAGACGCGAGAGTTGAAATTTTCCGTATTTAATACATCTATAATTGAGAAGCTCTGCGCGTCATCACCGCCGTCCTGCCGGTTTGACTCAAACGGCTGCTGATCCACCAGAAGTAGCGCTGGCAGCGGCCTCATTCAGACGCTGTTGTGCGGCTACGGATGATATTATTGTAGCCGAGTGTCTGTTGTGTGTCTATATTTGTAATTCTAATAAAATGAAAACACGCTGCAGGGTAACTTGAACCACTTTTTTATCTCCTTCACACACGTATATCCCACAATTCCACTCTTTTCCTTTCCGTTTCTCCCTCCACAATAAAAGCACCGGAAACATAACTTGGAACACAGCTTCCTATATAATTGCTCGATACCTAATATTATCGCTTACATTATGAACCCGGACACGGGGGCGTTTTATGGTCCGACATTAGAGGGACTTCCACGAGAAGTTTAAAGCTTGGGATAGCCTTCTGTTAATTTTGTACTATAGGCTTGACATAATCTGCAGAGGATAAAATAAAATCTGCCTCAAAATTAATTGCACTTTCATGGAGACCAAATCTAAGAAGTATCGGTATCGGTACTCGGTATCGGCAAGTACACAAATAAAAATATCGGTATCGTATCGGTTTGTAAAAAATGGTATCGTTGCATCCCTAGTTGTCAGCCAACTATAATTACAACAGTGACAGTCAGAGCACATTTCATGATAATTGGGTATGGAGCGGAAAGAAGTATTCCCATTTATCATTGAACTGTCAATGCAACATCTGCACACTTGTATTTTCCTTTTGCACATAATAGTACCTGGGTAGATATTCTTTTTATAATCCATTAGAAGCACCAGTGAGACATTATTCGTCATGTGCAATCTGAAGGTTACAGAGTCTACCGAGCTGAGATAAAAAATAGTTCTAGGTTTATTCTTACCCTTATATAAAGTTGTTGAGAAAATACGTCACCTCAAGGTCCACGTAGTAGTCGTTATAGAGTTTTCAATCAAATCCGATGCCCTTCGTCAGACGATGAACATCACATTTCATTTAGCTGACGCTTTTATCCAAAGCGACATGGTGCATTCCAGCATGAGTGGAATGCACTTATTATGAAATGTATTATAGTTTGACACATTTAAAAGGCTACAGCTGTTCGATGGCTTCTTTGTTATACTATCTGCTTTATGTTATTATACCCCTCTGACCGTCAGGCGTCTTATAAATATCCCAGACCAACATGAAAAATTGTACTTAATTTATTGTGAATTGAAGTGAATAAACAAAGGTAAGCTCGTCTCTCACTCTCAGAAAGAGTGTTACCTTCACAAAGCTTTTTAAAATTTAGTTCTGCTGTTAGGTGTATCAGACATCAACAAAGCATATACATATACATCAACAAAGCATATACATCAAGGCTAAAAACAACAGAACAAACAGATCTTTTTTCAAACCAGGCTCAAATTTTACTTCTTTGAAACCTTTCCCATTTTTATTTTCAATATTACATTACATTACATTTCATTTAGCTGACGCTTTTATCCAAAGCGACTTACAATAAGTGCATTCTACGGTTACATACAAGAATCAGAACAACAAGAATCAAGAAGGTACAATTTCGTCCAAAAGTTCAACTACAAAGTGCTATCAGTAAGAGCCATTCCAGTGCTACTATAGTGCTACAATATGACCTCTATTTTTATCTGCCCTTCCTAATATCTGGTTGTTACAGTTTCTTTGTGCCCTTGCTGCACCTGAACTCTGTGTTTGCTTGTTCCAAACAAAGAATAACCTCTGGCAGAATGAAGGAATGAATGAAATGAATGAATCTAAGGTGCTCCAGGGGCTTAATGCTTCATCTTGTTCTGTCTTGCCACATTTTTTGTTAAAATGTTACTGTTTTTTTTTTTTTATATCGGCGGGGGAAATTAATGATTTATAGGGTTTTTAATTATCGTATGTTAATTATCGTATGTCGGGCACTCTGTCCCCGGTTGGGGACAGAGTGCCTACCACAAGCGAAGGAGTTCAAGTATCTCGGGGTCTTGTTCACGAGTGAGGGTAAAATGGAGCGGGAGATCGACAGGCGTATCGGTGCGGCTGCAGCAGTAAAACAGGCGTTGCACCGGGCCGTCTTGGTGAAGAAGGAGCTGAGCCGAAAGGCAAAGCTCTCAATTTACTGGTCGGTCTACGTCCCAACCCTCACCTATGGTCACGAGCTTTGGATCGTGTCCGAAAGAACGAGGTCGCGGATACAAGCGGCCGAAATGAGTTTCCTCCGTAGAGTGGCCGGGCTCAGCCTTAGAGATAGGGTAAGGAGCTCGGACATCAGGAGGAAGCTTGAAGTCGAGCCGCTACTCCTTCGTGTCGAAAGGAGTCAGCTGAGGTGGTTCGAGCATCTAATTAGGATGCCTCCAGGACGCCTCCCTTTAGAGGTTTTCCAGGCACGTCCAACTGGTAGGAGGCCCCGGGGAAGACCCAGGACACGCTGGAGGGATTATATCTCCCAGCTGGCCTGGGAACGCCTCGGGATCCCCCAGAATGAGCTGGTAGATGTTGCGGGTGAGAGAGAAGTCTGGGTCAGCCTGCTTGACCTGCTGCCTCCGCGACCCGACCCCGGATAAGCGGTGGAAAATGGATGGATGGATGGATGTTGGATTAAAATAAGCTTCAAGCTGAAGAGTCTATTTTCAAAAACAGAAAAAAACACTCTTAATATAATTAAAAAATGTAAACTGTGATTTCTGTTATATCAAATGAGCCCTTTATTTGGAGTTTCATAAAAGTATGCTTCCATGTATAAGTGATTCCACTGTGATTATCCGCCAAAAAGACCTCTCTAACACACAGATTTGAACACACCGCTTTACGGTATTGTTCGTGGTTGCTCAAATTAAGTGTTATAGTTAATTATAGTAGCCTAATTATTAACATAATACAACACTGTCTGCTACAGATCACTGCGGGGCGACTGTGGCTCAGTGGTTAGCAAGTCAGTCTTTCAATCAGAGGGTCGAGCAAGACACTTAACCCTAATTGCTCACCGTTGCTGTGTCTACGGTCTACTGTATATCATGTAAGTCGCTTTGGATAAAAGCGTCAGCTAAATGTAATGTAATAATGTAATAATCACTACATGCTATACAGCTGCTTTCCATAACACTTTAAATTGGATGGTGATTCCTAGTTATAATGTTAATAAATAAAATCAAATGTAGAATGGGACTCTTTTTTTTAAGATGAAGGGTTATTTATCTTATATTCTTTTACTTGATCGGCTTTCCCAGTGGTTGCTCAACTGTGAGATTAAGAATGTTAATTAATGGCAATTCATACAATAGTTTTTGAGGTATTTCATTCTTGTACAGCTGACACGGACAAACCCTGTCATTTGGAGCCAGACTGCATCGCTGAAACAATGGCTTCATTCCATTCACGTGTGCTGCTGCATCTGGGTTGTGTGTGCTGGCGCTCGGTTTCGCTACCACACCGAAATCGAACACAACCATGATTAATGCTATGAATTACACTTGGTGGTTTTCCCGCTGTGAAAAGAGAAATTATGTTTGTGTCGAGAAGGTCCTCAGTTCATCAAGGCAGGAAGAATCTATTTGACCCGAGAGCCAATAAATAGTCTCTTTTTTCTAGATGTAATACCTTGGTAATCAATACTCTGGTGGATTGCAGCAGATATTTACAGTCTCCAAGTCAACAGTTTTTAACCCTTCCCGTGATGTGGGAGAAACTTGTGTTTGCTTGTTGTTCTCTGCACATGTTGACCTGACCCTGCTCGCCTTTAGTGCAGAACTTGCAGTTCTTTAAAAACTATGGGATTAATATAAAGTCACTTTAGGGTTACTATAGAGTTATTAAAGGATTATCCTGTCGATCTCCAAGCCGACCCAACCATAATTCTGCTTTGTCACAGTATATACTGTGTATATTCATAATAGTTATATTTATTCTGTCTGAATATATAAAATTCAGTATTGTAGGTTTTTACAGTTTTTTAACATTCATTATTTATATTACTTGTTTGATTTTACTATGTCTCTTGTGGGCACTTTACCATGTTTGCTGCTGTAATCCTGCAAATTTCCCCACTGCGGGACTAATAAAGGAACATCTAATCTAATCTAATATATATATATATATATATATATATATACATACATACATTCAAAGAATTCAAAGTTGCACCATCTCACCTCCAGTGTAAATGTTGCTGCCTTTTAAACACTGAAAGCCAACAACTCTTTTCAGTGTCTCCTGTCTGTAAATGTGCTCGGTTGTAATGCCGTGGGTGAGCAGCGATGTGTTTTGCAGCTGTTGACGGGGGTATTAACCCATGACAGCCGTTTGGTTATGATTGGGTCAAGCACGAGTTGATCCCATGAACATAATCCCATGTCGAACAGATTGCTTGAAAATGGTACATAGTGAAACTTACCAGCTGAAATGACTTGGTGCAAGATCAGACATAATGCTTTGCCGAATCAACATTTCAATCAAGATATTCTAGTAACACAAAGATGAATAAATACATAAAGATACAATAAAAGCTGTTGTTTTGAACCTCTGAGAAGTGATTTCCAAAAATACACCTGCAATTACCGCTATAGTTGCAGCCAAAGAGAAGCAAAGAGAAGCAAACTATATATTGTAACTTTAATGCTCAGTTAAATGGAAAAAATGCAATTTTTAATTCATGCTTTGAAGTTTACTGCAACTTAATAATCGGAGTCACAGAGATAAAGTCAATCATGTAAGCACCTTACACAGTCTGTCTGCTGAAATATGTTTGTAAGTAAATTTGAGTTTCTTTCCGCCTCCATTTTTCCTCTTGTTTTTTAATAACAAAGTCCCTCCTCAGTATTTATGCTCTCTATAATCAACAGGAGTGCAGTCCTCACTCTGATTGCACCTCTTCGTTAGAATAACACTGCTCAAGGAGAAATGATGAATGCTAATCAGATTTTTATTTCTGTATTGTCTCACCAAGAACTTGAGCATTGGTTGCTGGGATGCATGAAACACAGCTGTGTTTGTGTGTATGAAATGACAACATTAATGTCAGGCTGTGCAAATGGACTAAGAGAAACACAGAGAAAGAAAAAAAGAGTGCTCATTAGGGAACTCCCTGAGCGCTGATTTTCTGTCAGAGATCATACTGATGCTCTCTGTGAGGACGAAAGTGGAATCTATGAACAGAATGGACTTTTTTCCCCCTGTAGATCATTATAAAATGGTGGGAAGTTTTCCAACAGCTGGTTCAGAATCTATAATTTGCATGACGGGAGCCTAGAAAGGAATTTTAAAATGTTATGTTGCTGGATCGCTTATTTCTTTTGGCTGAAATAAAGTAGGTACACTCAAGGAGCAATGGACTGTTTTCTCAAGGTTACACATCGGTTATATTTGCTGAGTAAACCTGGGTTAGGGTGGAAAAAACAAGGTGAACAATCCCAGCTGAAATAAAAACCACATTCAAGCTATGAATCTATTTCCACTGCTCTCACTCGTGCTCTGTGATTTTTCTCCTCTACACGTTTCTCATGTGGGAGGCTTTCAGAGACTGTAGGCGGCAGAATCCTGTTTAATATAGTTTCACATACGTCCCTCTTCAGTGTGTCACGAAACTTTGCTAGCTGGGTAGAATTTGGCCTATTTAATACTCTCCTTTGTTCTAGCACAGGTTGTGATCTTCTGATGTTGAGTTTATAGCCAAAGGGAATGGAGTTTGCTCAACAAGATGCAACTCTGGAATGAAAAATAGCATATTCCTAATAGATTACATTATAATATGAACTTTGTATTTGTACTGACTTGGTCAATGTGGCAATGGAGGATTCAGTGGTCAACAGCGAGTGGTTGTGCTCACAAAGGTCACTGAAGCTTGGGTCAAAGTAATACATTTGAACTTACATTTGAACCTTCCGCTTGGCACGCGGACACCCGCCACATACACAATAGTGGAGGAGGTGCTCGCAAAAACTGTGTTCAAATATGCCTTCAACGTCTGGTGTTTTATTGACCCATCTTTCCATTACGACCTTGTCCCGATGCAAACTTTGTTGCCATACAATACGCCAGCAGACATTCTCCTCTGCTCCCGTCATAATTACTGTGGCCACTAGAGGGCTTTGTGAAGATAAACCAATGCCGTTTGGGGGCACTGGTCTGTCTGTCCCTCTCCCAGGGAGGACAGTCGACAGGGAATTCATGGGAGAATGAAGCTTTGTTGATGGTGACATTTCCCTTTTTCAGAATGACTCCAGAGTAAGCATCCCATGGTAGCAGATGTGACACTATTATCTTGTCCCCAGGGGACAAAATCAATAACGGCACTTTTTAATTCACTAACTGAAAAATGTATAGCTATGCCAAGTTGTGCTCTTCCAACTGACACAAATTGAAGTTACCATGATAGCATGTTTAATAGTACATTAAGTCATATTGCTACACTGTGTGGAAGAGTTTGTGAAATATTTGGAGTAGATTTGTTCCAAGTTTATGCCAATGATTGGAGCCAATTTGATATTTTATCTATAGTGGGAAAAACTAGCTTGAGGCTGCCTGTATGAGGGCGGTATTTACAGCTGTAATTACCCAGTCTGGTGACTCCCACTAAAGTGCTAACCTAAATAGCCGGCCAGGGACCACATATTGTACTGTTGCAGTAGGTGTGAGGTTCCTAAAGTGCAGGTGGGAAAAGTGCTCCCATGAAGGTTTCCCCCGATTCATCATTCAAACAATTCATCTCAAAGTAAATACAAAACATACAACGATTTAAACTAATATATAATCATTTGATACCTCCACCAGAGAAAATAAAAACGGTCTTATGTATATGTATTATGTAACTACAGTAAGGTTGATCAAACTGAGATGATATCCTTGATATAAGCTTTTTAAAGCACCTTTGTCTGAGTGCTTTATGTTGGATTAGTGCAGAGGAACTGCTCGTATGAAGAAGATTCCAATCACATAACAATTTTTGAAAAGTCATTTTTTGAAATGGTTTTTCCTTCAATTATGGAGGTAGGAATATAAGATTGCTTTTCTGTATTCAGTAAAGTGTCGTAATCAAGTTTGTTCCTCCACCCTGAAAATGATTATTTGGTACTATTGTGAGACAGAAATTGTATACAGTTTTTCAATTTTGTTTTTACAGAATAGTTTAGTTCTAGGATACAGAGTATATTATATATATTTGAATATATGATGACCAAAGCATAAGCTGCACTGACTAAATCAGTATTTCTTCCAGCCAGTGAACCTTATGAAAAAATAAACCTGAATTATCCCTTTAAAGACATGATGAAATACTGCCAAGCTGCTTCGTGTCAGACTGAGAGAACGCTTCTGCAGCCATTAAGTTAACTAACACTGAGCTTTTCATGAGGCTTCATGGTACCTAACAAAAAATATAATCTTATCCTTACGATCAATTTACCAATACTGTTTATTATGTAAAGAGGAGGGCATTCTTGCTCTCCTGAAATTGAGCCCAACATATCAGGATTATGAAAACTGAATTATTTAACAAGTAGGTAAAACAGTAACAGGTCTGTTACACATTTAGAATAATAATTCTTCCAGCAAGTGTTTAATTCATGACAAGTTGTTCACTTATGTAGTGACTGGCTCATGGCCCTCGATGTAATCTTAACTTTGTATTTGTATTAAAGATAATTTTTCATAGAGTTTAAGCTTGTATGTCAAAGGTGAGTTTGCACTGCTGAGGTTTTCCACAGGATTCAGAATCTGTCGAGGATTAAATTGTATGTTTAGGGTGTTCTAAGTATTTATTTATATTCCAGTATTCATTTATACAAGGCCAAAGCATCAGAATACTCAAACCGTTCTGAGAATTATGTTGAGCTTCTTTGTATTGGCATCACGCTATCGGTGTGTGCACACTCTGTTGCTGTCTGCCTTTCACTCACAGGCAGACACAGTCATGCACCCGCACACATAAAGATGTGCGGCGATCAAAAACATGATGAAGTGAAAATTTAAAGATGTGGAGCAGTGTGGATGTGTTCTCATGTTTTTATAAATCACTGCAGAACCAGTCGCAGAATGTTATATTATATAGAGAAGGAATTATAAAGAATATCATAGAAATAGACATTATTGGATTTGTCCACACTACATTTGATGTGTTTTGTTGTATGCCTTTCGTCTACTGGCATGACACAAGAGCATGACAGATTATAGTGAATCAATGAATGAATGCGGACAGGCTGAATGCTACTGCTGTGTTCCTGTTGCATGAGATTTACTTTCCTTTCCACCTCGGATGGTCACTGGGACATTAATTGTCACTTAAGTGGCATCTTTCTTCAAGTATTTGGAGTCTTTCAACCATTCCGTGGGCCACTGTCTGTTAGCCAGACTTTAAGTTAAATTAACAAAAAGCAAAAGGTATAAATTCTGGGATTATTCAAATTGGACACTTTCCATGAGGGGTAGTTTGCTCAGAAAGTGTTAACCATGCCATGTGCAGAGAAAAACACAACTCTACCATATTATTGTCGTACATAATTATAAACTCTTCTAATAGATTTATTATAGATGGTTTCAATAAAGCAGGAACGTCTTTAGGCATTTTAAAGGGATCTACGGTGTCCAGAGTTGCAGCTCATTGTTGCATGAATCTAGTTGGCAGGTCTTCCGCAGAACATGAGATATCTAGTGGACCAGAAGTCTGATTGGTGTTACAGAAATTCCAAGTGGTCTGAGAAGTTCTGGGTAGAAAGTGACGAGGGCCTCAGGTTAGAAACCACTGCAACTGGAGGAACTTTGAAATGGACAGAAGCATGTTCAGAAACGTCGGGGAAAACCCTTTGCAACCCTATAGAACGGAGGAGATCTAAGTTAAAGTCAGGCAACAGAAATGCGGACCAGAGGACTGAGAGACTGAGAGCTGGACAGCCAGCTGCTCACATCCTGCTTCTCCTCTGTCAGGTGTCCCACTGCGCCAGTGAGTCAGCAGGACATTCAGGCGTGGAGCTTGTTACCGCTGCTCTCTTTGGCTGATACACGACATGCTCTGTTGAAGCCACCTCCCAATGACGTTGCATGTGAACCCGAGTGTGTGCGTGCGTGTGAGAGGTACAAGATCATTACATTACATTACATTACATTTTCATTTAGCTGACGCTTTTATCCAAAGCGACTTACATGATATACAGTAGACCGTAGACACAGCAACGGTGAGCAATGAGGGTTAAGTTAAGGGTTAAGGGTTAAGATCAGACATGACAGAACATCATGTCACACTTTGCCATGATGCCTGAAAGTGTCTCCCTGTGCGATGATTTAAATTAAACACCTGAGAACTGCAGTCTGGGGAATTGGTTTCTCAGGTATTTCTATATGATCCATTGCCTAATGTCTTGGAAATGAAATGTTTGCCTTGTAGCGAATCACCACTTCCGGTAGGTAGACAGTAAGATACTGCAGTTTGTGTTCCCTATATTAGGCCTGCCAGTAAACAGTGAATACTGTGAAGCTGCAACACACACAGTACAATGAGCTGCAGGGGGTCAGAGGATCATTCACATTAATCAAACAATATAGAAAGGGACAATTTTGTGGGCTGACACTGGAGACTCTTTAGTGACTGCTGACAAATGACACTATTAGCATAAGCACATCTTTAATGTGTGGTTTGGTCACCAAGCAAAAGACTTCCAACAGCTCTGTTCAGAATAGTCTACCTCTTGTCGTCACTTTGACAAGTGTCTGATGTTGTGCTTGACGTTATCAGCTCTTTCTCTATTTGACTGCAAGTGACAGGCGAGGCCATGTTCCCATTTGAGAAAAGCAGCTGACACTTAAACTCTGACGCTTTAGAGATCATTTATTATCATTCAGAGAGCATGCATGGGTTAGTTTGATTGCTTGAAAGCGTTAATGTTTGTGTGTCTTCTGTCTTCACACCTGTCTGCCCCAATGTTCTCAATTAGGCAGAAGTAATGCTAATTAGGATACCCCATAACACACACACACACACATACACGCACGCACGCACGCACACACGCACACACGCCACACTCCTCGTTAGTAGCACTGTGCGTCATCCCCCGACTTACATCACTACTCCGAAACACAAATGTCCTCTGTACCCACTAATTATCTGCTAATGGTGATAACTGAAACAGATCGTCATCCCCATAGAGAAGCCTCGCCACTGATTATTGCCTTTTATTTATTTTATTTATTTATTTATTTAATTTTATTTTATTTATTTTCAAGGCTTTTTTTTTTTACTGAATTACCTAATTTATGTCATTCAGCTTAATGAGCTCAACAATTTTCAACCAAAATATTATAAAATCTCTAGCCAAACATGATAGGAGAGACAACTATTTTTTGCATTTACACCAATTAAGTCGGGTGTGCTTTTTTGTTATTGGAAAGTTTAGGATTTATGCATCATGCTTAATGACGAGTGTGAGAACATATTTAAGATATAGTAATTACAACAAAGGAATTTGCATCTATTTAAACAATCTTTATTTCCTGAAAAGTGATTGTTTGGGAGAAAAACTGCTACCAGAGTAATATTGTAGCCTACAAAAGAAAGGAAGTTTGAAAAAACGCTTTGCAGTGCAATTAAACTTCCTCCAAGACCGTGCACTATGATCATTCGTTGTCAGCACCTTTGCTAACTATAAAATGTATGTACACATGCCTTTGAGCTATCCTGGAAATCACTGTCCGACACTCCATGTTACGCGGCGTCTTTGCTGTAAAGGTTAGACAAATTGCACTGAAAGAACATTCTAATAAAAGGTAATGATCAGTTGAAGGTGCTGACTTGTAGTGAGCTCTTGTAGCAGTCCAGAAACGTTTAATAGGAATCCTGCATGTTCTTCCACAGTGTTTGCTTTTCCTGCACTGCCTTGAGGTTGTCATGGGAGTGGTTTTATGTAATGGTGGTGTCAAGGCTGTCCTCTCTATTCCAGCTGAAACATGTCCATCTGCTTCAAGGGCATGAACGCTCCTTTACCATTGGATTTAAATTACAGACGGCACAAATGTTATGCACAGAAAGAACACATTTACTTCCCGGCAGCAGAATAATAAAGGTTTCAGACAGTGTTGGTACCACCATCATACAGAGCATGCATATATTTATGAGCTGAAGTTATGTAATGATTTAGATCAAGAAATTAAGCAAAGAACAATATAAATCAGTTAAATGTATAAAACGAGTATTTGTGAGAGCTATAGGGATGGGGAAAGAGCGTTGTCTTTCTCTGGACTGTGATGCTTGTTTTTATTGTTGTTTTTATTGTTTTTAAGAACATATAAACATTAAGTTTATGATTTAGTTTATAGAAAGCGGGTAGGGTATACGTGTTTACTTCTGCCTACTCCTTTTCAAACATGATATTCATTTATTTTGAAATTTACTGTTAATTTTATTGGTTATTCTTACTTTAATTGTGTATTGCTTGTTACATATTCAAAATAAATCAATTCAAAAATAATCTAATCTAATTTATTATCATGTCTCAGAATATTTATGTTGTCTCATCGTTTGCAAATTTACATTTAGGAAAATATGCTGATACTTTCTTGCGTAGAGTTAGATGAAAAGATTGATCTCATCAGAACGGTAAATATGACGATGAAGCCAGAAGCTGCTTAACTTAGTTTAACACACAATGGGATTTAACTCATATTTCCCAAATTGTTGAACTATTCCACTAAACAGAAAGACCTGAGTCTTCCTCGATCTTCCTCCGCTTCCTAATTCTCCATCTTCATCTTCATATCATCTTCTGAACCCCTTCTCCTCTAATTGGGCCTGCTATTCTCTTTAATCTTTTACCGTCAGTCTCTCCCTCTGTATTGCTGTGTTCCTCTGCTGACACCTACCTCCCCCTCTCTTATGTTGAAGGGTAAAAAAAGAAGCCATCATGGGTCACAGGAGAACATGTGAGCTCTCAGGCCTTTTAACAACTGCCTGAATTGGCTCATTAGAGAGAGGCTCAATGACTGTGGAGTCAATCTTGTCTGCTGCTTTTGAATGATGAGCGTGAGGGGATTAAAGTGTGCTGAGCCAGCCAGGCTGCTTCCGGTATCATTATGTGTTATTGAGAGGAATAATTACAAAAATTGCAATTTGTCGAGAAAAGAGAGAAAACTAATAAGTAGGGATGCACCGATACCGATACTGCGTTAAATACTCGTACTCGCATCGGTTTCAATGACCGATACCAAGAACCGATACTCACTCAACAGTATTTCACTACAACAAACTGGTCGCGCTTTGTGGAGAAGCAACCCCGTGGCGGAGCCGGAGACACTCTTCTCTGTCTCAACTGTCTCAACAGTTTCAACTTCTGAGCAGCCAATCACGCTATCCAAGTTGTTTTGCCGTCCAATCAGATGGCCAGTTTGTCTCAACAGCAGAATCTGGAGCCGCCATCTTGGATCCTCGCTACGCAGCGCTCACTTCTTTCAATAGACAGGAGAAAAGTGAGACGCGAGTACAATACAAGACTTTATCGATATTGTGCTTATTAACCGGTGTTGCATACGTGTGTATGACATATTAGTGCTCATATTAGTGCTCTTGTTAGTGGCTGACAGCCCCGGAGTTACTTGTAATCAGTCCGTCCCAACGCGACGCAAATGTTTCGCGCGACCAGATTACATGTAAAGTCTATGCACAGACGCGTGTGGTTGCGACAGACGCAAATTTACGCCGGCGGCACGTTAGACGCGAGAGTTGAAATTTTCCGTATTTAATACATCTATAATTGAGAAGCTCTGCGCGTCATCACCGCCGTCCTGCCGGTTTGAATCAAACGGCTGCTGATCCACCTGAAGTAGCGCTGGCAGCGGCCTCATTCAGACGCTGTTGTGCGGCTACGGATGATATTATTGTAGCCGAGTGTCTGTTGTGTGTCTATATTTGTAATTCTAATAAAATGAAAACACGCTGCAGGGTAACTTGAACCACTTTTTTTATCTCCTTCACACACGTATATCCCACAATTCCACTCTTTTCCTTTCCGTTTCTCCCTCCACAATAAAAGCACCGGAAACATAACTTGGAACACAGCTTCCTATATAATTGCTCGATCCCTAATATTATCGCTTACATTATGAACCCGGACACGGGGCGTTTTATGGTCCGACATTAGAGGGACTTCCACAAGAAGTTTAAAGCTTGGGATAGCCTTCTGTTAATTTTGTACTATAGGCTTGACATAATCTGCAGAGGATAAAATAAAATCTGCCTCCAAATTAATTGCACTTTCATGGAGACCAAATCTAAGAAGTATCGGTATCGGTACTCGGTATCGGCAAGTACACAAATAAAAATATCGGTATCGTATCGGTTTGTAAAAAATGGTATCGTTGCATCCCTACTAATAAGGATTAGTAAAATGGAAAGATTATTTAAAGAGAGAGCTGATGAAGAGCTGAGGGATTCGTGATGGGTGTTCATCAGTTGTGTAGTTCATGTGTGCTCCTGTGTGATTTGTGTGTTCATTTTGGTTTGTGTTCATTTATCTGTTACGATCCACACCGTTGCTCTATTCAGTAAATACACACATACACACATGTTTTTGGATTAAATATTTATTGATCATTAGGTTCACTATGTGTTTGTTATATACTAGTTGTGTTATTCATCTCAGACTGTAATCTTATTACATAATATCTAAACATGATATTCTTACAGCGGCTCAAAAGCAGAGGCTGTTTTCTCTAATTTGGGTCTATTAGCAACACAATCAGATAAATGTCTGGACTGTTGTTTGTAATTGCAGTATTCATAACCAGTGACCCAGTTCAGGCAGACCACCTGAGTAGCTCTTCAACATTCACACATGACATACTCTCTTATTCTTTAAGTTGTCATCCTCTGCTGGCTGTTTCCTCAGCTCTGCCTAAGCTGCTGCTTCTACACCAGGGAGGAACCATTTCTGTGTATACTTTACTTTTGTAGATTTTTTTCTGAGTCTGAAAAACGTTACCATAGGTTGTTGAACTATACTTGTCAGTACAAAATGTATAACATCTAGTTTGCAGTAGACTTTAAATTCAGTGTCTATTTAGTGGTCTCATATGCTTGATATCATTATTTGTATCAGGGCTGCAAATAATAATTGTTTACATTATCAGTTAATCTGGTAATTATTTTCTTAACTTATTTTTAGTTCATAACATCAGATATTTACAACAAATTGCCTATCACAACTTTCCATAGACAGTAGTGATGTCTTCAAATGTCCCCAAAAATCATTTATATTCAGTTAACTGCAACAGAAGACTAAGAAAACAAGCAAATATTCATATTTGAAAAGCTAGAACAATTAAACGTTTCTTGCAGTTTTGCTTTAAATTACTTTAACAACTAATTTATTATTAAAAGTTATGCTTTTTTCTGTTGATCAAATAATCCATTAATAAAGAAAGTCTTTCAGCTCTATATTAGTCTAATAAACCCATAGTTGAAAGCCGGTTAGCAAAGTGGAGCCTGTCCTATAGTATACTGTTACTAAGGCATAGAAGGTTAGAAGAATGACTCATATTGGTTAAAAAGCTGCACGATTAAGGATTTTTCTCTTACTATTCTACCCATCTCCATTCCCTATATTTTTTAGTTTTTTGAGCTTCAATTTTTCATCTGTTTTTAGTTATCTTGAATACACTACATGCAATGTACTATCTTTGTTTTGTTCCCATCTGAGGATGCTGCAGCATCTCTCCTGTTGTCACATCACTTTCATCAATTTGACAATTTGTACTTTCTGCAGCCAGCCAGCTGCTGATAATTTAAATATCCACATATTTCTATTCACAATAATTCAACTCAATAGTGAAAAACAACAAAGGAATGTAATAATGCATAGAAAACATTTAGTAAACACAAACTTCTTTACCTAAAACGTCTGTGCTTCTGGTGAACCTGCAGGATTTCATCTAATTTTGTGCAGAATCCGACCCGGTGGCACCAATAACAAGTAATAAGAATAACTACATAGAAATATACAATCCTCTCGATGCTGGTCTCGCTCACTGATGGTCATTGTAGAGGCATCAGTATTCATTTGAGACTGTTTAAAAGTTCCTCACAGTATATTTAAGCTATAAAAACGTATCCCAATGTCTAGCAATGAAAATGTGTCATTTGAACAACGCAACGGCACAAATGTTTCAGAAGCGATGTCCAATTAGTTAAGATAACCTATCAACCCCAACAGTCTCATATTAACTTGTTCTAATTAAATCAACATATTTGTCTATTTGTGTTTCCAGGTGTTCATGTGAAGCTGTGGTTGGACAGCGAGGGAGATACTCGAGGAAAGATGAGGAAGAGCAGGAGTGTTCTCACAGTGTCTCCCAACGATGTAAGTCATCATGTCACTGACGCATCCCACCAATTACATAATAGAATGAATATAATATAATGTATATCTAGTATATATATAATGAGTAGCAGGCATGAATCTCTGACAGCGAGAGACAGAGACAGATTTATTTTTTTAACAGTGTGGATCATGAACAATTAGGAGGATTGAGAGTTTTCTGGCCAAAGTAAGACACTTCATGTAGTTTCTAGTGTACGATGTGACTGTGTGACAGGACACAATGCAGAGATGAGAAGTTGTCCACATCCACAGGATGGTATACTTTCTTTGCAATGCTCTGAATCTTTCCATTCTTTGTTAGTCACCCTGTGTTTTGACAGCTCTTTTCTGTGCTTTGTCTGGCTCTCTCCTCCTCCATCATATCTCTTGCACACAGTTGTTGGGTCCCATCTTCTCCCTGCTGCGTTTTCCTCTGTCTCTGATCTCAATCTGACTAACAGGTCTTATATATGTGGTGTGATGTTTAAACTTGCACATATTGTGTATCTCCTTTTACGCCTCAGCACAACACATATGACAACACATATAACAACACCTATGTTTGATCTGATCCTTGCCACCAACTTAAATGTATATGTGGAGAGATAAATGTATATGTGGAGAGATAAATGTATGTGGAGAGCTAAATGTATATGTGGAGAGATAAATGTATGTGGAGAGATAAATGTATATGTGGAGAGCTAATCTTTTATCAAAATATTATATCCACGTCTCGATGTTTTTATTAGTGTAAACTTAATGCCCTTTTTTCATCACAACAATGTTTTTACTGAACATGTATGAACAAAATCTGCATTTTTCATTACTCGTCCCCCAGCACAGTCTCCCATAATCCTGTGGGAACAGTGGCCTTGTTATAGGCCTATTTATCTTTGAGTAGAAAACACTGCTGCTTAGGACTGATGCCCGCAGGTGAGCTCGCCCAGTTTTTTTTTTTTTATCTGGAGCATTTACTACAGACCCTTTTCCTAGGAAATATTTCAAATTAAAAGTCCAACACTCTTAGTTAGACCTACTAAAACACTTGGTAAAAAAGTCCAACACTCTTAGTTAGACCTACTAAAACACTTGGTAAAGGTAATGGAGAGCTTGTATTCATGGTGGAATATTGATTCGATGTGTAAGACAACACAAAAGGCTCCGATAAAACAGTTGAGGGCTTTTAACAGCAGTCAACCCTTCACAACATTACTAGCACACTCTGCACACAGCACGCGTGCTTTTGAAAATCAATTGCATTCACTTGTCAGAGAAAGGCTTGAGAAAGCTCACGTGTATTGCCTCAGCTTTGGTTGTCCGACGTGCCGACCTAAGCCGGTCGACCCCATCACTGTCAGCAGCAGCCTGTGAGAGGGAGATAATATGAGTATGAGACGCTGTGTGTATAGATGATCTCGATAATGATAAAATAAAAATAACAATACATTAATGATGGTAATGGTAACAATTGTTTGATCAAATGGAGGAGGAATGTGAGAATAAAGAACAGATGAATCAGCTGAGTCTCTGCTCTCTGCTTTGACGAGGGCAGATGCAGATTTTAAAACTCAGAAGTAGTTTAGTAAAGGAGTGGTGGTGTTACCTATCACACGGTTCAAACGGTTCAGTGTGTTTATGATGGCACACCTGCCATTGGCTTTTTCTAGTCACAGCGGGGGAGGCATTTCACAACAAGCATTTGCACAGGAATATGGGCAAGCTATTGTGAATGCTACTCCAGACACCGCTTGGATAACGATACGGAAGTTTGTGAACAGATGCATGTAGAGACTTTCAAAAAGAGCATTTAATAGTATATAGCGACACTGAATCATATGTATATCCGCTTCAGATTAAGACTGGTATGGTTGTCCATATAAACTCAGAGGAATTGTTCAGAATTTGGGGCAATGTGCTTTATTTTTTTGCCTTGCACCCAAGATTTGATGATACAATTGATTCCACCTTTGTGTAGCTTAGCTTTGCTCTTAACGATTGAAAGAAAGGGGATATGACCGGCCTGGCTGTTCAAAGTGTAATCAAAATGCCTATGAACACCTCTATAGCTGCCTAATTACACAAAGGCAATGTTTTTTTGTCTTATTTGTTTTACATGTACACAAACACAAAATTGTAAAAAAAAAATGAGGAGTTATGTCCTTTAACACTTTCTCGCTAAATAGTTGGTGAACAACTTGTCCCAGTGAGTTTGCAAGGCAACCAGCAAAACAGATGTTCCAGGCAGATAGGCAAACGTTTTTTGGTAAAGCACATAACGCCTCCTAAAATTGAGATGCAATGGGAGACAGGCAGAGCCATCTGTTTCTCCCTGCTTCCAGTCTTTATGCAAAGCTAAGCTAATTGCCTCCCACCTGTAGCTCTATAAGTTAACTTAAGTATGGAGTTCACTCTCGGATGATCATGTCAAACAAAATGTGGAAGTATTCCATTAAAATAAGCATATTTTTTTCTGATCATGCCTTTGTTCAAACAATGGCTTGACAATGAATTCATGAAGACACATCTACAAACCCCACACCCCATCCAGTAGGTGGCTCAACAAATGGCTAATACCTTTTAGAAATGTTGATGTACTTGTGTAAAGGCTCTTCCCATGTTCGTGTGAATAGTTACGCTGTGTATTTACAGTATTGGTTTCAGAGAAAGTGTTTCCTGACTCAATGGGGCTGAGTGCACTGAGGTAGGACATTGTTATTGGAGTTCAGCTCCAACAGAAGGGATTTGGTTTAGCTGGTAATGCTCAGCAGGGATTAGATTTGAGTGGCGGAAGTGTGTGCAGATGTGTCAGTGTGTGTGTGTGTGTGTGTGTGTTAATGATTTGGCCCATCATCACGCTGTGGGTTAGTGGGTTTGTAGGCTGTTTGTGAACTATGAGGGTATGTATGTTTGAGTGATTAGGGCTCAGTATGCACAAGGATTGGATCTATAGAGTCCTATGATTCTTGATGTGTCCTGAGGGGTGCACAGATGAAATAATGTCTGTGCGCTCCACAGACCTAATGACCTCATTCCCATGCAGATCAGAGCTCTCTCTCTCTCTCTCTGTGTGTGTGTGCTCCAGTGTTTTTAGCTTGAATACATGCCACAACTGGTGTGTGACTGCATTTTTATTGAAGTGTGTTTGCTCATCTCCACAGACGATTTGAGCATGCAGCCAGCCTTTCATTCTTTTAGTTAAAATCTATTTCCTAAGGTTTGCAGAGAAGTGTGTCTGTGGACACATTACTCTCATCAAGTCCTGTAATATATCAATATGAGATTATAGCTTTAATTTAACTTTTAAACCTCACTGTCTCCTCTAGTTCAAATTGAAAAGGTTTTGCTCAATTGATGTGTGCAGGTCCTTAAATAGAATGTATTATCTTAAGTTAAATATTATCCAAATTAAATTACCTTTTTTATTTGAATTACTGTCATTGGAGATGGTATTTTGAAGGAGCCTGACCAAATACAGTTGGGGATATTTTCATCATTATCTAGTTCTATAGCTCGTACAGATATTAAATTGTAGAACTATTTGTAGCTGACAGTTTTCAATGTTCAGTGCTCTGGTAAATGTTTTTGTCAGTTAACCAACAAAAAACTATTTTTACATTTACGTGACTGCAATTTATGACTGATGTGTGTCAGAACCAAATGATGGCGTATAGTCCTTATTTTTGACCTTCCCTAATACCAACCAAGTGTTTTTCTTCATCCAAATAAATACATATTCTTTCCAACCGTACAGCAATAGCTCAACATATTTGAAAATATGCTCAGAGAGAGTTACAGTACTTTGGATTGAGCCAGGCTAGCTGTTTACCGCTGCTTCCAGTGTCTAAGCTAAGCTAAACTAGCATGTAACACACAGACATGAGGTGGATCCAATAATGTAACTCCTGGAAAGAAAGCAAATGATCGTTATTCTGCTCTTGCTTTTGGAAGTTAGCTTAGCAGATAGCTAACAGCAGATCCATGAAATAAAAACCCATGAATCCGGAGTGGAGTTTAGAGTTTTTAGTGCGGATCTTGATCATGTAAAACTGTGAAAACACAACACGAAATGGGCTTACAAACAGTCCATATACACATACATGAATAGTAAGCACTGATTCAACACACAACCATTAACATAAGACTCCCTTCACCAGTTAGCATCTAAACACGTTTTAACATGGATGTCAATGCAAAAATGCTAATCGCGATTAGCATTGCGATTAGCATCTACACTACACAAGGTTAAACTAAAACGGTAAGCACACAGAAAATACATCACAGAAGATATTTACATGCTACATGAAGAAGTACTTACAGACTTAGATCTTTAGAGGCTACCAGACAGTAAATGTAAAACGTAGCTGCAGCATGTCTTCTCAGTAGAATCTGAACTAACTATGGTAAGAGAGGAGGGACAAATAAAGATGCAATTGCATTCTGTACCACTTGGTGTCTTATATGCAACACATGAAATGTGAGGCAGAACAATCGTATTTCCATTATGTCGGACTATTTCTTTAAACCTAAACCTTAACCATAGAAGTGGTAGATAAGAATAATAGGAATCAAGCTAGTGGTGATACTGTAACGGTTTTGGATTTGGGTAATTTTTAGTAGGTAATAACAAATCCCATAGCTTCTTGTGTTTGGAGAACTTGTGATTCTCAGTTGTCTCCTCGTGTTCTTTCATCCTCTCTCTCTTTACTCCCCTTTGATCCGTAATCTCTCTTGCTGCTTCTCCCTGTCAGTTTCTCTCACTTCTTTTAGCTTCCATCTCTCCTCTGTTATTCTACAGCTCTCTCTCTCCTTCTCTGGCAGTTGAGCTTGTATTTACAGGGAGCGCGGGTCAAACTGAACAGCTGTTCATTCTCCAATGAGACAGCTTGGAAGCTGAAGGTTAAATCTTAGCCAGAGAAAGCAATAGTTCAACACTTTTTCTTCCTTCTTCCCTCCTCTCTGTTGTGCCCTGTTCTCATTCACTCCTCTCTCTCGTTATTGACATTAATGTCACCTCCCTCCTCGGTCACTGTATGGGTCTGAACAAACACTTCCACCGCCCTTTCTATCTCACTCTTGTGACCTCTTGCACTTTGCCTGTCAGTCACGTTCCCAGCATTGTTTTGAGTTCACTCCTTGTCATTCTCTGAATATCCTTCTGTTGTGTATTGTCAGTGTTTTGCTTTAGGTTTCTTTCACTTATTTTATTCCCTTTTAACCCACAGTTTGTGTTATTTTTTCAACACAATAACTTCAATGTTTGCTAACCATAGTTATGAAAGTGAGAGGGACAGTTATGAAGTTAGAAAGCATCTCCTAAAATATTTTTTTTCCTTTGTGGCTGAGAATAAAGTGAATTTATTCAAATATGAATATCCTGTTGCATCTTTAGTAAATGGACTTGCATCTCTATAACGTCTTTCTAATGTATAGCACCTTCTAGACGCTTTACATCATTCCACATCATTCACCCCCATTCAAACACTGATGGTAGTTGCTACCATGCAAGGTGCCACCTGCCCATCGTGACATTCACGCCCACTCAAACGCCAATGCTTTATCCATTGGAAGACATTTGGGGCTCAGTGTCTTGCCAAGGACACTTCGACATGGACTAGAGGAGGAAGACGAGCACCTCTGCCTCCGAGCGACAGCCGCCATCCCGCTCTACCTCTCTCATAATTTTACCAGTTTCAAAATGTTTTTAATGGACTTTAGCAACTAGTGATGATTTTCATTATCTATTATTCGTAGATTCTTTTCTCAATTAATGTATTGATCTTTTGTCCGATAAAATCTTTGTGAAAATAGTGAAATGATGAAAGGTTTTGTCCGGCCACCTGGTGTTCAAACAAGATGAGATGTTTAACTCACAGAAGAAGACAAAGAAAGAATATAAAAAAGCAATTATTGATATTCGAGAAGCTGTTACTTTCTTTTTACTCACATTTACTCTTAATAATGAAACCTCAGAATTGTGTTTTATTGACATTTTAATGATCAACTAATCAATTATTGGACTGATTGTTCTCGACCAGTATATAGTTGGGTTTTAGTAGCTGGGATGAGAAAGGGATAAGCAGAAACATTGACAGGATGTCGCGATTAGAATTAGGTTATAATCTATATATTTTAGAATGTTTTTAAATTTCATGTCAACAACAAATGAAAGCATTGATGGAATAAATAAGGCAACATTATTCTTTGGAGGCACAGGGAGAGATTTCTGGAAACAAAGGATGAACAGAGTGACAGCATGGACTCAGTCTGGATCTCAATCTGCTTCTCATGCTTTGTTTCATCTCCAGTAAACTGTCCATGCATGCATACTAGATAAATTAGGCTCGAAATCGCTTTGAATATAGCCTTCGGCGAATTAATCTGAATGTGTTCTTGTGCTCAATCCTCCGACAAGCAAAATGTACCACACATCACATGTTGCTATATAAAGAGGGAAAGCAGGCAATTCATTTCATTACTTGTCTGAGGCATGGGGATCGGGCTATTTCACAGCAATAAAGAAAAGATGATGATAAAAGAAAGAAAGGACCGATGCTAATTCACCAAACTGTTTTATTAATATCCTGTTCCTTGGTCAACCTCAGGCAATATTTCATCACTTTTAGCAGCCTATAAATCAAGTGTATCTATCCTGCAATTACTATTTATTCAAAGCCAACAACCCTATCTCTGTTCTCAAATGCAACATTTACATTTTTTCCCTCTTAAATCTGCTAATTCATTTCAAAAGCTTTGCCATAGTTGAAGGTATCTACCTATCACAGATAGAAGGTAGATGACTTATGTAGAGGTCACACAAACGCACTCTGACCCTGAGATAAACATCAACCTTCATATTTGTTTTATTCATCTGTTCTAACACCCATGTAGCTGCGAGCCACGAGTATATTTTCAGTCATGCTATTATACGTCTGTGAGCGGGCACTGTGCAAGCACACGTGTTTCTATTCATGTGTGTAGAGCAGTGGTTCTCAAATGGGGGTACGTGGACCCCTGGGGGTACGTGAAGGCACTCCAGGGGGTACATACGATTTCTTTTAAAGATATGAAAGATATAAAAGACATCCCTTCAAAAATACTTTACAAATAGTTAATTAATACATATTCAAATCAAACATAAGTGTAAGTTCATAAACTGAATTGTATATATTCTATATTAAATCAGATGCTGATGGCACAGCGCTGTGTATTACATCTTTTTTTCAACCAAGAAGGCTTTGCGCTGGTTAGGGGGTACTTGGCTGAAAAAATATATTACAGGGGGTACATCACTGAAAAAAGGTTGAGAATCACTGGTGTAGAGAATGCACAGTATGTACTATGAATGGCATATCTGTTTGTGCACACTGCTAGAAGCTCAGCTATAGATGAACATGTCTTATTTCATGCAATACTAATCATTCTCTTATACTCTCCTTGTGCTCGCCTCCCTCCCTCTTTCTCCCAGTCTCATCTTCCTTTCACTCTCTGCTCCCCAGTTATTCCCCTCCCTTCTTCACTTTCTCTCTGCTTTACTCCCCCTTCACTGCAAGTCCTCCCTCTCTTGCCCTGCCCCAGCTATTCACCGCTTCCTTGCTGTTATCCTCGAACATATTCTCTGGTCTTTCAGACCTTTTCCCCTCCCGTTCAGCCATCTCCGTCTTTCCTCTTCCACTCTCCATACCTCCCCCTCTAAAACAGAAGGGAAGCAGGTGTTGTTTTCTTATCTCATCTCATCATTTCCTCCCTGTTGTGTTGTTGCCTTTGTGTGGAAATGGCGAGAGTGCAGAGGGATTTGTGTGTTGGTGGGGGCGGCTGAGAAATGGGAAGGGTGCCAGTCAAGGCTGCCCTGAGATGCGTTATGCTCACAGAGAAAAATCACAAATACTACAAATAGTTGTCTAAAGAAAGCAATTATTTGAAGACTGAATGGCTTACAGTCTATTTCAGCTCAGAGGGAGTGAGACATATCACATTCAATTTCTCCAAACTTTCAATATTCCCAAATTACTCGCAAATATATTTCATTTTTTGTTCAAAAGAGGGTTTTGAAAAAGTCTCTCTCCTGCCTAAACTCCCAAATATACTTCTATAGAAAGTATATTTTATTGTATAACCTTGATTAGTTATTGGGGGTGAACGCTAGACGCATTCAAATGAATGGACAGAATGTTCAGAATGGAAATATTACCATTTGTACTCGTAGCTTGAAAATGGAGGAACATTTGTGCTCTCAGAGTTTCACATTTTGCGCTATGAATCTGAAAGCAATAGTTAGTTGTGCGATCACCACGGGGACCTTTGATTGCAGCGAGGCACAGCTGATTGAGATGAGCACATTTGTGTAATTTGGCACACATACAGGCCAATTTTCACACTTTCCTCTTTACTTATTCATACAGCTAGAAACTCCGTTCAAACCATGCAATTTTCCACGTATTTCATACATTACGGGAATTATTTAACTTTTAAAGCCAGCAATTCACTTTAGCGTCAGCTTTGCCACAAACCTTAAAAATATTCCACATCTTTCATGCATTATTGGTATCAATCAGCTTTTATAGCCAGCAATTTAGTTTAGCATCAGTCTTTCAGCATCCAGCATTCACAGTTTGACGTCATCATTCACATCCCACATCTGGTTGCATCTACAAACCTTGTATAATTGTCAACATAAAAATGTATTCTGTCTTGGGTATGGATGTATGAAAAAGTACAAATTGTGTCTGTACTGTCTGTACATATGACGAGTGAGTTTAGACAGATTCATTAGTTTAGCTAATGCTAAAATAGATGCTGTTAATGACTTTCTGTGCCTCAGCTCCTGACCAAAACTACTTGGAAAATTTGTAGTCTATTATTTGGAATAATTGGACAACTGATAAATTGTTAATTAAGTAAAATCTGTGATGGTGTTGGGGTCAGTTCACTTGATCTTTTGACTTAGTCCCACTGCTTTCGTTAGTGACAAGTCAACACTTATATGAACCACAAACTAGAGCTGGACCGATGCAGACGTATCTGCCGATATTAGCTTATTGTAGACATATGAGTATTTATGTTGGCTGAAAGGTGACAAGACATTGCGTAACTGCCAAACTAGGTTTGAGGTCATTAGAAACAGTGTCAAAATTGCATACTGTGGTTTGTCCACCAGAGGATGTCGTGCTCAGTGTGTATCTTGGTCAGCCCCCCAAACAAACAACAATTAATCAAAGGGGGACGGATGATATATTGGGCTCTGTTTTCAGGTATGAGGATGTTCATCTTTTAATTATTTATCCATCTGAATACTGGGTAATGGTTAGAAAGTCATTTTCATGTAAAAAAGAAACCAACAGTGTTCTGTATCTGAGACGCGTCACAAGTCCCAGTCTCCTGTTTTTGCCTTAATACATCCTGTTCCTTCCTGCTTTGTTTTTCTTTATAGACACGAGTGACTTAAACTGGTGCTGTTTGTTTCCCTGCAGTGGGTCATAAATCACATGAAAGCAAAAGGTTTCATGTGATTGCTTATGTGGTGAGGACAGTCTCTAAAGGCCGTGGCAGTTGTGTGTATGGAACACATTTAGTGTTGGCAAAACTGTAAATGTACATTATTGTCTCTGTATTAATCGTGTCCAGCAGATGAGACCTTGTGACCTGGCAGCTGGGACAGTGTGTGTGTGCATGAAGTGGAAGAGAATAGACATTGTTCTCATGACGTGTGTGTTCGTGACACATTTTGTTTGTGACACACTCTCATGCATACGTTTCCCAGCAGTTGAAGGTCATCTAAGGGTAGCAGGTAACAGCAAGTATAGGAGTAAAGTACAAATGGGCTAATGACTCAAGGTGTAGTCACATCTTTGAGACTGTATCCATGCCTGTCTGGACCTTCCTTCAACATATTATGTGATTTAGCCTCGTGTCTAATGAATCAGACCGTTTGGATTGGTTTACGCACACATACTTTACTCTCTTTCTTCTCACAGTCGACCAAACGTCACACTACCTCACGACTCAATGGAAAGAAAACAAGAGAAATGACTCACATGAAATAAGTTGTACTTCTGTGCGGTCGTGATGTCCTTTAGAGTAACACTTACTTCCTGGAAGAGGTCCTGGTTGATGTGTTCTGTGTATTTAACCAGAGCAACGTGCACTGTGATTATACATGAGCAATGAATCAAGAGGTTGATTCTTTAAAACCATCAAAAAGCTAATTAATTCCTAACTCCAACCTTGAAAATATGGAAACTGTTATTACCTCAAAGCTATTTTAAGAGTTATAAAAGCTCAGGTATTGTCAGGCGTTCAGCATGGATATGCCCTCTGTTGGTTTTTCTGTTTGATTAATACTGTACGGATTTCTGATCTGATATCTGATTGTCACTCAGTATTGTGCTCTATTGTACAATATGTGATTTTCTTTTCTCTAATCAAATATCACCAACCTCCATCTTCCTTTCTTCATCCTCACCGCTCTGCAGTGCAGTTCTTATCAATTCAATATCTTTGAAGCGATTACTTTGTCCTTTCCTTTCCACCACATTATCTCCTCTCTGAGCTCTCAGAGAAAAGTATTGTCTCTTCCTCCTTTACTTATGACTTGCATCTCTGAAATATATATCTGATATATCTCTTCGAACCATTCAAAAACAATACTTATACAATATAATTTATTTCTGTTTTTATACTTGCATATATATATATATATATATATATATATGTGTGTATATGTATATTTATTTATGTGTATATATATATATATATATATATATATATATATATATCAAGAAATCAATGTATTGAGCCGTATTACTCAATGTATTGAGTAATGCTTTTGTGAGGGGGCGGGAGGCTGTGTTAACTGGAAAGAGTACTTAGACCCAGTAGACATTGAGCCTAAGAATAAAGAATAAGTACAAATGATTTGGTTTTGGTTTTTGGTTTTCTCTGTCATGCTGCCAACCCCGACTGCAGTGCAGTGCCAGATGTAAAAACATTTATCCCTCAGTTATTTACTGTAAATACAGTCTTGCACTATCAACCAGGAGCAGAGGTTGTTCTTTGAAGGAGACTATAACAATTGTTTTTATTATCAAATAAAACCTGACAACGGGGGAAGTTTGAGTTGAAACCTGTTTCCTCCGGGAGCATCGCTCTCATGCAGGTTTGGTTAATTAGCGGCTCAAAGTTCCCTGTAGGTGTGATAATGAGGGTGTTGTCGGTCTCTATGTGTTATTGTCTCTCACCGTGTCAGCTGTGATTGTCTCCAGCCCTCCTCAAGGATACACTTTTATACTTTATGGATCAGTGGGATTATCTGCACATTATTTTCATGTCATATTCCCTGAAGTCTAATCTATAATCTACAAAAGTCTTGTTTTGTCCAACACCAAAAATATTCAATATATATTACATAAGACAAAGACAAATTATAAATCCTCACAAAAAAACACAGGAACTGAGGAAAATGTAACCGTGAAAAACTTTGATGAAACTATTAATTTATGATCAAAATATTTGCTCATTAATTAGTCAGCCGATGACGCAAAATCAATTATTTTTTTAAGTTGAAAGACCCTGTGAAGAAAGTGACCTATCTCTGCTTCTTTTAATTAAAAATGGTTAATATCGGCTCAATCATTAGTGACAAACAATATTATTAAATTCAGTCATTCCTAAAGACTGAGTTAGGACCTTCGGGAGATTTTATTGGAGTCAAATAAATTTGCTATTTTACTCAAATCTGAGCTTCTCGAAATAAATACCAAGCCCTTCCTAAAATGTATGGCCCTGAAGCTGCTTTAGGAAAATAATTGGTGCACTGATTTTTGAATAACCTTTGAAAAGAAGGGGAAATGCATTGATTGTAATACAAGTAATTGTGTATAAAACATGAGGGAAGAGGGTATAAAGGAGGAATGTCTAGTCCTTGTCAAACTGAGAATGATTTCTGTCTCTGAGATCCTCAATAAAAACAGCCCTGGTTTTCAGAACTATAAACGCAAGCTGATGAGACAACAGAAACACATATTCTCTTCAGACTTGCATTTAAATTTGACTGCAGTATAAATAAAGATGTTATTTATGCCTGGCAGTTAGTTTGCAACGGACAGCAAACGCTAACAAGATAAATAACGCCAGTAAATGAGAGGAGTCTTCCGAGAAGGGATATGCGTGTGAATAGATGGAGTCTCAAAGGTTAGCTTTACATTTAACTTACACAACTTTAGGATGCCAATTTGTGTTTCTTTAGATTTTTCCTACATTTCTATATAAGTTAATCTGAGAGAAGAAATTGGGTAAAGTGAGAAGAGGTGTGAGGGTTACAAACGTTTTGTAAAAGGTCACTTTCAATCAGAAGGTCGGTGGTTCAAACCCCGGCTCAGCCAGTCCATGTCGTTGTGTCCTTGAGCAAGACACTTAACCCTAATTGCTCACCGTTGCAGTGTCTACGGTCTACTGTATATCATGTAAGTCGCTTTGGATAAAAGCGTCAGCTAAATGAAATGTAATGTAATGTAATGTCACTGTGAGAAGTGTGGTGCTTTACCTTCTGAATGCAACGCCATCTCAGTCAGAAACAGGCGTGTGGCGCCCCTTAGTGGGCAAACGGGTGATGAGCTGGAGAAATAAGTCGTATCTGTGTATTTAAACAGGATTCACTTTGAATTGAAGGGAAGACGGATTTGATAAGTTGAGTTCTTCACTGTTCCTTTAATGTCCTATTATCTCTGAACTCTCATTTCCCACATCTCTTTGACTCTCAATGAATATTAAAAGTGTTTTCTTTCATTTCATGTACTTACTCCTTCATTTCTCTCTCTTCTCAGGACTGCAGAGACCCTCCAGATTGCTGCCTCAGTGAGTCTTTCACATCTCCGTCCTGCACCCTGGGGGTTGACCTGCGCCATGGCAGACGCCGCTTCTCGGGCAACCTGCAGCTACCACCGCTGTCATGGCGGCAGGGGGAGAGGTCGCGGACGCCTGATGAAGAAATCATGTCCAGGCCAACGTCCTTGCCCTTCGGAGCTCCTCCCAGGATAGATATCACGCCAGTCGATCCTGAATTGTGAGTGGAAAGTGAAAGAAACAGCAGAACACACACTTTCTCAATGGAAGCATAACAAGCTTGTTGTTTATGACACAATGTGAAACAGCTGGAGTAGCATGTGCTATGCTATGCTATCAGTGGAGGGGGCATACCTGCCTATGAGGTGAGTTTCTGTGTCAGGATAGGAATATGCTTTGGCTGGTCAGATCGATAAAGCGCTCACTGATGATTGAAGGTGAGTTTTTAGACCAAAGTTTTCCACAGTGCTGGGATCTAGCATACAGGTCAAAGGTTACATAAATAGAATTTGTACATCTAATCATTGGAGCCAACGCTATTTAATAGCAAACCACGAGTTCCCCCACTTCCACAGGGCAAAGACTGGGCTTCAAAAATCTTGTTATAATTCCTGTCTTCATCAGTGGCTGATCTGTCATGTTGCATTCAGCTCGTTAGAGATGACACTGCCTTGTTTCATTATGTATGCACTATGCCTTCAGACACAGTGGTGCTCACACACACACACGCATGCATGCACGCACGGACACACACACACACACACACTCTCTCTCTCAATTGTCTGTGGCTGCAGGTACAGCGTGCAGTTTCAGATAACAAAAACAGCAAGTGGCCAGTTCTTGGCGGGAAGCCAGGTGTCCAGTTGTGTCAAATTCCAATATGTTTTCATTTAACTAATTGCCCCATGAGCTCCAGTAGTGTGTGTCTGTGTGTGTGTGCGCGCGTTTGTGTGTGTGTGTTTGTGTGTGTGTTAGTGAGTGAATAAAGATGGAGCTAGTCAGAGAGACCCTTTAAATGGAGTTGCATGTGTTTAATTCCTTTCAGTGACATGCATAAGGGCTGCTGGAAAGGTTAGTGCTAATCATGTTGTGTACATGTCTTTTTTTGCTCACAACCTTTTCAGCACATGGCCTCCTTGGGACCCACTGTGACCGATTGTATATTTTTACAAGCAGATTAATCAAAGTTATTTTACCAGTTCAGATGGTTTCTTTTAGATCGATTTAAAGATAAAACTCTTGAATTTCACAGGAAAACAAACACATATTTCACAAGAACCCAGAAAATAAATTAACTATATTTGGTATTTTGTTGTTGTTTTAGTAACACAATTTATTTTCATCTGTCCTATCTTGTGAGTCGTGACTCAGGTTGGAAAACACTGCTCAAGGTCACTTATTGTAGGGTCAAAGCCAAGGTGCCTAGAAATCCTTATTGTTATTGAGGAATTATTCTATATGATAGAAAATTGTCAATGAAAAGCATCCAATTCTCCTATTTATGAAGCTATAACCAGTGTTGTAATAGAGAAAAGGAAACACCTGGACACTACTTCATGCCACAATATTATCGACTACTTTTCAAACCTACTTTGATCTAAATATTTATATGTTTTTAAATGTCGATGTTATTTGATGATCTGGTGATCACTTTAACAGAAAGTCCTGATTACTGAGAAGTCATGGAGTGAATCCTTGAAGAGCTGAAATATCTATCTCTACCAGAAGAGTGCAGTGTGGACATGGTCGACTGGATAGGCATACACACACACACACACACACACACACACACACACACACACACACACACACACACAGGTAACAGATTAAAGGAACAAACTGCATAAATGAGTACAGAAACATAAATGCAGATGCATGAAGTGTGAAAATTATGTAAATGAGATGCTTCGACTTTTAACCTTCAGATCTAGGCCAATGATCTCTGAAGCTTTTCTTGAAGCTTGAGGTGGTGATTTATGACCCATCAGATTTTTTATTTGACGACAACTCCCCTTTCTTTCTGTTAACAGTGAGTTTATTGGTGGTTGACTATATAGCAGGTGAGGTATGTCAGTCATCTGCAACCCTGGGGGTGGAGGCAACCCCCCATATGCCCGTATGCATTTCCCTCCTGGCCTTCCTCTCTTTAAAAAAGCTATCACACTATGCCTCCTTCAGGCATCACTGCTGCATCAGTGTAACATCAGGGTCAGCAGAACCTTCCTGAAGGTCCTCAAGTTTGATTATTCTCCTCCCTGGTGAAGCTTAAAGCTGGTAGACGTGTGTGTGTGTGTGTGATGTGTCTCTATATATGTCTGTCGGACCAGTGAAGTGCCTGTCATCAGCACATCTCCTTGTCTCCTCTCAATCCTATCTGTTTCTTGTACTTATTTAAGTGCTTTCATCAATGTTTGGAAGGACGTAGTGGGAGCAAGAAGTTATTTTGGGATTCAATTATCTTTCCTGCTGATGTACACAATTGTTTCAGAGCGCCTCATGGATTGTGTGTGTGTGTGTGTGTGTGTGGTTGTTTGTGCTTGTGCCACTGCGGTGCAAAAGGAAACTGTAAATGATGGATCCTACTGAAAATACTGTAATTCATAAGTGTGCATATACAGGACAGAGACATTGATAGTTAAAACAGAGCCAAGTGAAATCCAGTGAATACATTTACAGTCCATGCACATCACTTCATCTAGATTGTCTTAATTAGGCAAAGGAAGGTAATCACAATTAATACAAACAAACATGGCTGTTATTTCTGTAATCATAATAACGCCAATTACCTCATGTCTTTTGACTGCCGCCAATGGCCAGAAAGAAGAAGAAACTAGTTAGTATTAGTGTATTGTTAGATAAGACAAACAAAATAAACACTCTTCCCATGATAATGCAGACTTCATAATAGTAGGCTGATGATATGATTCAACCGACGCTGTCAGGTTTTGCTTAACTCTGCACTGGTGTCATTCCATGGTCCTTCACAAGATTTATCATGCTCCATCGGCTGAGCAGCTGCAGATAGAGCACATGCACAGACCTCAGGGTGGTGATTGCAAAAGACACTCCATGGTGGTCCAATGGTGTCTAATGATTTATGGATTGCTGTGAGTCAGAGAACAAGCACAAACCTTATGGTGCTTTCAGAACACATGAATGCCGCCGATTCATTTCTGTGGAACAGGACGGGACACATTCGCCCCCAGTAGCAAATTGTCCCAACTCCTTCGCTTAGCACACAGTTAAAATGTTATTGAACTTTGACAAGCGCAATAGTGAGGCTCTCCAGTGTCCAGCCGGTTTTTATAGTGTATGTTCTTTATAACATTACATTTAGCTTACATTTTGTAACAAGGTTCTTGTATTCCCGGGAATCTCCGGACGCGGAAACCACAACTCGCACACGTAGGGGTGACGGTTTGAAGTCCTTCATTTCACAGCACAACACGTTTGACTGGCTTCCTCTCCGTCTCGGCACCATCGACTCTGCTGCCGTTCTCCTCCCCCCGCTGCCGCTACTGTCAGGGTTTAAAAACCCTCACACACACCCTCACACACACACATACACCCATCAGCTGCAGGTGCGGCTCATTCCTGCCAATTGCCCGCACCTGTTCCCTGAGCCGCCCTTTGCTCTCCCTCCTCCGCAGCCGCGCTAAACCACGCCCCTGCCCCACACATTTTTATCCAATGCGACTTACATGATGTACATTAGACCGTAGACACAGCAACGGTGAGCAATTAGGGTTAGGTGTCTTGCTCAAGGACACAACAACACGTACTGGCTGAGCCGGGGTTTGAACCACCGATCCTCTGATTGAAAGTTAAACCTGCTAACCAGTGAGCCACAGACGCTCCAAACAAACAATAACAAAATACTAATTATGTGCATATGTCTTCCCAGAAGGCTTGAGCTTGTCAACATGTATCTGTGTAAAGTCCAAACCAGTGCTCTCTGTGATGTATAATGGTATAATTTCTCGCTATGATCCCTCTACAAACATATTAAATAATAATAATAATAAATACCTATTTGGATGTGTTCCTCCCCCGTGGTCGTAACGACACTGGTCAGATGTTTGCTCGTCTGCACCCTTTGTATGTTCTTTGTGCGCTGTGTTGTTGAGCACTGCCCTCTCTGCTGGTGTTCCAGACGACTTCCCACACAGTCAGCGAGCTGAAATTGGCTCTTACAATTTTAATTTTAGCATGCACAGAGATCAAGGCAGACAAATTACGCACAAAGATTGTATTTGTCTTAATGTGAAATTTCCATACCATAGCATGGGTATCAAAAGTATCGAGCCCTCTGGGCTTCAACTTTGAATATCAGCAGTTTAACTCAAGTCAAAAGAAAAAAATACTACTTTTGTTGACTAGATGGAGCACTTGGTGCAACACAACTCTCAATTTATGGGCAGGAAAAATGTTGAATAAAACACCAACAGTCAATATGCATCTAATATTTCAACACCGTTTTGCATGATTATACAGCTTAGCTAGTGGAACATTGGTGGTCAAATATGATCCAGTTTTCTGTAAAATCCTTGGAACGAGATGTCATGTCCTTCACACTTTCATCGGCTTTGGAATAGTTTTGGTTAAGAGGGAAATAATCTGTTTTTATCTGTATTTACCTCGGCTACTCTTGTCAGTTGGTGCATGGCAATCCTCTCATGTGTAAGTGAGTGTGAATTAAACCTCAGAGTAGTTTTCTCTGTCAGGCTGCGAGTTGACAGGGATGCTAATAGGATAACTGTCGTCATGCTACAATATACTCAAACATCCCAGGGGGACATTTGCCGCAGACATCACTCTTTTTCAGTTCACTAGGATTGTACAAAGAAGAAATATTGACAAGGTCACCTTGAAATCATGATGCACGTTGTATGGCTTTTTCACCAGCGGTTTTAGACTTCATCACAAACCACATGTAACCTCTTTGCTATTGTTATTTGCTGTCTCTTTACTCAGACTTTCACTCATTGTTTTTCCATTTCTATAGGCTTTTGCTTATATTTGCATTGATTGCGTGGATATAATTTGTTTGGATAAATAATTCACGTCTTCTTTTCACCTGTATATGGCACTTCAATGTGTATTATCTGCTTTCTCTTTGTGTTCGAGTCTCTCTGTTTTTCCATTAGCCATTATAAATGAGGACAGGTCTGTTAATCTGGGCCACAACGCAGTATGGTTTTTCTGAGTGTGAAAGAGGTGGTAGGCATCAGATGCTAAACCCGACACACACAGACACACAGACACACAGGCAGACAGGCAGACAGACAGACAGACAGACAGACAGACAGACGATTAATTGGTTTCCTTTTAAGAAATATCAACATTTGTATTACTTAAATTGCATACAATAATTTGAAATGTTAACTTTTTACTTTGTTATTGTCATCTATAGTGGTTATTTCAAATTAAATTCTAAATATTAGGAAATAAATTATTGTATTTTTTAATAAAAACTTGATATGATAAAAACTGGGAGGAATAGTTTCACCCCTGATAAACACAGATACATCCCACAAGAATGTTGTTGTCATCCGACCAAAGACGAAGGCAACATGGGGCCGGCTGAGGCGTCTTTCTTGCATGTTATGACTTTATGGAGAGTGACATGTGGGGCTTGGAAGGGCAGGGGTGCTTCTACAATATTGAAACCCTACACTCGTTGAACAATGTAGGGAATTAGGATCAAAATTGGGCAGGATATTGATGATCAATTCTATCTACCTCTTACAACTACATCGGTTCCTCACAGTCTCCCAGAATCCAATGAGACATCTTCAAATTAAAATATTAAAAATGAAACTTCCAATGATATTTCATTTACAAAGAAGAAAACACAGAAAACTCTCACATTTGAGAAAGCAAAACCAGCATTTTCTAGCATTTAAAATGGCATGGATTAACAAACACTCTGGTGAAATATCTTAAAACTATGAGCTGAGAGAACAGACGCCATTTTCAGGGGTTGCACAGATGCCTAAAGAATTCCATTCAGTCTCCTTTTGGACACATACCAATATTGAGATCCTCGATCAAAGAACACAACACACTAGCAAAGAGCTGCCAGAGCTCCTTTACAGTGGCTGCAGGGCCTATTGTGTATCTCTGTTGGTTCTTCCTGTGCTGTGACTGTGCATTGTGTGCTTTCATTCAAGCTCTCAAGGGTGTAAAATGTTTAATGAGTTTAATGTGCAATGAAATGGCCCAGTCACTCTCTAATTCAATCTCTTTCAATCTTTCATCTCTTTGAAAATGACTTGCCCGCACTAGTTGTCTGCCCTTCTCCTTTGTGCTTTGTCATTCATCTTTTGTCATCTACCTATTCAGTGCAGAAATGTCAAAATGTGCAAGAGCCCGCAAAACTATTTTCAGTATTTTTGGTTTTTAGAAGACCCGTCAAGCAGATGGAGAAACTGTGAGAATAGTGGTTATTTTTAAATTCTAGGAAGAGCTTTTTCCTATGGATTACAATGTCAGTTCGTCCATTACTGTTTCTGAAACATGTCAACAACTTCTAGGTTGATTGCTTTACATTTTGTGCAGCAATCAGAAGTCTTCTCAGTGTTCCCTGATTGTCTCTTGTAGCTTCCAGTCTCTGGATTCACTGATTGCTTCTGTTAGGAACTGTCTCGTTTTGCCAGATCTCTTATTTCCTTTTTCCCCGTAGAGAATGAGGCCGTCCCTCATGCTTTGGCCAGAAAGGCTTGTCTCGAGGTGTTAGGTAATTGTTTATTCAGATTATCAACTGATAGAATTGCCACCTGTTGCAAGATCAACCTCTTTTAAATCATATATGCTGCCCCCCCCCCTATTTCAGCATTCAGTCCCTTTAATGAATGTGACAGCTTAACTTGAGAAAGTTCACGTAACTCACCCCTCATTTACTGAGGAACACTGATAAAGAAAGATGTTTCAGCCCCTGCATTTAGCTTTCCACACTTTTGAGTAAGATAATGCATCGATATTTGCTGTTTAAAAAAGGACACGCTAACACAAGAAGTCATTGTTTTTACTGTGTTGAAGCAGCCAGTTCTGCATTTTCTTTTGGCAGACTGATTGTACAGTGTATTCAATTTAGAGAGGAAAAATACTTCATTTAGAATACTCCCACCTCTTTCAAAGATTTGTGCACTGCCAACTTCAAACGGTGAGCGAGACAGCGCACTGACTGGACCTGAGGAAACTCCCGTTTAAGGCCATTCTCTCTTCTTGTCAGGACAACCGCTCCATCTGCTGTGATGAGATTCTTTACGCAGAAAATCATCATCCTTCTCTCAGTTCCCTGAAGGCTCTCTTTTAAAAAACTACATATCAACTCAGCATCTGTTCCCCTGCCCAGTTCAACTATATCATAAAACACATTGCCCTAAGCTGTTCTAAATGAGTTGATCCTTTCTGCATCAGACATGAGCTCGTCCACAATCCTTTTGGGAGCGTTTCGCTTTTTATTCTAGTATTTCAGTGATGCTGTCAATGTTTTTGCGCAGTGGCTTTTGTACACAGTAACTCACGGTCCCATTAATCCATTTCTTTGAAAAATGCAAACCTTTCAACTTGTCATCAAGCAACAACGTCGTTGTTTATTTTCACACAATATATACATCATTCCCATCACAAACAGAAATCCACAGGTTTCTCTCCCTTGAAACCACACTGTGCACGTGTCCAGTAATGGGGAGCATCAATGGAAGTTGCAGCAGATGTTTACCGGCTGTGTCACAATCACGTTCAATTTCAGCTTGATAGTGACTCCACCAACAATGGGAAATGTGGCTAAACTTCAAGCAGATATACAGGTACTAGTAGTGATAGTAGCAAGACAACAACTAACATCAAGGGTACCGTGGATTATACGGTTATGTTTTTACTTGACACGACAGATTCTTTGTTTCCTGCATCTTTTATCTTTGGCCTTCTTTGTAAATCCAAAATTAGAGAGAAGCTTTGCTTGCACTTTCCCCCATTTTTACATTTTTACATGCAAAAGTGACTGAATCTTTTGACTTATCAGAATATTCTTTGTATGGCAACCAGTTCACCTCCCAGTATACAATGCTACTAGGTTTTTAAGTAAATTAAATACAAAATACAGGTCCATTATTTTGTATCTTGTGTTAAGTATTAGTATAACCTTTACAGGTGAAAGTTTGATTATCTGTATTGTATAACAGGAGAGCGATGGAGGAAAAACAGTCGTGCATCATTGTCTGATTTTAGACCACTAACTGATGCATACTCCACGCTGCTATGCTCCGATGACGCATCATATTACTACAAGTGATTTCTTCTCCATATACCCGCTTGGTAAGACTGTTTTCAAAGGTTTTATTGGCAAGCATTTAGTGAGAAAGCAGCCCATGCTTCATGGCTCAGAATCATCAGTGACTCACAACCAAAACAAAGCAAGAGCTCACATTTCCAATACTTGTCACGCTGCCATTCTGCCTCTTCTGATGTTCCTGTTGGAATTTTCTCCCGGTCGTCTTTCCGTCTCTCTACCTTTAGGGCACTGCCCCTCGTTTTCTCTCTCTCTTCTTTTTATCACCCAGAGTAGCCTTTTGGATGTGTATCTGGAATGAGTGTATCTATCAATTCTTTCTTTCATTCTCCCCACACACTGTGGTAATCTCATGGTTGGATTGCTTCCATTCAGACAGAATTATGGATGGGTTAAAGTGTGTGTGTGTGTGTGTGTGTGTGTGTGTGTGTGTGTGTGTGTGTGTGTGTGTGTGTGTGTGTGTGTGTGTGTGTGTGTGTGTGTGTGTGTGTGTGTGTGTGTGTGCGTGCGTGTGTGTGTGTGTCAGAGAGAGAGAGAGAGAGAGAGAGAGAGAGAGAGAGAGAGAGAGAGAGAGTGAGCCGGGCAATATGTGGTGACTGACTTTTATGTACAAGCAAAGATGCATGCTTTAGACTGTTAATCTGAATCAGCTGACCTTTGCTGCAGTGTGAATGTTTCCCCTCACTGTTGCCCATTAAGCTGTTTGGTTTTATCTCCATTCCAATTTGCCTTTTTTTTTTTTCTTGGCTTGCACTCACCAGTTGCCTGCCTATCTAAAGGTCACAACATCATCAGCAACATTACCACAAATCCTGGCTAAACAAAAAATAATTAATAAATCTGACAACCTGTTACTGTGCCTGCCTGCATGTCGTCACACCACCACCAGCCAATCCTTACCAGGGGGGGTGTGGCTTGCACTCGTTGCGTGCCTGCTCTGAGCTCCTTGTGTATATTCTGAATATACACATGTACACAATATCCGCTTGCCGCTCTCTCTGTGCAAGAGAAGGGGAATCTGACTTGAGGCTCGGCATAGTAGGACTGACTCCGTGCCACACCGGGAGTGCCTTTGGGAGAAGTGGGGCTTGTTTGCAGAGAGAGGAGGTCAGTCAAGCAGTTCTTGATGGAGGGGAGAGCAAGACAGGAGGAGGCAGACAGCAGTTTCAGCCCTTCTGAATCTTTCATTAGGGAAATCCTCCAACATCCAGCTGCCGGGAGGAACTGCGAGCAAGAGTTTGTACTGAGGTGTGCATTCTGAGGGCTCCAACAGGGACAGAGGGACACAGAGAAAAGGAAGCAGAGTGATAGAGCACTTTACAGACAGTAAAACCAGGAGGGAGGGAAATGGGAGAGTGTTGAGAAGAGGAATTATTCTGTCCTGGAAGGAGCTGTATGTGACCTTGCTGTGGGCAAAGCTCTGCTAGGAACCTCTGATGAACAGAAGACCTGCAGGAAAACACGGTGCATTAGCAAAAGGAAAGCCGTGAAGAACGAGGAAAAGGATAGAGAGCAACACAAACAACAAAAGGGTATGTGTGAGCTGGCCTTTTCCTGGGTGAATGTTTGTGTGTGAGGTAGCCTCAATCTCTCCGCTTCAGCATACACTTCTGGATAAAGCAAGAGGAGGAAAACTGCTTTACATGACCAGCTGAGGTGACTGAATTTGGACCAAAAAAGGGCCAGAATTTTGAGGACAGAAAGACTCGACCCAGAGTGCAGGGATGTCTTCCAACGAGCTGAGCGTTGAGATGGACTCATGCATCCGGACATTCAAGGAGCACATGCACCTGGAGCTGGAGCCTCCCAAGATCCCAGGTGTGGTGGGAGGGAAGAAGGGCGCCACTTCCCCTAAACTGTCGCCAAGAAGCTCCCCGCGCCTTTTCCGCAAGCTAATGGTCAACAAGAGCATCCGGCAGAGGCGACGCTTCACTGTAGCCCATACCTGGTAAGGCCTGTGATGGGGAAGGAAAGCAGGGGAAAACAGGGTTGAGACATAAAGGAAAGAGAGAGAAATCAGGGGTCGACCGATCTGACAGAGGATTAGCGTGAAGCGAGGGAAAGGGTATGGATGTGAAGAAGAAACTAAAGAGACACAATGGGATGTAATTGCTGAGGGATATGTTAAGATTAAGAAAGATGGCACGTACCATTGGGTGGTTTGGAGGGCTGGGCGGGGGGTCTGGAAAAGGGTTGTGAGCTGAGAGATGGACATGTAAGATGAGAGGTGGAAGGCTTAACCAGACAGCCAGGGATGACAATGGTCGTAGATATGATCACAGGAGGTGAACAAGTACAGGTACAGAAAATTAGGTAGATGGTTAAAAAAATGAAGATGCTTGATCTCTTCTAACGAGACAACTGTTTTCTGACAGGAGTTTGAAACAGGCCAAACACGCTGTCTGGCGATGTGTCACAGGGTTAGATGATTGCATAATGGAATGAAATCACGTTCAGCAGACTCCCATGTCCTCCATTTTGATGAAGTATATCCCTGCCCTGCACCTGGGTCCTCTTTTTGGATGGCTGCATTGATGTGGAGAGAGTATTACTGGAGGTGCGTTATGCAGCCTGGGAGTCCTTAACCTTTTATGGTTCACACAACCCCAATGAACTGGTCAACGTCTACATAACACAACACAAGCCCAACACAAAACGCCAGCTGCATTGCAACATCACACAACTTGCAATCTGGTTCCTTTCACATTTTGTTGTGTCATTCACATTGATTGAATCTCTCTTGGCACAATTCCTAGAAGAAGTCCAGAAGCTCTGGGTTTGACTTCTTCAATTTAACAGGAACACAGCATCATGATGATATATTCACATATTTATTTTATATAAACCTCATATTATTTGCATCTTTTTGTGCCCCATCCCCCACCCTCTCCCCAAGTCTACCTCTTTATTTCGCAGCAGTTAGGCAATATAGTAGATGGGCTGGGAGGGCTTGCTATGTTATGCAACGTATGGATTAGAGGCAAGAAAAAGAGCCGCTGGGATTTGACGACAAAGGCTCAAGGTGACTTTTGTCCCTCATAAAAACAGCAGTTCCAGTGAATTTGTTCAAATTAGTCAGCAGCAGTCAAAGATACTTTGTTTTCTCTATTTCATGAGCTCGGTGAAGGTTAAAATCCTCGTTTGCAAAAGAATATATTAGCATATACCCATAAACACATACCACACGTCTCTTAAAAGCCTGACATGTATACAAATTTGTTGGAGCATGAAAAAGCTGGCGTGTCACTGCTTGTCTGAAAATCTGTCTCTGTTGTGGGTAGGGAAAGGACACAAGTCTAGATATGAATCTGCTCTTGTATGTTGTGTTGAAACACGCTGTGTTGTTTCTATGATGGAAAGAAAATCATATTTCCTCTGTGTGTATGAATGCATATTTCATCATGCTAAATTGGTATGTTGTTTTTTAGATGCACATATTGCATTTGCAAATGTAATGGATATTTATTTTTTCTTTTGTCTGTCTTCTCCTCCCTCCACAGTAGCAGTCAGAACGTGGGCTCATGTCTGTTTATTGCTTCCCTCTTTCATTGTATAGCCTATTTCTGAGCAGACGGAAAGATTTGTGGGGGTTGGGTGGTAGTGCAGGGGGAAAACGAAGGCAAATGGCTTCATTTAGAAATCATTAAAGATGCCAGTAGTATCCTTTGCCTTGTTTGTCCACAGTATACAGGCTCAATCCGGGGTCATGACAACACCCATCATAACCATTAATGCCAGCGAGTCCAAGCCATTAAGAGCCAGAATCATGAAAAAGCGTCCTGGAGCGAGATGCTGAAGTATATCTGCTCACTCACTGTAATGCTTCGAGAGTGATGGGTAAAAAGCTAAAAATGGAAATGGGGGAAAAAAAGCAGACACAGCGAGAAAGGGACCAAAGGGAAAAATCAATCCGGACAGTGAGGATAACATTAGGGAGATAATGACACTTCAACTAGTACCTGGTGTTTTAAACTGATTTTTCATGCTTGTTTTTTAATAGGCATATAGGTATAGTACTTATAGGCTATAGTTAATAAAAGGTATAAGTAATAAATAAGGATTACAAGATGAATCATAGCACTCCACTCTATCCTGTGGCATTAAATACACTGTGCACTGCCTCAAAATATCATTATCCCTTTTGCCTTAAAAACTAAATAAATCACCTGTTCTGAGAATCCTTCAGGGCATTACTGGTCACGCTCTCGTTCTGGCCTAATTGTCTTCCCACCTGTGCCAGACGAGAGGAAAATTATTATAAAACAGGATAACGAAAGACTAATATGAGTTGTCCATTCTTTTCTACTGTTGAATAAATGACAAAGTCAGACAGAGGTTTGAAAGAGCATGTAGCAGAACTATGTTTTGTTTTCTATTCTACACAGTTATGATCCCCTTCGATTTATCTTGTAAATCCGCCTTTAGGTCCCATTGACCAGATGGGAAATCGCTGGTTTAAAGGGATTATTTTTTACTTATGACACAGTCACAAACCTGTGTTTGTCCTGGTCTGAGCTCAAATCAAGAGTTTACTAGCTTGAGTTAGTGTTTAATCACAACTTTACAGAGAAATTACACAAATGTGTTATCTGATTCATTATCTGTCCCCTGAAATCTCAAATCTTCTCACTTCACAAGTACGACACACACTAGCGCACCACCTTTCTCTATACGGCCATTATTCTCTTTCTCTCTTCCCTTTCTGTTCAAGGCCTGGACATTGTATGGATGGAGTTTTAAGTGAAAATCTGTTGCCAATCTTGAATAGGTAGCAGCTTTTCCAAACTCTTGTATAAATGCCATCCTTGGTATCATTCGGCTCTGCTGTTGTCTAATGGCCGGTGAACTTCTGACCTACTGGCACTCAGACAATGATTCTTCTGTTTGAGCTTTTCAGCTGTTGACTTGTCCCTTTAGTTGTCTGTTTTTGCCTCTTTACTCTCTTTGTCTATCTCTGTGTGTGTCTTTCCTACGTTTCACTATTGCTGTCTGCTTCTTTCTTTCAAAGACTTCCGATGTCAGTCTTCTCTTTTTTTTCCTTGTTTTTCCATGTATGTCTTTGTTTCTTTAGGAATCCCTCTCCCTTTCTTTCTGTGGCCTTTTCGTCTGTCTTTCTTCTCTTTTGCACTCCAAAGCACCACATGATGGTAAATCTTTGATGGCTGGCTGAGGCGTATGACCGTTTTGTTTTCCACTCGCACAATAAGCACATTAAGGAGGCTAAGAGATTAGAGGCCAGTGAGAAACTGTCATGGGAATAAGAAGATGGGAGAGGCAGGAAAAATGGGGGAAACGTGGTATTTTATAAAAACATTAAATGCATGTACTGTATATATATAGACAATAACACCAACATATCTTTGAAATGTAAAACATTTTAGATCGATTTGATTACGTCCCTCAGATGTGAGAGATACTAGAGAAGGCTAGACGGGCAGATAAGAGGTGGAGGGGAGGACATGCATGTTGTATATATAGAAAGAGGAAGACAGATAAACAGATCTCATTAACAACAGAGGAGTCAACCCTGGCAAAAAAGAGAGAGGTCGTTCTACACAGAGGGTTATTTACTTTAGCTTAAATGTCAACCTAAATATCCATCTCACCACACTATTCTGTCCAGCACACAGGCTGCTATTGATTTGTTTCCTTCACTATGCGCCTCTGTGCCGCGCCTTCAAATCGTCGTTATATGGACGTCAGGGAAGGCTTGACGTAATCATTGTTTTTTCTGCAGCCAGTGTATTTTTGCCAACTGCTCACTTGAGGAAGAGATGGATTGGACAAACGAGTGATACTTTTATTACAGGGGAAATGTCTAAAACATCTACCATTAAACTGAAGTACGTTACGGCATCATGGTGTACATGTTGCCCTTTCTCTGTAAAAAATACAAAAGAGTACGCTCATTTCTTTCTCTTGTGTTTTTTGTAATTTAAGTATAATGTTCTTCAAGTTATGGGAATGGTGGCCACTGTGTTCTGCATTGACTCATAATTTCTTATGTTTTTTTTTAACACCTAAAGGCCTGATGTTATAACAGCAACAAAGGAGCGGTTGTGTGTAATTAACAAATTCTGAGCCTGTTTGATGTATAGATAGCAGCTAATGTGTTTTGGTTTTCAAGAGACAGGAAATTAAATCTTTACAAGGAACCTTCGCAAATAGTATTTGCGAGCACCAGAGTCCCTTAGGAGTCTCTGCAGGGGCCGACAGAGGAGTGATTCTGGTCTCTGCGTGGAATCTGACCTGGTGGTACCGATGGTAAGAATTGAGAATAACATGGAAAAAGCCAATCTTCTTGCTTATGGTCTCGTTTAGAGGCATCAGTATTACATTGAGACTGATTCATAAGCTGTTCAAAGTTCCTCACAGTAACTAGAACATAGGTTAGGGTTGTTTCAGGAACACACTAGTGACCTGATTGGTTACTCTTGGGTGCATTCTAGTGCTAATTGTCTCACAAGTAGAACCTTATAGAACCAAGTTGCAGTTAGGCTTTGAATATATTTATTTTTTTGTTTTATAAATAAAAATCCCCAAAATGCAAACCAAAATGAAAGAAATGTTGATAAAAATGTACCTAATTATTCCAAAGTCATTTTTCCATATTTTCTTTTGATGAAAGTCTTATTCTGGCCTTTTCTTTTTTTAATCCTCTCTTTGGTAGCCAGCGTGGCCAGAATATTCTTACATATAATTTAACATAGTACAGCAACCCAGAAGTCCTCAGAATTTAGTGATTTACTTTTTCAATGACAGATTTCAAGATAACAAAGGTCTACAGTATGTCTGCTGGATCTGGCATGCCTTATAACGCCACTTGCATTTGTCCCGCCCACAAAGGCTCAAATAGGCTTAGTTGTTTCTCCATTCACATGAGCAACATAATTCCTTTTTGAGTCACTGATACATTTGGTGATGTGGGCAGTGATTCAGAGATCTGAAACCAGGCTTCCTCCTCCTCTTCCTCCTCCTTTTCCTCCTCCTCCTCCTCCTCCTCCTCCTCCTCCTCCTCCTCCTCCTCCTCCTCCTCCTCATTCTCTCACACTCCATGACTCGGTTCAGCACCCTCCATCTCTCTCTCCAATCTCCCTGTACCGAACCAGTCAAGCAGAAAGTTAACTATTACTGATGGGTGGAGGAGTAGGATGACTGATGGTTGTGTGTGTGTGTGTGTGTGTGTGTGTGTGTATATGCTTTCCTCTGTTCTTGTTAACATGTTTGTATGTGGTTATCTTGGCCAGGATTGGGATTCAAGGGATGAAAACTTGTGGCAACTCATGGGTGACATATTTTATGTCTTTTTATATTTTCATACTGCATAACAGACATGACTTATTACATTCTCAGATTGCTCATGTTGATTTCATAACCATCTTATTCAATTCTTTTTTTCAGAGGATTATTTTTTGTAGGATTGCATCTACATCTACATCCACTCTTAATAATGCAACATAAGAGATTCATGAATTTGACATAAAGCAACTTGAATGCTTGATTAGCACAAGCAGTCTTTAAGTTAGCATGCATGCAGTTGTAAAGGGCTGATGGGAAGGTAAGCGCCTGTTCCCCTGGGATGTCTTGGTGGTTGCTTTAAGCTACTGTAAAGAACATACTGTACCATACTCACACTGCTGTCAGTTTAAATTTCGCTGATGAGGTGTATTGCATCCCACTTGCCCCTTCTTCACTTTGCTCTATATGGTCCACCAATGCAGCGATGTAGTCCTTTTTACATTACAGTGACCAGTACAAAATTATTTATTACTCCATTTATTCACTTGTAATACCTAAAGCACAAATAGGATGTTAGACAGTTAACTCTCCATTTGCAGCTACTAAAAGTCATGAGAGAGCAAAATGTAACTATTTTTTCTTTGACTATTCAAAACGGTTGCTTTTCTCACTATATTTGAAGTCATGGTATTATTGATTAACCCAAATATGACTAAATTAATGAATATGTTCTATTACCGACCAGAATGATGAAGAAACCTATTGCACTGGTGGTAATTCTCTGTGGGATCAGCAGTATTGTAGCATCCTTTTAACACTACAGGGACTCATTTGATTTATTGTTAATAAAAACATATTAATTATTGTAGTTCTAAGTAGGCAACAGAAAAATATAACGATACTGTACTGCAGATTTTGTTTGCGTTATGTTGAATAACATAATGGCGCTTTAAGGTTCCTATGGTGCACAGATAGACTTCAATTTCCTGTTTCAACTCAGTATCAAACTTGGTCCAAGCACAGAACCTTGTGGAACTCCATGACTAACGTTGGTGTGCATGGACGAACTGGGATCGATCTGATAAATAGGACTTAAACCAGCCTAGTGCGGTTCCTTTCATGCCAATCAAATGTTCTCGTCTCTGTAAAAGGATGTGATGGTCAATGGTGTCAAATGAAGCACTAAGGTCTAACAAGACAAGAACATACACAACACAACTTTGTCTGTCGCTATGCTCTGCACTCTAAATCCTCACTACAAATCCTCAAATATTCTATTGTTACGTCAAAAGTCACACAACTGATTTGCGACTGCTTTCTCAAGGATCTTTGAGAGGAAGAGTAGGTTAGAGATAGGTCAATACTTAGCCAACAGCATGTGGAATTTAGCACTAGCATTCAGGAAACATTGGTAAACACATTTGTCTTCATTATGTGTTATGCTCATCCTCTTTCCTCCTCATCGTTTTATCTCCCTGCCCCCATTTCTTTTGCCACCCAGCCTCGATAATATTGTGACGTGATTTGTAATGCAATTTTAGATGCTGCAGAAGCCATGTCTTTCTTATTACTAGCCGTGACAGCAACGCTGGCATTGTTTTCACCTTGTGTGTGTGTGTGTGTGTGTGTGTGTGTGTTTTTTAGGTGTTTGTTCATGTCTGTCTGTGCAGAGATTTTGTCACAGAGATGTTGTGTCAAGATGCAGTCACAAAACGTTACAGGTGTGTAGTTTAGATACAAATGAAGGCTGTGTTAAAATGTGTGGTCTGAGCAAGGGTGCTGAAAGTAGGGTGGTTGGCAGTGGGGAAGGGAGCCCACTTTACTCCTCTGGCTCGCTGCGACGTTACAACTGGTGGGATCCCATCACAAGCTGGTCTCTAGTTCCAACAAATAAGTTCCCAGCATTTGTATGTTTTAAAATCAAGCTCAAACCAATGCTGCTGCATTCAAAAACGTTTGGTGGTGCTGGGAATTCATCCTCTTACTTTTGCAGGTTCAGTTTTTTTTCTCAAGTTTGTGGCACTTTTAAACTAAGCTATAATTGAGAACCTTTAGTTTCTGTTTCAGATTGGAGGTAGTTCATGGGGTTAATCAGACCATGCATCTAATCATCCTAAGCTTTTTTTGGGCAGCTAATACTATACATTTAGTAATTAACATATTACTGTGAATGAGCAAGCATGTCTTAATTATTTGTGACATGCAAATAGATTTGTGTCTGCTTGCATACCGTCATCCTTCTAGGATAGACTACAGCTGTGTCAATAACCTATTACTTTTGACTGTGTGTTTTTGCCTTTTTTTGTGTGTGTGTGTGTGTGTGTGTATGTTCGAGGCAGCAGCTGTATATTCTTTTCAGCCCATTTGGAATAGCACAAGCATTCATTAAAAAGAGCTCTAAAGCACCATTTGTATGAGCTGCAGTAAGCAGAAAGCAACAATACATTTCCTCTCTGCCTTTTCCACTTCGGTCTGCTCTAAGAAAAAGTAGCAATTATTCTCCACTTGATTGCTGTCTGTCACACTGACTGAAAGGAACTGTGGCGGCATCCTTTTTATTCTGCTGGCGACAATGTGCAGCGATGCAGAAGTGGGCTAGAGCTGCATTGTGCTTTATCTTATCAAATGAGCACAGGCTAGCTGCATCAGAAAACTGAAGTTATTGTAGCTGAAGTTATTCAGAAGTTGTTTTGTCTGTGCATGAATTGACAAAGTAAGAACTTTTTTTTTTTTTAACCTTTATTTAACCAGGTCGGTCCCATTGAGATACAATGACCTCTTTTCCAAGGGAAGCCTGGCCGTTACTGTAGACACAGTAACGGTGAGCAATTAGGGTTAAGTGTCTTGCTCAAGGACACAACAACCATGGAATGGCTGAGCGGGGTTTGAACCACCGATCTTCCGATTGAAAGTCAGACCTGCTAACCACTGACCCACAGTTAACACCTATGAGTACATTTAGCAACTGTTTTTTTATATTATGTGATCTTTGACTTTCATCTTGGCACACACAGTACATCTGTTTTTAAGCACTGACAAGCTCTGAGAAGTAAACTATTATAAGGAAATATTTCCAATTTAAAGGAATGATGCCCAAAAATATACAAATACAGATAAATTCACTCAAGGCAAGACAATGTTAGTTGTATTGCACCTTTCAAACACAGAGATAATTGATATGCATTAGAACACATAAATAAAAGATGAATTGGGATGAAAACATTTAACAAACTTTGCAGTTTATCAAGTCACCACAATGTCTTTTCAGAACTGCTTGAAAAACCTTGAAAAGTACTAGTATGAGGATTTCAGATTTGTTGCTGTTGAGTTTGAGAAAGTTGGCTTGCATCCAGGTCTTTATATCTGTGTGGCAGTTGGTGATGGTGGAGTGGGTGGTGGTGATGGATTTGGTAGAGATGTAGAGCTGTGTGTCGTCAGTGTAGTAGTGAAAATGGAGAACGTGATGTTGCCAAGTAGAGGATTTTAGACAGAAAAGGGAGATTGGGGATGTCAGGGTCAAGGCCAAACATTTTCTTAGGATGGAGGAGCAGTAGACAGGGAGGATGAATGGGCGAAGGGCCGGGAGAGAAGCCATAAAAGTGGAAGGGATGGGGTCCAGGTCTCAATTTGGGGTCTTCATGCTGGAAGTGAAACACTTTAAACTCAAAAGCATACCGAAATGATGAGTACAATCTTCTGATTGGATTTCTTGTAAAATGAACCAAAACAATGTTAACAATGGAACCTGAAGATGGATATATTTCCACAAAGTTCCCCAAACCAACAGGGAATCACTGTCTGTTGACTGTCTGGCTGCAAGATGCCCTGAATGCCTTGAATAACAAGCTTCTGGTACAATGACATTTGCTGTGCTGCTATCTGATAAACAAGATTTTGGCAACACATTCACAAATTGTCACATTTTAATAGTCATCGTTGTTTTCTACCTCTTTTTAATCCTTGTTGTGAATGCTGTCATCACTGCTTGTTCCCTCAGTGTTCTGTGCGTACACCAGTACAGAGGGAGTGTAGGAATGTGTGTATACCTTTTAGCAGCAGAGTCTGTGACTTGATGCATGTACAGTATGTCCATCTGTGCCTGTGTGTGTGTGTATGTGGACGCACGCCCTGTCTTCTTGACTCATTGTCACCACAGGCCCATGGGGAAACCACCACCCACACACTTTCAGAGATGCAGTGTGTGACGTTGAGTGTGTGCGTGTGTTTACACGTGCACTGATGTGAATAAAATTGGACTTGTAGAAAGGCTGAATGGTTTAGTGTTAGTTTGTGCTCAGGGATAAAAGGATTTTTGTGCATTGTGCATTGTGTGTGTGTGTGTCTGTGTGTGTGTGTGTGTGTGTGTGTGTGTGTGAGAGAGAGAGACAAAGTAAACCAGGGAGATTATATGGAGGTGAAAGAGGAAATGGAGAGATTGTTTTTTCCCAAATACTTAAAATTAAAATTAAAACCACCTTCAGGTCAAGAGCTACATTTTGGTAAACAAAGTGAGATATTTGGGTCACATCATGAGGAGTGACCTAAGTGATGATGACGATGTGCAGCGCCAATGTTGCAAACAGTATGTACAAGCCAATATACTGGCACGTACATTTCCTATGTGTACAGATGATGTTGAAATAGATTTCTTTAGAGCCTACTGTACTCCACTCTAAGCCCACTTGTGGCACAGTTCTAGTTAAGCAAAAAATATTCAGGTGTCATTTAATGATGCTTTTAGAATCAAGCTCCCAAGATGGACAAGTGCTACCAGTGCACACACTGCGGCCAGACACACAGTGGGGAAAACAGTTTGCACACTTTTATTATTTTGGTGTATTATTTTGTGTGTTTGGCGAACAGCTAACTAGCTGAACTACCAGTGCACACACTGCTGAGTTCATAGTACACTTCCTGCTCCTTTTGCTGTATTTGTGTATTAAATAATGGAAATCTGAGGGTCACGGAGTGCCATGTCTCCAGTGTTTATCCATGCTTTTATATTGGTACTATATTCACATCTAAAATGCTCTCTCTCTATCTCCCGTCCTCATGTGCAGACAGTTGCTCCCAGTGACTGAATGGGTACCCATGGGTGTGTTAATTCTGTCAGATCACCCATGGCTACTCTCAAATTTGCAAGTGTTCCAGTTCACACTGACAAATGTCCTAGGGCTAGACGATATGGCTTATAAATAATATCTGGATATTTTCATATTTTCTCTAAAATTACATAAGGGTTTAAATGTAACCCTTTGATGCATTATCATACCAGTGTGATCAAGTAAAGTAGACTAAAAAAGTAGACTAATATCAATTTAGAGGAAACACAGCTGTACTGTGTATTACATTTTACAGTGCTGTAATTTTGGGGGAGTTGCTTTGAGGGGGGCTGGGGAAAGACACCCCTATTAGACACTATTACGCCTGTGGCATTTTACACTATATAAATTGACCAAGCAGCTAGCAGACCTTCCCTTGCACATAGCTCTTTTAATTTATTTTTTTATAAGTCACTACATCCTGACAGAACGCCATGGTTCAATTTGAAACAGAGAAGCCAATATTGGTAGCGAGAGCAACATGATAGCGGACTTTGGAGAAACACTGCTGTTACTGAGAACAAGTGTACCAGTTTTACATAATTTGAGTCAAGTTTTCGATCGCACAATAGAGTTTTAAACTGTTAACATAAAGAAACACCATTTAAACCAGGTGTGCTCTTTTTATGCTTTGTAACTTTTGGAGTTTCTTTCATGCAGTTTTTCACCTGCTTTCTCTCTCTCTCTCTCTCTCTCCCCCTCCATCGTGTCTGTGCCATGATTTAGGCTCAGTTTGCCTTCAGTCCATTTCTGTTCATTAGCCCTGCTCTCCAGCAGCGTTTGTTTAGTTAGTGTCACATTGATTTATACACTCACAAACTGTGAGAGGCCTTTTCATAAACTGGTCTGACTTCCTTAATGAGTCTGGTTCCCTACACCCAGAATGTGAGTAGTGACTATGTATTCATACATACATTCGCTGCAGGATTTCCAGTTAACCATTTGGCTATATAATATCCTTCCATGACATCTAAAGGGTATGCTATGTCAGGGCTCTGCATCTGTACAGTAGTTTTGGAGTTCCCCGACCACCTTGAGACCAAAAGTAGAATACTAGATACATTTCAGATGATTTAATAAACACAGCCAATGCTGCTAGCATTACTTTTATCTAGGGCTACAACTAACGATTATTTTAATTATCGATTAATCTGTCGATTATGTTTTCGATTAATCGATGAATCGGAACTGACTTGAACTGACGGTGCAAAAATCTTCAGAAAGTGCACAAACAGGTATAAAATGCAGTAGTAAGATGCAGAATCTGGTTTAATTAAAGGCAACAGCAAACAGAAAGGTCTTCAGTCTGGACCTGCAGCTCTCTGGGACCTTGTTCCAGATGTGTGGAGCAGAAAAGCTGAACGCTGCCTCTCCGTGTTTAGTTCTGACTCTTGGAACAGAAAGTAGACCCGTCCCAGACGACCTGAGGGGTCGGGATGGTTCATAAGGTAGCAGCAGATCACTAATGTATTTAGGCCCTAAACCATTCAGTGCTTTATAAACCAGCAGCAGGATTTTAAAGTCAATTCTTTGTTGGACAGGAAGCCAGTGCAAAGACCTCAGAACCGGAGTGATGTGATCCACTCTCCTGGTCTTAGTGAGGACTCGAGCTGCAGAGTTCTGAATCAGCTGCAGCTTTCTGATTGACTTTTTACTGAGACCTGTGAACACACCGTTACAGTAGTCAAGTCTACTGAAGATAAATACATGGACAAGTTTCTCCAAATCCTGTTGAGACATAAGTCCTCTAACCCTTGATATATTCTTCAGGTGATAGTAGGCTGATTTTGTAACTGTCTTGATATGGCTGTTCAGGCAGATATAGGGCTTTATATCTGCCAAATATATAGGCTTTTATTAAATAAAGTGCACAAAACATTTTGCACAACATTTTGTTTAAAGGGACATGAGCTGTCAGAACAATAAATAACTTAAGAAAAATACTAATCAGAAAACTTAACAGGATTTGTTTGAACGTCAGAACTGGTTCTCTACACTACACTCACATACAAACGCACACACACACACTCACAGACGCGCGCGCACACACACTCACACTAACAGACGCGCACACTCAAACACGCACAGACGCACACACTCACAGACGCGCACAAACATACACTCACTCAAACACTCACAGACGCGCGCGCGCGCACACACTCTCTCTCTCTCTCTCTCTCTCTCTCCCTTTGTTCAGACACATTGTTCTTACGAGCTAACGCTAACTTGTCAAGCTAACGAGTCTAACTTCAAAACGGAACACAACCTGCCGACTAGCCGCAGCACCGGAGCCTCGACCGGAAGTGCCTCTACTAGCTGCCTGTTGAACGGCCTTCCTCCGCGATGTGTTTCAGTCAACGTTACGGTCTCAGCTGGTCTCTCCTCGACCTCCGCTCTGCTCCGCGCTCAACTCAACTTTTCTTTTCATACTCAAACATCTCCGTGACTTATTGAGTGGCGTAATAATCGCGCGACACAACGAATCGATAATGAAATTCTTTGCCAACGCTTTTAATAATCGAATTTTATCGATTTTATCGATTCGTTGTTGCAGCCCTACTTTTATCCCAGCCACCTATTAGGCAGTCTGTGGACTAAGTGGACTTACTGAGGCCAGCTCAAGACAGCCTGGAAGGGGCCGTTCTGTTTACTATAGTTACTTGATGGAAACATCATAACTCAGTGGCATGTGGGTCAGACTTCATATTGGAAAACATTCCAGGTGGTGGTGGAAACACACATAGATACGCAGACATACATGCAGATAAACGCTCATATGGAGGTAAAGTCTACTGTACAAAGAGCCTATAGATTGATGTGAGGGTGGAAACTAAATAGATTTGTAAAATGTATTTTGAACTTTTTTAATGTGAACAAAACCAGAAACAAACACTCCTTCGTTTTTCCTTTTCTTAAAACAATGGGCTCAGTGTAAGTCTGTGCTGCTAGTCCAAGTGTGTACCTTCTGTTATATGTGCATCAATCCTAAAACAAATCTTTGCACTTTTACACAAACCTAATTTAGTGAGGCTCCCCTCACAGAGAATCTTAGAAATGTGACACGAGTGGTCAAATGGTGGCATGAATGCATTGTTTTACGTTGTGTGTGCAGAGTAAGTACACTAGAAAACAATAAAAGTATAAAAAGTACCAATACGGTCCAGTTGTATCCCTGTGTATTATCTGCTGCACTGGAGTTTGATCATACTTTATTTAAATATTCTCTTGCGAGACTCTCTGCACCAGTCTCTTGTGTCTGTGCCACTGTATATATGTTTTTCTTTATCTCTGTCTTCTTGCTTTTTTTGGGTCCCCATTAGCTCTCCTACTTTCTTTTTTTTTCCACTGTAACCTTCCAGATTATTCCAAGGGGGAGCCGAGCTCTGAGCCAATGAGCCTGGCATTTGAAGGTCAGTTGTACAGAACCACAGGGGAGCCACGAACTGCTGCTCATACTACAGGGCAGATGATGATATAAATTAATGTAAACACTCTTATATTTACACACATTAAACAGTCAAAAAAGCTTCCTGTCAACACTGTTGAGTTTTAAACTCATCTCTGAAGATCTTTGTTTTTGGCTGGCCTAATGTTCCTCAGCTTCAGAGAGATATTATAAGACACAATTTAATTCAGTTCCTCGTGGCCAGCAAGTTATTGAAAAGAATACTTTCATCAGTTGCAGCTCTACTGGTACCAGTGATAAGCTTTATAGCTTCACAAAACCTATGAGATGTCTAAGTGAACCCTATGTAGAAGACATGTTTGTATCCTTTTCAAATGAAGCATAAAGCAGCCTTAGCTTTCGAAAAGTTCAGCTCTAAAGGCAAAAATACAACAGTACAAACAAAATGTTGGCAAAATAACACCAGTCCTTCACCCTTATCCTTATGTGTAATCCGAGTTTGTAGCAATGCAAAACAGAATACATAAGCTTTGCATTGTGTAAATTGTGTATTCTGACAACGTAGCGGCCTCAAAATCCTAAATCTTCAGTTGTCTCAAGGTTGCCGATGAAATGACAAATAACATTTCAAAACATTAGGGAGAAAAGGTGCGTTGAAGGTGCTATAGCACGTTTTTGTGTCAAGAAGTTCTAACATTTATTTTATGCTCTGACCTCAGGGTTTTCTGCTCACAGGGTTCCATGCTCTGATCTCAGGGTTCTCTGATCTCAAGGCTCTATGCTCTGACCTCAGGGTTCTATGCTCTGACCTCAGGGTTCTATGCTCTGACCTCAGGGTTCTATGCTCTTACCTCAAGGTTCTATGCTCTGACCTCAGGGTTCTATGCTCTTACCTCAAGGCTCTATGCTCTGACCTCAGGGTTCTATGCTCTGACCTCAGGGTTCTATGCTCTGACCTCAGGGTTCTATGCTCTTACCTCAAGGTTCTATGCTCTGACCTCAGGGTTCTATGCTCTTACCTCAAGGCTCTATGCTCTGACCTCAGGGTTTTCTGATCCCAGGGTTCTATGCTCTGACCTCAGGGTTCTATACTCTGACTTCAGGGTTCTATGCTCTGACCTCAAGGTTCTATGATCTGACCTCAAGGTTCTATACTCTGACTTCAGGGTTCTATGCTCTGACCTCAAGGTTCTATAGGTCATACAGATGTTTGCTTAATGCGTGGTTGTGTGTACACCTGTAAATCAAAGATAATATTAATAGACTGTCTGATGGTGTGGTACAGATGTTTTTTTTGTATTAACGAACAAGATGGGGCACTTTGATGGGCTTTGAGTTAAGGCTCTGAATCGCAGCGTCGCCGGTTCACATCCGATTAGGGATCTCTGTTGCATGTCATTCCTGTTCTCTCTCTCTCCTCGTTTCATGACATGTCTCTGTCGCTATCTATCTATGCATTAAGGAAACCCCCTAACCATCCAAAAAAACTAACAAATAAAACAAAACAAGATAATCCAGGAAAGAAAGCAAAAAGACTATTTCAAGCTATGCCTTTGAAACACCTCCTCCTCCCAGTTTTGAATTCCCTGTTTGTTATACTTTTCTTTTATTATATTGTCACTTAAATGAATGTTTAATTGTTTGTTAAACCCTTTTCAACAAGTCTGAAAATGTTTTTCAAACTTTTAGTGTCTTAAATTGTTTTTTTACTTTTTACGTGTGTGTTTCCTTATGTGATGATGCATGTGTTTATTTGTCATTCGTTATTAAGCGTGTGCCCATATTTAACTGCCACATTGAATAATAAAATACTTTCCTTCTTCTTTGGCTCTCCTTTCTGCACTAAACCTCTGCTCCTGCCTCCTGCTCCTGTTATGAACAAAGCTCCCTTTTCTTCTCTTCCTGATATTTTATTGCAGTCGACTCCCTCCTGTTCATGCTGTTCATGTGTCACATGCAGCAGAGTTGAGTCTGCATTGTAGTCATCACTAATTCAAAGCCAACATGTTCTTTTATTTTCCTCTCTGATATATGATGCATCATTATTCACATGTCTTCACAAACATATTTCTAATCGCTGGCACAAACAATAATGGGCACAAGGAATACTCCATACTGTTATAAGGTGAAAACTGTATTTGTTGTTATTATTAAGAAGATGAGATTTGCTTTTAGCTCGACAGTTATGCATTTTTAGCAGACAACTTTCGGGAATTTAAAAGGTGCCTCGCTTCCTTTATTTTATATAAAATCACAAAGATATTATAAGACAGCAGTGACGTGTACATCACTTTGTCTCTTCTGTCCCTTGACACTTCACTCAGACTACGAGCGAGTTTATGAAACGGATTGTCAATCTCAACACAAATTACCTGCTTCTACTCTGCGGTTGAGCTAAGAGGATATTTCATCCAATCTCCCGCTGTCTCACTCTATTTCCTCCCATTTCCACCTCCGGCCCTCTCAGCAACAATGGGCTCCCTTCAGTATCACGCTTTCCACTCCAATCCATCAGTGCACTACATTTGCTCGACAGGTTCATCGACTTCATGTCGTGCATGCTGCTTAATAACAGTTATCTTAATTGAAATCAATAGAGGGATATATAATTGACAGTGGCCGGGAGGGACTGGGTAGTGGCAGCTTATGTATTTCCTGCTCCTCCACTCTTCTGTTTGTGCATGTCTGTTCCACAGTGAGTGTTATGCCCCAAGAATGAAAAAAGCCTGCTGTCCTGCCTCCCTTAAAGTCACATTGTGCTTGTTTTTCTCTCTGTGTCGCTGCTGTCTTTGGTAGTTGTTAGCAGAGACAGACAGGAAAGATGGCAGGGAGGCGTAATCACATGTGACAAAGGTTGCATGCCAGATTGGCGGGTACACAGTATGTGCCTGAGTCATACGAGCCGCCACGACACCATCAAACACCACAGTTTATAGCACTTGCTCTAGCTGCAAGAGGAATTATTCAGACAATTCTGCAGATAAAATGAAGGATTCTGGCGCCGATGTGACCATCCCTCTCTTTTAGTTCCATCAATAGTCCATCTAAATGTTTTCACTACAAATGTTTGGCTAACCTCTTTACATGAAGGACCGACAGGCTGCTTCTTACTATTTCCACATTTCACTGATGCATGCAATCTAAATGTCTCGATTTGTTGGCAGATGACAAGACATAAACAGTCCAAACAAGTTGAAGTACAAGCATTAATATAGCAGCAACTTTTCTATGTGCATATATAATAGAGCAATGTTGTCCTGAGCAGAGAATGAAGTCGCTCACCCTCTCTTCATGCATTGTAATCTGAGGTTCTCTTTGTTGTTTACGTTGCTGGTCTAGCTGCATGTGCATGTTGTTGCATGCGAGTCCCAGTGTCGGTGCCCCATGGCTATAGGTACTGGCTGAAGCTCGTCTTGAATCTGAAAGTCCTTATATTTAAAAAAAATAAATAAATCTTCTTCCATTTTGCTAATTGCCAAAATAGTACTCTCACTGAAGAACTGGAGCATGCAATCATGCTATATATAAATCATGGATCAGCTTGCCTCCCTTTAATTTGCCTTGCAAATGACTAATGGTCTTTGAGGTCACTAGTGAGGTGTGTGTACTTTTATGGTAATAAATAAACCGCGTCATGTCTCTTTACACTCAACTCTCCATAAACTGCAATGTGACATTTTGAGGCACTGCAATGCTGCTTGAGTTAGTACATCATATTATGCATCAACAGTGTGGTACAATGTCATCTTTGTTGAGTGAATAAATTGACTAGACAGATTAGATATCAGGTTGTTTGTAGAAGCTTACCTGTAAGATAAGCAGAAAAGACATGCAAGGTTGTGTGTAGGACATCGCAGAGTAATTTAGAGGCGGCTGCTTTAGAGAAGGTGTTAATGACTGTGCAGGGTGGAAGTGCCCTGGCAGCAAGCTGGAAGCAACGCAAGCAGAGTGGTGATAACGGGCTGGAAAGGGTAACCAAGCAAGCACCGAATGAAAACACTGTTTTTCTCTTCTCAAACCTGCTTGAGGGGACCCAGTGCTTCCCTTAACATTCAAAAAGTCTAGTGTGTGTGTGTGTGTGTGTGTGTGTAGTAGTAGTAAAGCAAAGAAGCTAACGCGTGTGAATGACGTATATGATCCCTCTCTGCTAGGTTTTATTTGATGTTACCAGTTATTTTTGGGTTGTTTGGCCTCCCTGGCTCTTTCTCTCTCTGGATCTCTCTTTGCACGTGTCTTTGTGTAATGTTAAGAGAATTTGCATTCTCTGTCAGCAATGACGCAGGATGTTGCTGGGATTTGGTTGATGTAAAGTCGTGGGGGTGCAGCGTTACCAGTGGGAGAGGTGTGCGTGCTGCTACATTATATAAACACAAGCAAGATGGCACACCTTCTTTAAGCTTTTGTAATATTTAATTTGGATTAATGGTTTTTGTGTGTTTAGCATGTGACAATGGATTTGCAAATACTTTGTCAATAATGTTCCCTAATTACTTGTGTCAGTGGGTTTGCTGTGTGTGTGTTTGACAAAGCAGCCACTCGATGTTTCATTCTGCTCAAATTATAAAGTGAGAGGTTCCAGAGTGTTTACTGGTTTGCCAGATTGTATTCTGCACAACAGGACGCATGTCTGCAAGCTTACTATTACACATCTCTTTGCCACCAATGCAGCGGTCTGGTTCTCTAAATTGGTAATTGCTCCTCTACTGGTAAAATCAAATATTTCTAATAATAAACACATTAACCAGATGGGACTCATCCACCAGAAATTGTTTATTTTGTCACCAATATGAAATAATGAGGTTGGGTGGGCTGAAATTTCATCTAATAGTGAAACAGAGTTAATTGCTTTGAACAACATTTATACATTACATTAATAATTACTTTGCTCACTTCTTTCATATAATATAACTCATGGAACGTTATAGAATAAAGGACATAGTAACTTCAGGCCATTTACATCTTAAGAAAGTAATCAACACAGTCTCCCGGACGTTTGTGTTAATTTGATATATGGATTCGTGGACATGGATTGTGATGCTCAGCACAACTAACTTACATTTTAGGCAACAACACCACTTATTTTGAAGAAAAGTGTCACAAAGCGTCACTTACCAACAGCACTATGGGACACTCGGTCTCGTGGTTGAAAGTCTTGTGATTACATGTATACAAACCACTTGATCTTAATTGCATGACTATTTCACAAACTACTGGGTTGAAATAAAATACTGGTATCAGCTCGCTACTTTGTTAGCTTTGTTATTTAGGTATCAGAATTTGAATTAGGAGAGGAGAGGAGGCGTTCCTCCTCATCTGTATGCAACTGCCAGCATTTATGAACACACATCAGGCAGAGAGAGTGTGTGTGTGTGTGTGTGTGTGTGTGTGTGTGTGTGTGTGTGTGTGTGTGTGTGTGTGTGTGTGTGTGTGTGTGTGTGTGTGTGTGTGTGTGCAGGAGTAATGAGGTATAAAA
>CM042217.1:15809030-16001530 GCA_023566465.1 Cottus gobio
CCAGTTACTGTTTCCAGAGCAACAGCATGATTGATTGGACATCCCAATGGGCCATTTTAAGTAAAATTCCATGGAATTATTTATTGTTTTTCTCCTACATATCAAGCGCACCTGAATTAATTAAAAAAGGTTGAGATACCTTATTCAAATATTTGATGCTACTTTCTACTTATACACTACAGTGCAATAATATATTTCAGATTTTATTTTACAGCTATAATTTACTTTGCAGATTATATTTAATACAAAACGCATCAGTTATAAAGTATAATGCATTATAAATGGTACAATATAACAGTAATATAATATGTATGATATAACATCATGTGAAAGAGTCCATTAAGGACAATTAATAATTTCACAATTCATACTTTAATTTAACTGATAACTGTGTGACTTACTAAATTAAAGTAAATTAGCAATTCTTCCACTGCTGAGACCAATAACATGTTGGAACTATTCCCTAATATATCTGATGTTGTTACTCCTATTCTGTTCCTCTTGAGCCATAGCCAACCATGATCAGGCGGCACAACTCAAAACAATCCGGTATTAGGACATGCTGTCCCACTTGATGGGAGATTTTTTATTTTTTTTGGCTTGTGGATTAGGAAAATCCGCCTATGATGATCACGGTTAGAGTGATCAACCACTTACATGGATCAAAATGCTTGGGTCAGATACATTCCTGTATAAATACAAACAATTTGCTCATACTGTATCAAATCGTCTTTACAGTGTTCACTTTGGGTTCTTTCATGGAAACAAATAGGCAACATGTTAGGCAAAACTAAGTTAATTCAAAATCATATTTCACTGAAAAGGCTGTCAGCTTCATTACTTTGTATTCATGAAAAAAATATACAATTGGAAGAAAGAAAGAAAATAGAAGAAGAAGAAAAAAAAAGATAAAACCCGGAAACACAGGATAACTATTGAGATATTCTAAAGAATTTACTGATATTAAGTATAGTTAATGTTGAACACCTCTCTCCCTCACTACCTCTGGGGGATCCCAGACTCCACTTTTACAACCACTGGCCTAGAAAAGTCACACCAGGCCGAAAATGAATCATAACACAGCGAGTCTTGGCTACCTCACACTCGGGGCCACGCGTGCAGTGTGCCTACATGTATTTTGACGTGCTCCTGCAGTGTGTTTAACGTTGACCTGTCTGCCAGCACCTCGTGTCAAGCCTGTGTGGCCTAAAAAGCCTCCCCGTGGCTGTGGGCTGCTCTGCCTGCTGGCAGCCGGTGTACGGCAACTGGGGACCGAGGCCCCGCCAACACTCGCCATCTGCCAACGTCCTTGTGGTGCTCCTTGTGAGGAGTCCAGGCGGAGAGTGTTGAGCGAAAACAACAGACCCCTCTGGAACAAAGTAGCGCGCGCACACAGACACACACCGGTTGGCTCCCACAAACACATTCATCTCACTGAGTCTTCTCACACCTCTTGCTCATCAACATGCAGCGACTGTTGAGGGTGATGGAACCGGAGAGGACGCAGATGATATGTGCCGTTGACTCCGAACAGCCTTAATGGGTGTAATGAGGGTTAATAATGACAATGACAGTAATTATTTGAGGTCATTGAAGAGGGTCATGGTGGTGAGGGTGATGGCGGCGGTGACGCTAACCACAGCAATAATGAGATTATCCCTGTTGTCATTTTCCCCACTTTTAAAGGGTTTCTTATCAAACTCACTTCCTCATGGAGTTCAAACTCAACATGTGACACTGTAGCCCACATGACAACTAAAAACAATCGCTAATCAGCAGCTTAGAATCTCGCTGGATTTGATCTGAGACGCAGCAGACAAATTTAGAACAGCGGTTGATGTAATAACAATCAAAGACTTCCTCCCATCTGCTATGAATAGCTGAAAATGTTAGTGGCTTTGTAGCTCTTAGAGTAAATCATCCTGACTCGTGGAGAAAGCAATCCACTTCCTGCCCCCAGGGAGACAGAAAGAGATGAGCTTTTAATTACAGACTTGTTTACTGTTGTCATTTTGATCACCTAAATATGTCCCAGAGGGGTTATGTGCCTCTCTCCATGCCTCTCTCTCTGATTCCATCTGTCATCAGAAACCACTCAAGCAGGCTGGGTGCTGGATTTAGGGCAGTAGCCGACAGTAGTGCATCCACTTGTCCTCTAGTTTGGGGGTTTCAGTCTATTGTTGGTGCTGAAATCTTCCCGCTTGGAAAGTGAATGCACTTGGAAATGCTAAAGATCCAAGTTGAGATGGCAGACAGTTGGACCTTATGCTCCAACACCAGCGTGGAACATTTCTAGACCAAGTTTCTGTCTTGTCTGATTTTCTCGTGCAGAAAGAAGCCTGCCAACCACCTGCAGGTGCGATGACTCATGCGATGTATTTCTTGATGTGACGATCATGTCACATGAATGGTTGGCATGATATGCTGTTTATAAATATGATGCGATAGAAATGAATCTATCCTGCCATTAAATGTCCTCATATTGTTTTCTCAAGATCTGATGTGAACTCAACGTATTTGACAGAGTTCGGCGTGCCAAGACTCCACCAAAATGTTTTTAAAGTACGGCTGTGTCGTACCCTTGCAGTGTCATGTCAATGTTCTTTTCTATGATTTTCTTCCTCCACTCTCATTTAAATTTACTACATTTTTATTCACTTTTATTCCAAAACATAGAACTCACACAACACATAATTGGCATTTAGTTCATTTTGGCCCAGGTGATGTTCTCTAACAGGCTAATGGCTCTGATTTACTCCAGTTGTCCCCCAACAAGCCACCTTCCTGATATTATGGCTGTTATTACATTTCTTGCTGTTAAATCCAATTGAGTGCTGATGGACCTTTTCTTTTCGGCCTTGTGAAAGCCAGCCTTTCAGAGGTCCACATTTAGGTAATAAAATCAAACACCCTCGCAACAGATGAAGACCATTTTCGACCTAACACCCCTTTTCCCTTTACCCCTGACGTCATGGACACAACGGGGAGAGAGTGACAGAGTGCCCCTGCCACTTGGATAAATTGTTTTCAGCTTCCCAACCTTGGTACATTAGTCACATATTTTTTAATACATCCACTTTTGCCACTTCCTCCAAATGTATCCTTTACAGCCAGACACTGAACGCAATTTGAACACAAAACAAGAGTTTTTAAGATGTGAAAGCGGTTCTAGAGTGACAAAACATGTTTTTGGTCCCTGCTGGTCTGCATTAAAAGCACTCATGCAATTTTCTTTACTGGTTGTGCCTCTTCCCATTGCTCAAGTAGAACCAACCAAGCGTGAAGAGGGCTTGATTTGTAGTGTTTAGGCAGAGTAGGTAGCCACTGTAGTTATGTGGGTATTAATGTGGGTGTTGATTGTCTTACACACTGCGAGTCCCTTGGCAGGAGTTTGGCGGTTTGGATCGTTAATCTAGCACTAGTTTATCTCCGTGGCTCATTAACTCAGAGGCTAGAGAGAAAAGAGCACTTGCACAGTCACAGCCATTTCAATTTCGTTTTGCATGATGAAGTCTGCTGCATCATGGCACAACACTGGTCTGAGAGTGACGTTACACTGTCTACCCCACTGCACTCTGGGTTTTAAGGGACAGCAACTGAATACATTCAGCCTCGTTATGCAGCTGTTATGTCAAGTGCTGTTGTAGGTAATGCACACTCACCGAGTGGCTGCACATGTCGATTATTTCATTAGAGCCCATGGCATCATTAAATGATGAGTGAAAGTCACACATTATTTGTGTCTGTTATGCCTCATAGCTTTGTAGCATGTGGACGTTGTGTGTTACAAGTAGATTACGAGTGATAGCAATCTTTTAATCCTCTACTGTAGTCCATGTGCTGTAAAATATAATCACCACCACCAGAACCACTAAGAATTTGAATATTGCATACCACTGAAAGCTTTTGTAGATGTAGATTTCCAGAGAAGAAGGTTAGGCACACTATTAATGTTTTATTATTGACGATTGATGCCCTAAAAATAAATCCCTTCAAAGTTTGTGTAGAAGCTTAGAAATGTGCCACGGTCAGCTCTGCGACATGCTGATGCGATGTGACGCATTAGCATGTGCCCGCTACTGTATGCATGTTGGCTGGTTAGGCAGCGGTGTTGCTGCGAGCCTCACAGCTGCTATAGTGACTGTGACTGTGCTTGTTTGATAATTTATCAGAGCCTGCACTGTGAAATGAATGCAGGGCAGACCAGAGGTGGCTCAGCTCTGTTGTTGCTCTGCAGTGAGTGACTCAGCTGGACGAGCTTTACGGAAGACAGTGCATGGCTCTTTTTTTTCACATCCTTTTGATCCTTTTTCTTATTGGGAGGGTTTTAACTTCCTTTGCTTACTATCACATTTCAGCTCTGTACATTCATTTTCTCTTGTCTTTCCTTCATTGCTTTCTGTCTCCATCCCATCCTTTTTTCCCCCCGTCTCTCATCCCTTTAGACCAATGATTCCTTGCTGTGTAGGACTGTAAGTCTTTGAGGCTGGGTTTTGTCAGAAGGCTGTAGGGATGAGGCAGCCAAGGAATGAAACAACCCTTGCCTAAATAGAGTTGCTCGATTGGGCTCATCCTTTCTCCTCTTGAGGATGTCTAGGTGTGAATGCCGACTTGCCATATGGTTTGGACACCTGGGATGTGCTGCACTGTGAGCACACCATGATGAGAGCCAATGATTCATGCAAGTGTTTCAACACGGTAAAATGATTCTCTTGATCACATGTTAAAGGCTTATTCTTCTATTACTCTGAACTTTTGGCCTTAAGTGGCACGTTTGCTCTTTCTTCCTGCTCTGTAGTGTCCCTTAAAAGTTGCATAAACATCAAGCACTCTTTCCTAATAAATAATACAGCAAGAGAAATCCTGTATGGTAAGGTGAGAGGACAGGGTAGATGATGAGTGACAGAGAGAGAAGAGTGGATTAGAGTGCAGAAAGAGTATGAGGCATAGAGAGGTGGAGGACAAGCAGAGCAGAGGAGGGGTGGAAGAAGAGAAAGAGGTCTGTTCTCCTGTGTGCCGGAGCTGCCAAAAGACTGGCCTGTCTTGTAAACCAGCATTACGTAGGTTTGCTTCTAGTCTGCTCCCATGTGGTGCTGGTGTCATATGAATGATATGGCTCTCTGTCAATGTTCCTCAGGCTTAATGTGAGATGGAGGCCCCTGTGTGTGTTTCACAGAGAGACTAGGTATGTGAGTGTGTTGGTGTGTGTAGAAGAGGCTGGAATCTGATTCCTAGACTCAGGTTGCAGACGGTACGGTTTGTATCAGCAACCTGCAGGGGGTGTGAATGTGATTCTACCGTCATGCCCGTAGGACTCTGTGGGACAGGCTAAACAATGGTTGCTTAGAAAGAGGAGCCCTCCCCGGTACACAGGAATTGCTCACAAACACACGTAGGTCCCTTTACATTGGTGTCACCAGTGATGTCACTGGTCCATGACACAGGATATTGTGGACCCTCCAGGCAAGCAAAAGCCCACAGCCTCTAATTTGATTCTCTGGTCTAGACTCTTTGGGTTAATGTGTGTTCATGTCTTGTTTGCAATAATACTATTGCTCAAACAAGACATGGAGAACATTTCCTCGGCTCTGTGAAACGTTCGTAGTACGATGAACTGAAGTGGTATTTGACTTTTGTGCAAAGAAAACAGTGTTGAAACATTAGATTTGTTGAAAAGTGGGTGACGATGATCTTTGAGAGAGACGTTAAAGCCAAACTCAGAACATATGCCTTTAAAAAAAATGTCTGTGTCCAGCAGGAGGCCAAGTTATCAGGCGATCACACAACTCAACCTATAGGAGAAGTGTACACCACGGTGCTGGAAAGGAGGCTCCAACTGATGGTCAGATCTCTAAATTGCCTGCATGTGTGAATGGGTTGTTTGTGCCCAATGCATCACCCCTGCGACTTTTCACAGGATAAGCTGGTGTGCACAATTGATAGATGGATCGAGAGCTTGATGAAGAGTTGAGTTTAGAGGATGATGTGAAAATGGACCAGAATTAAATTTGAAGTATACAAGCCAAGATGTTTCAGGACATTCTCACTCTAAGAGCTGATTCTCTCTTAAATGCACCTCAAAGAAAGATCTCGGGAGAAGGATGCAATATCCCAAGTGGCCCATTTAGCTGTTGTTATTTGTGGGAGACAAACTCAGACAAGATAGGCCAAAAAAAAAAAATAGGCCAAACGCCCTGTTTGGAAGCCATCACATGATACGCTGCTCATCTCACACAGATAGACACAGGTAAGGGGCAGCACACAGACACGGATGCACAAATTGACACTTTTAGGTGATTAAAAAAGAGATATAGCATGTAACTTATACAAAATGGAGCATGTAAAACACTGTATACGTGTGGATGAACACCATTGACCAGAAGGCTGGCAAAAGAAAGAGAAAAAATAGACCAAAAGAACGGGAGAGATCAGCACAATTAAAAAGGAGGGAAGGCAACGACAGAAGAGAAAAAGGGGTAAGAACAAAAAAATGACTTGAAGAAAAAGAAAGGAGACAGAGACACAGGAAGCTACTGGGAGCTCGGATGTGTGACGACTGTCGGCCGTGGCAACCAGGCGGTGATGTTTGCTGGTTACTATGTGCGTCACGTTGTCACGCGCTGACATATAGACACACCTTGTGAGCACACACACACACACACACACACACACACACACACACACACACACACACACACACACACACACACACACACATATAGACAGCAAACACCCATACGTTGATAACTACATTGTACGTTGTTATGAGTTGTGGTGATGTCAGTGGTGGCCTTTGTGTTGGACATGAGTGTGCGTGTTATGTCTGATTTGTGTGTCAAGGCCATAATGCATCTGAGCCTTACTGTGATCTGGTTTAGAGCTACAATTCAGAGCATTATATGACATTTTTAGACTTATTCCTGGTAAAAACTGAACCTTCTCTAAACAGTTTCTTCATCTTTATCATCTCTTCTTCTGATTGTATAGATGCAAAAAAGGAAAACCAATAAGAGGTACTGACGTGGTTTTTATTTCTATTTTGCACCTTCAATGCATTGCACTCCGCCATTTCACATTACACTGCATTACATTTCATTTAGCTGACGCTTTTATCCAAAGCGACTTACAATATTGATGAAGACTATTTGAATTGGGGAGGAAGGAGAGTATAGATTTTGTTTTTGTGTTGAGACTAAATGCTTTGTGTTGCTCCCTGCAAAGCATAAATTAAACAAAAGTGAGATCAATGCGGCACCCTGTGGGGAACCATGAAGAAATGGAGCCCAGAGGTCGATGCCGTGTGACGTGCATTGGCACCCACCGCAGCGGTGGTGCTGGCAGCACGCTGAGCAGCATTTTTCTATTTGACCTGACGGCAGTAATACGAAGGGATTATCCTTTCATGAATAGCACCTTTAATGGTAATGTACTCATTAATACTGATGGTATTTAAATGGGCTCACTTTATTTACTCTGCAGATACACTTGCTCAGATATAAAAAAGGACCACCATTATGTTCTCTTCACAAACTTTAGAGATGGCCTAAATTACATTTAATAAAATAAAAAACTAATATCTTCATTTATTCAACCCCAAGTCCTGACCTCCTTTACATTAAGTCCTGGTGAAAAGAGAATGAATTGACTCGGTCTCGTTGATGAGATTCTATATTGTACCAGTCTTACTTGATACAGAATAAAGAAAAGCATTTGTATGCAACAGCCAGGTGTGAGAGGTCTGTCATAATAAAGGAGTTATCCTCGTCTCTTTTCTCACCTGCTTTGCCCACCATCCAGCAAATTAGTCATTCATGTCAATGATCAATTCCACTGCTCTCTACCGCCTAATCCCTTATCACAACAGTCTGCCTGGTTTGTCTTCTGCATGACTAAATCATCCCCTCTTTCACTTTCACATGGCCGGCCAACGCAGACACTCAAACATGGCTTGATTTAAATTGACAAGTAATCCAGCTGCTTTGGGTATTTATTTATTTATTGAAAGATGTTTGCCAGTCACACACATTATGACAAACTGTATATATATATTATATATAAAATATATATATATACACACAAATACATATATACATATATGTATGTGTATATATATAATATAATATATATATATATATATACATAAATATATATACATACATACATACATATATGTACTGTATATATGTATACTGTATGTACTTATATATATATATATATACTGTATGTATGTATATGTCTGTGTCTGACAAACACATTTAAGCCAAGTCTTCAACTTCTATGATAATAAATACATGTTTTTGGGCCGGATCTCGGCACCAGTGTGGTCCAGGTGTCTGAATGCTGTTGAATAGTCTGAGACTGAATGAACGGCCATACGGGACGTGTGGTTGTGAGATTCTCCTTTTAGTGAGCCTGTGATCACTTACATTTCTTCCTTTTTGAGAGTAAACCACAATATGCGTAATCTGTTTGAAACACATCAAAGTGAAATCAAATGCAAAGAGTAACAGGAAGCTATTACTAGAAACTATTACTATTAGTGGAACACTACCATGGCCTCAGGTGTATTATGCATCCCTGGGCTTACTATGAGGTCACAGCTCATTGGTGGAGTCAGGCTTACGAAGGGGGTTGCCATGGAAATGTCTCTCACCTCAGTGCTTTTGTCTCTGTTTTTTCCCCTCTCTCTCTCTCTCTCTCTCTCTCTCTCTCTCTCTCTCTCTTATATTCGTGTGTTTGAAGAATTCTCCAGCTCAGGGGTATTTTAAGTCGGTGTGTTTTTGTCTGAATACTGGTTGTAGAAAATTCAGCATGAGTAATATTCTCTGTCATTGCCTGTTTTTGTTTCCGGATGAGTTGTCACCTGGCTTTGAGACACTGTGTGTGTGTGTGTGTGTGTGTGTGTGTGTGTGTGTGTGTGTGTGTGTGTGTGCGTGCATGCATATGAGATAGCTGAACTAAAGGGAGGGGTAGAGAAATACATGATTATATACAGTATGTATGTCCAATAGTTTCAGGTTTGGTTTGGTCACCAACACCTCGTCTTACGACACATGCGTCGCAGTGTCCGTCACAGATGGATAGATGGATGTCTGTCCAGTTTCTGCAAAGGATGGCTTCAGGCACAGTAAAGCTGTTTGTTACCTGTCACACAATCATTGAAGTTATGCATGTAAAGCACCATATGTGCAGCCTGTATAGGTAAAAAGCTGTCAATTACAATGAAAGTATGTTTTTCAAGCGATACGTACAACGTAAAAATGCGTCTGAGACACCTTTTGTGTATGCAGCCTCATATGGATTGTTTTAGTTGCAACATGCTTTTCTTCATCTGTCCACTGCTAAAGAGACTAAAAGCTACACGGCGCTGCAGGTTTGCGTGCTGTTTGGTTTTGGTGTTCACATTAGTGCCATTTGATCGTTATCTGTCGTCAAGATTAAATACTTTCTGTTCTTTTCTGTTCTGCGTGAAATCTGTCTGTCCACAAATATTTTTGGAGCTTTTCTTGTCTTAATAGATGGAAATTGACAAGAAAAGGGGAGAGAGAGGAGGGACGACGTGACCTACCGGTTGAGCTACCGGGTGAGCTGCCAGGACACCGGGGACACCAGGCTCTTTTCAGCTTTCATGTTACTCTAATGTCCAATGTGTTTAGTTTGTTGGAGTTTGCTACTTATTTTATCTATAGGTTGTTTTTATTTATTTAGACTTTGAGGGTTTGAGAATCAAAAGGTAACACATTATCAAAAGAAATCAGAGGAAAGGGCATAAATGAGAGAAACACACCTTTGCAATACTGGATATTTATTATTAGCAAACATATCGTTGAATATAAATCAAGCTCAGTTCATCAAACAAAAAGCTTTTCCTGCTAACTCTATGCACATTCTTTCAAAGAATAATTTCCCGAGCCCACCATACATGCAGGGAAAAGTACCGGCTTTCAAAGCAAACAATGGCCGACCACACGGGGCCACGAGTCAAGTGCTTTTGAACCCACTTGTTGCTAGGCAGTTTCACATGCTGTTTTATAGAGGCACTTTGAATGGACTACTAAAGTGGGCACCAGTGTAAAAACAGATTTTGTATTCATCTGCAGTTTGCTGAATGCTATTTGATACATGCAGTCTCGAGTTTCAAGCCGCACTTTATCCAGCGGTGTTGGCTTTTTGAAACGTGCGGCTCTCGATGTGTCGCTCTCAGAAGCGGTGGATCGTGTGTCTCGACGCGGGCTGGAGTTGTCGCCGTAGTCTTTATCAGCTTGTACCGTGAGCCGCCACTCTCTGTAACCAGACCCTATGTAGCTACAACCGGCACATATAGTGAGGCAGCCATGTCTGTTGTGACACAGAGACTGCTATGAAGGAAGTGCTCGGGTAACACGAGGAGGGAAACCAACAAGAATACGATTCTTTTCACATGTTGCTGCCAAAGAGGGCGATCGCTTTACTGCTGGGCTGTTATTTTAATGAAAAGGACGCAATTTATGTTTAACTTAATTGCTGTGTGGCTGATCAAGGGTTGTGTACAGTAGGTGAACGCTTATAAAGTTGCCGCTATTAAAAATGTATGATGCATTTAATTTGCTTATAAGAGATTAGCAAAGTCTTACAGCAGCTTGTCACAACATGAAGGCTTAACTATGCTATCAACTCCGCCATCTTTGTTGTTCCAGATTAGATTAAAGTTGTTGTTTTTGGTTTGACTTGGAGTTGGAGTTGGGAAAGAAGTAGGATGCACTGTACAGGCAGACGTCCCGAGCATATTTCTTTATTATATTAAATTAAAAAAAAAGGGGAATAATTTAACAGTACAGATCACATTGTTGTTTGGGACCATGCACATATATTCCTTGGTTACTCAGGGCTGGGGGACCAAAGATCACATCCATGAAATGTGACCTGTACGTGGTCCAGCAGACCTGAACTGAGGCAGAGACTAAAAAGTGGAACAGCATCAATTGCAGCAGGACAGAGAGAGGTGTAGACGTGAAGCATGGACGCTGGGATGAACACTGACATGCAACAGATGATGTGATCAACACTAGCAGGATTATACGTCTTTTCATGAAGGAAGAACATTATCATTTTACAGTTTATTTTTGTCCCTTTGGAGTATTTGGTCTGGACTTGGTATTTAAAGACTGGCCTTTAATTGCAAGGATTCAGAAAGGTTTTTGCAGATTGAGGATTGTTTTTTAAATTGACTTGAACTCACTTTCTGTCCAATTTGCTGAAACTGCTGACCTGCACTACCTGGGAATTGACTGGAATAAACATGGAGAGTGTTTTTCTGGGGCCAGTCTGAGCTACCAACTTTATTATGATGTTTTTTTTTTCAAGCCAAGAGCCAGTTTTCTAGTGCCCAGGGCCGATATTATCCCAATGCACTTCTGAAACTGTCCTGAGACAACCCAGAGCGGACTCCAGGATGCAGCATCTGTGTGACGGCTACTTCTTGAGAAGATTGGTTCAATAATACCATCTTGCACTTTCATCATCTATGAATCAAATCAAGTAAGTTATTGTGTTGACACTTGCAGAGATAAAGAAACAAACAAGAAACAAATAGAATTTTGATGACAAGGGTGAGCAAGACGATGACAGCAACGTCATCCAGTCTGGATTTTCCCATCAGCCCTTTTGGCTACCGTCGTCTCGGTTTAGTATTATCATTTAGGGTTATCTCAGAACAATAATATCCTTGAATAAAGTGATGGATTTATGACCTGCACTGAAGTCAATTCAATCAAATGTAATTTTATTTATTTATATAACGTCAAATAATAACATAAATGATCTTGGACCCTTTTTCATATAAAACAGGTCTGATGCAGGTGGTGGCCACACAAAGCACTTTGACACAAGAGACCAGGGTTCCTAAATCTGTGGTTCAAACAACAAAAAACACTTGGGTCGGTTTTAGGAAACTTTTGGTTATATGTTAACTAAACCCTCACCAGAACCAAGTGCTATATGTCAATGAACATGTTATCGATATGATCGGGGTCAACATTTTTACATCACACCAGAGACATTCATTAACAACATTTCCAAATTGTGTTGATAGAAAATGGAATCCTGCCTGCAGATCATTACGTTTACTTCAACATAGCTGCTGTTGTAAAGTTGTGGTATACAACAGTCATTTTTGAAAAATGAAAATCACCTTGGTGCGTAAGAGGAGAGCCATAGTGTGAAAATTGGCCTTTTTCCATTTTTTCTCTTTCTTTTCTCTCTGTCTGTCTTTTCACTAGCTACATGGACATTTCCACCAAGGTCAGCTCACTTATTCATCTATACTTTAATCACATCAATTTCTCTCCACATGTGGGTTTGAATACCAAAACTCCAAGTGTGCTCGGTTTGTCCGGATATTCTGTAAACTGGCCTAAGTTTAAAGTAAGTGCTTCTCAGGTTGTCTCAGTGGAATGTGATATTATGGTTTCATCGACAGGAAAATACATTTCCTCTCAGAAGATTTCAGTGGCACCCACTCTTATTGTCTGCAATTCTGTAAAAGCCCATCCAGCAGAAATAGCATGCTATCCTAAAGCAGGATTAGTAGTAGGCCTAGTACAAAGTGGTGAGTAGCAGCAGCTAATCACTTTTTTGATACAACATAATAGTGTGTACTTTTGTTAAAACATCTATTCTGACTACAACACACGCTTAGTTTACTGTTTGTGCTGGTTTAAAAAAGAACCTCCCATGCATGTTGTGAGCAGATGAAGTGGTGCAGAGCTGGTAGTTCAGTGATCTGATTAACATTCCCCCGTTCAAGCTCCTTGATCTATGAACCTGAAGTGAATCATTGTTTTGAACCACTTTATGGATTACACTCCCACGGATCCTGTAGCCTGTAAGTTGGAAGAAAAAAAAAAAACGTAAAAAAAAAGTGCTACGTTCAGAAGTAGGAAAGAAAGAGCCTGAGAGAGAAAACGTGGCACGGCTTTGTTACCTGAATCCCAGTTCCTTTGTCAGGATGGAGACCTTTAACCCTTAACACCATCCACCATGTCCGTAGTATTAAATGTCCTCACAACACATACATGCATGCACGTCATCAACTGGACCTCCTGGAAAAATTATATTGTAAAAGCAAATGGCACTATGGACACACACACACATACACTCCCAAATGGCAGATGATAATGCGACCCATAATGTGGGTTGTGTGTCTTTCAACTGCAGCAGTGACTTATGCGCTGGGTTTCCTTTACAATATATACGTAGTTGCTCTGAATAATTGAGTTGGCCATTGAGGAAGTGAGTAAACAGCAGGCCAGATGTCACATTTGCAGACAGAAATGTCACTTGAGGTGATGGATTATCAGTTCTAAGTATTGCTAACAAGCCTAAACATAACATAAAAACATACATCCATATCCAAATACAAAAAACAATGTCACCACCAGTGTTGGGCAAGTTACAGTGAGTAATATGACTAGTTCATTATGTTATTTAAGTAAGTGTCATTATGTTGCTTTACTAAATACTCGAAAGCAAAAGCAATTAATTACATTAAGCATTTTGTGAAAATGCCTATACCCTAACTTGTAATAGATATTTTACACTGTGGTATTTTTGGTTAGGAAACAGTCTAATTTTTAAAACTGATGCCTCTATTTGACCTGCATAAGTAGACAAGACCATCAGCGAGAAGATTGGCAATATAGTTATTCTTAATGCCTGTAATTGGTGCAGACTCCACTCAAAATCATATAAAATCATGCAGGTTTACCAGAAACTCCTTCAGCTCAGACTTCAATTCAATTTAAATTCAAATGGCAGCATCACAAGCATCATTGTTGTTCTTTTAGTCGAGCTAGTTGTACTGCTGCTCTTTCTTTGTGAGCTTTCATGGCTTTTGCTGGTATATTTAGCGGTGATGTTATATTCTACTCTGTTTTAAATCCACACTATTTTTTCAGTGTGCCCCTGGTTATCACAGCGTGAGTGCTGCTGCTGCTGAAGCCAAACGGTATGGTGTTGGCACTGAAAGGAGCTCTGCTCGCGATCAGGGGATTAGGTTAATCACAGAGCGACTGACTGCAGTGCCCTCTTTCTCAGAGAGGGGAATTAGATTCATACAGAGCGAGGGATCGGACATCTGGACAGCGATGTTGTGGGGAGACCAGAAGGACGGACACCCGTTGATCTCAAATTCTCCCTCTGAAATCAGAAAATCGAATGTGGCAGCTGGTGGATAAGGGCTTATTATCTCTTTTTTGACCTCATCTCTTCCCTTTCTTTCCTCTTCTTCAGTTTGAATGGAGGCCGTTGGAGACTCTGAGTAATAAGTCAAGTGCAAAGATTAGATGACTGAAGCGTTGGCTGTGAGCTCATGCTAAAGTCGGACCTTAGAGATCATTGTGTCTTTGTTGTGCTCACCATTTCCGTGGCAACTCAATTATCGCCCCATCTGTATGATGTTGAAGTCAACATAAATGAACAGTTAGGGGTTCACCTGGGAAATAACACAATTACACCTGCATGAGATATCAGGGTCATTTCATCACCGGGACGCTTAATCACTGTCACCAACCCTCTAAGGGACATGAAGAGTCTTCCCAAACAGGGTGCTCCTCTCCACTAGACTACAAAGTGTCACATGAAGTCACACTCACGTCTGTGGAGGACTCTCCTTATAATGGAAGGTTACATAAATACATGTTTTAATTGAGGGATGCCCTTCCACACTTGAAGAAGGAAGCCGTGCTCAATTGCTGTTTTGCTGCCCCTGCATAATCGAAAAGGAAAACCTTTATATTTGTTTTCAGCCATTATCCTTCAAACATGAGAATATATCAACATTGATTAAGAAGCAGTATTTATTGTGGATCGGGACCTCTGACCAATACTCAGGTTGCATCACAAGGTCAGCATCTGCAGTGATACAGATGAAACAGACCACAAGAGAATAATTAGTCACACTGAAGATCTAGAAGAGCTAGAATCATATTTCTACATGTCATCATAGCGAGAAGCTTTACTGCACCGCACTTGCAAATCACTGTACTTTCTTTTAAGTGGCTTACTTCTTTCTGAATCTGATTCTGAATCAGTGCGGATGAATATTTTTATTCTTATATGAATCGTTTTGTTCCCCAGTGCTTAAAATCCCTTCATATCTTTTACACTGTCAGACTCTGTCTTGTGAACTTGTCTTTCTATCCGTCTGACCCTCTTACTCACTTCTTCAATTTTTAGAATTTATATTTAGATAGCTTTCAGGGATCATGCTGTTTGATCTTGATTTAATGTGATTGTGTGTGTCTTTGTATGACAGAGACAGCTTTCATGTCAAAGGTGATGTTGTGCCTGTCAGGTTCTGTCAAATATATCTTAGATTCCATTTGCAGTCTTTCTTTCTGGTAGACCGAGACAAATGACATTGTGCTAAAGTTTGTCTTTTTTTCGGTCGTCTCATCTGCAGTGTGATATCGATTTAAATCACAAGGACAAGCCAGAGCAGCCCTCTCTGCCTGCGACAATGTGACAGCCTGTTCTTAACCCATCAAATGGATGTCTCATCAATGTGTAATTATGGTTCTCTCTTCACCCTGTTAAAGCTGCAGATAAAAAATGTTAAGTGCTGTTGCACATTTACAAGCTTATTTTTGTTAGTGTTTGCACTCAAATTACAGGCATCCATGATTTACCAAAAATAATGTTACAATAAGATAAACGATTAAAACAAATGCTGACATGAATGAAAAACAGGGTTCCAAAAGAATAAAATGAGCTATTAGCGTCGACGTGAAGACTCAAAGTTAAGGGTTTACACATATTGATTCCCGAGCATCTTGAGTGTTCACCAGCTATCTATCACCCTAAATCACTAATATGGGTGCAGGATGTCGGGTAACAGGCTTTTCACAGTAACTTGTTAGCTGCCTTTCAACCTTTTTCTTTTCATCCATCCATCCATCCATTATCTGAACCGCTTATCCTCTTTAGGGTCGCGGGGGATCAATTTTCATCCAATATGAAACAACATTTGAAAGAACTATGTTTACATAGTGGCACAGGAGATATAACGCGTCATCCCTAAACCGAATGGATGGAAGTTTGATTCTCGGGTCCTCCTGTCCGTATGTTGAAGGGTCCTCGAACGTGACCTGAACCTCAAGTTTCTCCTCGGCTTGCTTTACAGCGGCCACATGCTGTTCATGTCAGAATCAGGCTTTCACTGGAGGGCATATGATACAGTTACACACTGCCATCTTGTGGAAGCAGGCCGGAAAAACTAGTTTTATTTTTCTGTGGAATGAAACTATGCCCTCTGATGTTCATAGATGGATCTTGCCTCATTTTACTCATAAGAAGGAGTTACACAGTCTACGGTTTATCCATCAACATTGGTAGTTGTGTTAGAGTGGACTGAACAAGCCAGGATACAGAATGATCTCTTTCATGTGGTGTTAGAGTAAGCCCAAGACTGAATAGTTTCAGTGGGTGGCATGTGCTTTGGTTTCATCAACATATTTCACAATTACACATACTTCCTGTAGGACTATAATTAGAACAGGTTTTTACATGTCGTAGTATCTGTCATGTCACCAATGTATTTATTTATATTTCCTCTGATTCATTTCAATGAATAAGAGCCTAAATACAAAGCCTTGTAATCAACATCAGCCTCTATGCCTGTTAGTATAGTATAGTGTTGTTCACTATTTATTCAACTGAACCTCAACTATGGATAACAATGACACCGAAAAATGTAAAACAAAAGTCAATGTAATGTAATCATCACTTAAATTGATTATAGTGTCTGAGTCTATTGTAAATTGTATGGATGAAGTCATGCAGCAGATGACTCTATTGTTACATCACTTGACTGTGTGATGCTGAATTGTAGCACCAACAATTAGATCTAATAGAGAGAGTTTTGTCTCCAAATAACATTTTAGGTTTATATTGAATATTTATCTTGAACCGACAAATCATTCTTGGCTGTATATTCAGATTCAACTTTATTGTCATTGCACAGAGGAGAAGTACTGAGACAAGGAAATGTTGTTTCTTCTTCGTTGGTTCACATTAAGGAGGAATGCCATCTTCCGCCTCTCCCATTTCTAATCGCAGTGTTTATTGCGGGGCAGTGACTCGAGCAGCAGTGTGGGAATGTAGTTATTCAGTTTTAGCCTCTGTGACCCAACTCCTCCCATTAAAGTGGTTAAGCGGATGGATTATGTCATCTTTTTTAATTATTTCCAAATAAATGACAAGCATACTAGGAGCGTCATCAGTTGTCAGTCAGGAAGGCTTTCATAACTACTGATTAAAGAATTGTGGGAAATAGCAGAAAGTAGCTCACACAACCAATGTCACCGTGTCTCCCAAACATTTCAGAGACAGATTGGAACTCTTCCTCTCAGTTCAGGGATTAAATGACATATTGTCCAGTCCTGGGAAAATAACCCGGACCCATTAGATGGTGGGCATAAAGAATGATAATAAGAAAGCACAAGATCAATAATTAAAACATTGATATATTTCTCCTCAAAATATTTGTTTGGTGCAACTGCAAAACAATCATAGACAAAAATGTGATGAGAAATAATTCCTTTTTTGGCAATGGGTTACAACCCACACATATTTTGAACCGCTGGTTAAATCTTTAACTATGTGTTGTATTTTATAATAATGAGCTTTTTGATCTAGTAACTATGGCTGTCAGATAATATACGTACTATGTTTTCATTCCATAGTACGGCCTTTTGTTGTCTACATCATTTGGGATTCGAACCACTAAAAATTGCTTTATTATATTTCCCCAAACATTTTATTGTAAAAATGTTGTGCTGTCAAATGCTGGACAACATAGTTAGTATTTCAACCAAATTTGCACACACATAAAGAAATCTTACAGCTTCAAATTCTATGTATCCTAATTATTATTCCTATTTGTTATGTTTCTGTATCTCTTTTATTTTACTGTATATGCTGCTATTTATGACAAATATCTGTCATCATAGTAATGGTGATTTATTGGGATTTGGATCTCAGTATACTGCTTTGTACTGTATAATGTCTACAGGCGCTGTGGCCCCCTGTGAAGGTGCCAGATGTCATTTTCCCCCCTCTCAGTTAAAATAGACCAGCGAGGGAATCTATACACCAATTTGTCCCGTAAGTGGGTCCAGCAAAATAAGCAAAAACCTAAGTTTGTATTTTTGTATGTATCCTTTTAATTTATAAAGAATGAACACTTTACTTTTAGTCCCCCAATTTACCCTCTATGCAGTATGCAAACATGGTTTACAACACAACATGTAGTTATAAACAGCTACAAGAACATATTTTGTCACTTATTTGTCATTGAGTGTTAGCTTCCTCAGCTAGATCATAATGTGTTATTAACCATTTAATTAAGTTTATGCTATACATGCTAAATAAGGCAACTTACGGTTAAGTGTTGCCGTTTTTATTATTGTGTCATGCATACAACTGTGCAGCCTGCATTTAAGACACATTTACATAAGATGTGTATACATTTTCAAAATAAAACAGTCCAAAAATAGAAAAACAACAATCAATCATTTGACCTTCGTTATCTGCAACAAAAACCTTAATTTCTGGGGAAAACAATTACTATGTAACACTAGGAAATCAAAGTTAATCTTGCTTCATCTTTTTGAGCCATTTCATGGAAACTAAATTAAAAAAAGTGAGTGCGTGTGAGCGTGAGCGTGCGTGTGCATGTGTGCATGCGTGCGTGTGTGTATGTGTGTGTAGCTGGTGTGCTTATTTACATTTTCCATCCATACTGTGCTGACTAAAGCTATCTCGGCTGTGAGTGTTGGATGAATTATAACTCCTCTCCAGCCACTCCACTCCAGGACTTGGCGGTTCCTCCTCGCTCTGCTGGACCGCGCTGAAGGGAACAGATCTCCATACACACACACACACACACACACACACACACACACACACACACACACACACACATACTACACGTACACACCACGGGGAGGAAGTATAGCCTGTGACGAAGAGAGGAGTCTGCAATGAGAGAGTAGAGAGAGTGGAGAGTGTGAACAAGGGCTTAGACAGCTTGGTGATGTGACGTATGGACCGCTGCTTCTGTTGCTGCTGTGTGTGACTTGAGATCGAGTGTGTGAAGAAGCTGTCTGGATACCTGCTTGCTGCTTTTATTTGTGCCGAGGAGGGCAAAGCTGATGAATAACCTGCTGAGTAACTTTTTAAACACAGGCTTTATATAGAACAGTCATGTACTGTCTTGTGTATTGATATTTGTGTGAGGTGAATGTGTGTGAGGATGCTTGTTTTATAGCAAGCGGTAGATTCATTTAATGGTTTTCATTTGAAGCTGTGCGATACAGTCTGTGATCTCGCTGACCTTAGTGTGTGAGAGGTGTGCATGCATGCTACTGCGTGGTTATCAGCAATGCTGCTGACTTGTAGTGTGTGACGTTAATATGGGTCAGTGTGTGAAAATGTGCAGCTAACACACTGGGTGTTTTCTAGTCGATTTAGTTTCTGTGTTTGTGGTTGCGTGGGTGATGGTATGTGCCGCATAGTGTGTGCATGAGTGTGTGTGTGCGATGTACCGGCGTTCACCCTGTGCCAGAGCAAGGGTTCATTTTGACTTCAGTGAGGAAGTCATCAGGAAACTCCATGCCGCCAAGCACGGCCGTGCTCCCAGGTTAGGACTCACAGATGACCCACTCAACCACACACACACACACACACACACACACACACACACACACACACACACACACTCTGTGCTCTCTCACACTTGATTCTGTCCTTTCAGTGTTGCGGTTATCATTTTCAGCCTCAGACTCACCTCTGATTCCAATTGCTGAACTGTTTCTTGCATGTGAAGTTGTCTTGTTACTTAACTTCACTAAGTTGGTTAAGTCTTGTAGTTTTTTCTCAACTCCTCCCCTTTCAGTATGTGTGCAGTCTTACTTCCTATTTCCCATACATCAAGCACTCTTCTCATGTGTTTCTCATCATTACAGTAATCCTCAGATGGAATGTGGTTGTATGCGTGTTATATCACATGTTTGGGTGAGAAGATCCAACTCAAGTTGAATGTGTTGTTTTCGCGGGTCAACAGTTTCTGCAGAGTGATGTTTTCAATGGGGTGCACGCTGTGTTATTACGGTCAAGAGTCAAGCAGTTATCCATGCAAAAGCGTCAGGACATTTTCAGATGAATTTATTTTATCGTTATTTTAGTTTTAGCCACAGTGTGAACATAGTCTGGTCTGAGAGACACAACCAGAGAAACCGAAGGATAAATATATCTTAAAAATAAAAACCAGCACGTCATAACATTGAAGGGGCTGATTATGACTTTATTATGACTTTATTATGATTAAAGCAGGATTTATTGTTAGACCACATCAGTTTATGTTTTGAACACCAGTTCCTACCCCTCCTTCATAATAATTACTGGTAATGCCTACTAGAGCCAGCACATACCTAAAATAATGTTTTTTGTTCTTCTAGTGAACCACTGTATATTTTTATATTTGAACAATTTAAACAATCTGAGAAGTGAACATCACTCTTCATTTGAATTCCGACTTTGTAGGGGATGCTTGGCAATAAAGGATCACAAGGCAAAAAGATTGGGTACTGATGACCTAAATGTTTCATAATATTTAAAGTGTCAGTTGACAAAAAAAAAAAAGTACCTTCTCCAGACATATTGACTAACACTGCATGACTCAATGACATGAATGGGATGAATAGGAAACAGATTTTCTTTTTCAGTTTAGGTGAAATGTAAGTTCAAGAATGTAATGCAGTTGTTGCTGTAGTAATTATGCACCACAGTGCTCCTTTAAAAACACATTTGGTGTCATTGTCCTTGAAGCAGCAGAAAGCCAACCATCATTGAAGACATCGAAGAAGGGAATGCGTCGGGAAAGAAAGACTAGACCATGATGTTGGGTCAGAGATTTAAACAAACAATGTAAAGAGGCGGGTCTGGCTGCTGGATATAGTAGTTTTATTTCAAAGTTCACATGATTAAACCCACTTAAAATAATTAGGAAAGCAGGAGGAATTATATTTAGCTGACGGTTTTATCCAAAGCGACTTACATGATATACAGTAGACCGTAGACACAGCAACGGTGAGCAATGAGGTTTAAGAACCACCGATCCTCAGATTGAAAGTCGGACCTGCTAACCACTGAACCACAGTCGCCCTATTAGGAATAACACATATATAAATCTCTATGAGTTAACTTTAATACATGAACAATATTGCTTTCTAAAATATGCATGGAATATCGCGTCATACAGGGCAAAAAAAAAATGCATTGTTATCAAAAATGTGTTTGTGTTTATTTTTCCTGCATAAATAATACTGACGTTTGTGCCATGGTTTTAAAGGTCCAGGGTGTAGGATTTCGAAGGATCTATTAGCAAGACTGTAACATCATATTTTTTATTTCATTCATGTATAATCGGTTTCCGTTAGCTTAGAATGAGCCCTTCATATCTCCATGAGTCAAAAACATGGCAACACTAGCACTAACACTAGCGTCTGGCTTTCGTTGCTCCTGAAGTTGTATTAGGATAATAATAATAAGGATTAATACCTCTGAGCGAGGGGAATTTCCACAGTTTTGCTCTCTGCGGCTCACGTTACTGCGGTCTTTGAAAGGTAGGGCAGAGCTGATTCTACCACTGGCACTAATAGAAATGAACTCCTGCCCTCATGAAGGACACATGGCCGAGGATGAGAATCAACCTCTAGCTATTCATTTTGCCCCTCATGTGAGACACAAGGGTCACAGGGCTTTATTTGCCTCATCTCACTTGCTTAGTCTGACAATTTATTCCCATATATGATCAGTTGTAATATGACACCCAGTACAATTATGAGTATTGTAATATAGGCCAGCTACAATAGTAGGCCTTGTTGTTACACAACTGTTAAGTGAAATTTTTAAATACATAATTGGTTTAAGTCCCCCAATTTAGGATTTTTAATATGTTTTTATAAAACTGAGAAAAGCTCAGTTGAAAACTAATGTTGCGTGCAGACTCTTTTTTATGTTTGAGTCGAGGAAGAAATAACCCAGTGTTAAAAACTAGGTTGGGTCTCACCCCAGGAGGACTGTGGGTATTCTGGCTCAGCTGGAGACACGTCAGGCTGCCGGCTGCAACGGCTGCCATGTTCAGGGGACATCATCACAGTGGAGTAGAGCAGGAAAATAACCAGACACTTTAGCAGTTTATTGAAACACTCCAACAACATAAAGACATTAGACATTTTGAGCAGTTGGTGTCATATGATCTGTAATACAGTTACTCATATGTTTCTCAACATGCACAAAAGTAATGCTGAATGTTTATTAGCCCTGGTGTCAAATTGTGTTAGATTTGTATCGTGGATGTGTGCAGACGTGGAGCTGTGGAGACATCCACCTCTGGTTGGGTGGGTTCACCTCTGACTGAGGGTTTCCTGTGGAAAGTACTGGACTGTACTGACGAAAGCAGAAGTGCACAGATGGTGTACTGTACTGGGCTGCATGTTTGAATCATTAGACAGGTACACAAGGTCCACGTGAGCGCCAGGGGGCAATTACTCCAATAATGCTTTTGTTTGTACAAAGCCGATGAGATATTTACACAAATGCAGCTGCCCTTTCGTGGTATATTGGTGTGCATGAATTAGCCTATACATGTGTGTGTCAGGGAGTGTTTCACACATATTCAGCGAGGACCGAAGATTAGCTTAACCAAATATGTTGTCAGGGACCCGGATTCCTATGTCATAATATAAGATCAGAGCCTCTTTTATCTGCACATAAGGTTTTCCTGGGTGCCGGGTCCTTTTAGTCTTTTTCAGCCTTCACTACTTGACAAAGTTACCTCAGATCATCTTGGACCAACATCGATGCTCTAGACTTAGTAAGGGACCCTTCTCACATTCTCCATTCAGAGTATGACCTCCTACCCTCGGGGAGGCGATATAGACTCCCTTACTGCAAGCTCAACCGTTTTAAAAACTCATTTGTTCCAACTTCAATTAAACTTCTTAACAATGCTGCTTGAGGCTGAAGTCTATGTAATCAATTTTATAGTGCCTTTTATTACGGTGATCTTTTAGCATGTATTATTATGAGGTGTTTGTATGTGTTATGTTATGGGATATGTGTAATACTGTTATGTAATTGTTGATGCTGTATGGCTGAGGATGTATTGTTGTTATCATTGTGACTGTTAAAGGCATTCATGACGCACCGCAGAGTCCAAGACAAATTTCCCTGAGCGGGACAATAAAGTTCATTTGATTGATTTGATTTGATTGACTTATGTTCACGCTTAAAACCCAAGATGTTTATTTGAGGAAAGATTGTTTGAGTGCAAATAAACAAATTAGACGCCCTCATAGCTATGCATGCAGCTATCTGAGTAGTACATACAATATGGAGTCTTTCAGGGCAGTGTTCCCCGTAACATGATTGTAATTGGTCAAAACAAAACACACACTAAAGCTGTTGCTTAAATAGGGTTTATTGAGTGACAGCTGTTGACACAATAACCATAAACTTCCTCATCATCTATATCTGTTTAAAATGGCATGAATTGTCAGTTAAACAAAACTGACCTTGAGGCGGCTCTCCACCCTTCAACTTATATTTCATTACAAGTTGAATCGCTGTCAGTATTTTAAACCAAATTTCTTTTCACTTTGGTGACCCGTTTATTTCCCTTTGCGGCGCAGGACTTTGCTTAACAGTGTTTTTGGTTTGCATGCCCCATGGCTGTGGTTCAGCACCGTATTGTAGAGTTTGTGCGTCGGCAGTATTTTATTTGCAGTGCACTTTACTTACAGTGTTTGCTTACAGACGAGGACTTGTCGTGACCTTGCCGTGGTTTACGTGGTCGGGGGCTTTTAAATTCTGAGTGACTGGCCGAAGTAGGAATCAGCCGCTGTGGCTGTGTAGTGGGTTTGGTGATGATGGTGATTATTGCAATGATGATAGTGAAGATAATTATAACGAGTTGATGGTGGCGTCTACAGTGACAGAAGAAGTAATCAGATCCTATTGCTTCAGTGCTTCATTAAGTACAGAAGTGTTAGCAGTGAAATGTACTTCAAATATCCAGCACAATTATTTAGACTGCAGGAAAATACCTGGTTTATTATTACGTATCACAGTATTACTATGAGATAGTTGAGGTGGAGCTAGTTTTTATTTTATATCAAGTTAAGTAAATTGGGCCAGTCGTTTCCAACCTAGGGTACCTCTGAGGGGTCGTTATATGATTCATGGGGTAAGAAAGAAGACAAACATTTAGTTTCTTTTTTGTGTGAAATGCTGGATCACGTTTCCGCCTATCAGATTACATAATTTACATAAGCAGAAGTATGCCTGTTGAGCGGTCGGACCACCAGAGAAAAACCTTCATAGAGGCAAATAAGGTGGTGAATTGCCAACAACTCATAGACATCTGAAACTAGACAAGGAGCCCCACATACATAATCATCACATATGATCACTTATCACATATTTTTGAACGTAAAATCTTAATCTGAAAAGTTGTAACTCCAGCTTGTTTCTAGTTACCTCAAGTACTTCAAACCTGCAATTAAATACAGTGCTTGAGCAAATGTACTTCTCATTACTGGTTATCTCTCAGGATCTCAATAAAGTCCATCGTCCTAAAATAATCAGCTTTACTGACAATAAAGTTAAAGAGATGCCACTCGGCTGTTTGCCAGAACAGGAATGTTTTTTAAAGTCCTGCTAGCTTTCTATGACTTTTCCAGTTAACAGTGTCCATTTTCACTCATGGTGTCTTTGTCTTCCTCCCAGGTATAAGTTCATTTCAGTTCCTCTCTTTCAAGTGTGCATCAGCCCGTTCCATCATCATCTTTCATCATCTTTGTGTTTCCTGAAACTGTGTAAAATGCGGCTTTATATTTAATTAATTTCTTAATAAGATCATCTTCTAGATGACTTTCTACCTAAATGTGCATGTATAATAACTTGGCAACAGTCTTTAATAGGCTAGTGGCCTAATTTCAAATAATATGTGCTGTGTCTACTCGGATTTCTGAGTTTTCTTCCTTTGTTTGGGTTGCAGATTAGAAAAGGCCAGAGGACACATTAGATTCTCAGCATGGTTTTAACTTGATGGAATGCTTGTTTTTATAATTCAAAGGTTAGGGCCATAATTCTGGCTGTTCATGTTTTCATTAGTGTGGTTAAACATTCCCATGGTGGGTGAAGGTAGACACACTGATGTGTTCAGACTGGATGTGGGAATAGATCAGGGAGTGACATGATGCCGATTTAGGAGTTTTGATTTAGGAGTTTTGTGTCCTTGGTTGTACCCATTCGTCCAGAGATCTAAGCTATTATGTCGTAAACGTTCTGCTTCAGCATGGGCATGTTTAAACTAGCTCGGGTTTTTAACCTATTTTTCTGCTGCAGATTCTGTTGGGAAATGTTGCTGCGATCTTTTTGAGCATAACATTTCAGCTGCTATTTTTGCTTGTTCTGATGGGATCGCTCAATCAGCTCAGCGTCCTTGTGGGGAATTTCAAAGCTTTGGCACATGTCACGAGCCAGTTGCTTAGTCAGAAAAGGTCCTTTTAGGACCCACTGCTTGTCCCGGACATCTCTCTCCATTTGGATGAGCATTAGTGAAATTAACAGAAAATAAAAATAACAGAACAAACTTTTCATTCGAGAAATAATACTGAAATAATACTGAAACCTCTGCTAAGGACAAACAGGAGGTGTTACCATGGCACCTCTGTTTGCACAACCCAACAGACACATGGTGACTGGTTTCCCCTCACCATTACACACAGGAAGGAAGAGATTAATTCAAAGTATAAAACCTCTCTCTCTCCCTCTCTCTCCCTGTCCGGGGCACTCTGTGCTCCCTCTTTACGATCAAAAGTGTCTGTTTCTTCTTAACACACTGTGAAGTTGTAGTTTCCTTGTTTGTATTTTACTCAGGTGAGCTGTAAGAGAACAAAGAATAACCAGTAAGCACAGGTTTTGTGATATAAAAAATCTATCTTCAAGTCTCATGTAATATCTGCCTGCATTTGTTTGAAACAGGACCTCTTTTCTAAATGTGTTCATACGTAACAGACTTCTCTTTAACATTAGGTTTTATTAAATACACATGTACATGTATCTTGACCTGCAAAGTATCTGTGATGTTGCGATCATTATTGGGAAGTGCTTGTGTATTATGGTTTTGTTCTGACATGATCTGATTAGTTTTTCAGTGGAAAACTGCTTTGACTTAGTTTGTGTCATGTTTCATATGAATTATCTTCAGCTTTGTAAAGATATCTGACATTACAGTCCAAAAATATCCCAACATTTCTTTTCTGTGGCATCATTAAAGCAGCTTTGATATTTGTTATTTTATAATACAATGCATCAAATAACAATACAAAGACAATTGACAATGTGGAAAATGTCCCTTGGATGAACCTACAAAATGTCATTTGAATCTGCAGCTTTGGGGAGCTTTAGTTTTAGCTCATTGGGTAGCCGTCCAGCCCTTTACTGCTCTTAAAGACTCTCCTAGTAAACTAGGCTGTCATTTTTTATTATTTTATTATTTTATGTTAGCCGTTGAAATGCTGCTAGACCGCCTCGTTAATAAAGGTGCGTGTCTCCCTTTGTGTTTTTTGACCACAGTAAACATTTTATTTTTAAATGATATACGCCAACAACTATTTTCAAATTATATTATATCTATCTATATAATAATTTTCTATACATTTTCACTTTTGGACTGAGGACTGAAACAGTTATAAAGACGAGGATTGAGTATGCGATAATTCTGTAATTTATTAATTCTGATAATAATTGTAAAGGTGAAGCTTCAAACTATTTGGTATAGCCTCATATCTGAATATCTTTGGAATTTTCAACATTGGTCCGAAAAAACATTATATTTAATCAGATTATGCTCCATTCATGAGTCAAACATGAGTAACATAGTTCTCCAGTATAACATGAATCCACACACAGGATATAGAGCTGTCCCACCTACCAGTAAATGAGACTGAAGGTAGCCTACTGGTCTGTGACCTCAAACCATTGTCTTAGAGCTGGGAAGTGGAGTCATTTCCCTTACAGAAAATGTGCATTATTTATCATTATTTGTCACAAATCCAACTCCAACTCCCCATTGCTAACAGGATCTGTCACAGGATGTTTTCAGTTTAGTCTCTGCTTCATGTTACTCTTGTCTGCTCACAGACGCTGCTGCCCTGTCCCATTAAACACATTTTAAATGACGACTCTTTGACGATAGAGAATGTGTCCCCTAATGTCTGCTTTACAATACAGTTTACATCTCTGGTCATCAATTTAATATTAATTTGATGAATGTAACAATAATGTACCAATTTCAGCTTGCGAGTTAACTTTACTGTAAGTACAAGGTAGGTTAAATAAATTAGCTTTTTCTTAACGTTTTGCTCAGTTTTCAGTGCAATGCAGAATCATATTTAAACTTTTATATATATGGTCTTTAAATCACTTCATGATTTAGCTTCCCAGTACACCTCTGACATGTTGATCCATACTATAATCCAGTAAAGTTCTGAGTGAGATAGAGATTTTCAAACTGCACCTCGTCCTGAATTAAGATCCAGATGTGGTGAGGAACAGATACAGTTGTGTTCAGGGCTTCTGTAGAAAGGAGCAAGTCACGAAACACTATTAGAGAATCAATAGCAAATGTACTTCAAGCAGACTATTAGTGAGTACACTCATCTTCCTTTCTGATGTTGTCTTAGTCTTCGAAGGGAACTTTTATGAAGGATTGAACCAATAGCTACTGCAGAAGCTAATGGGGATACACTAAAATAAACACATCAATAATGAGAGAACTTCTCCACGTATGTGTTTGTCTCTCAACCTTTGGGTCCATCACTCAGGCAGTCTGGTTGTCAGCTGGATCATAGCAAAGGAATATTGTGTCATCCTAGCAAGTCATTTTAGGACCAGAGGAAGGGCTTCCTGATTGCTTAACTGGATCAGCCAATGCGGTACCATAATGATCATGATTACTTGGAAAACATGTACACCCCCAAGGAATCAGCATCCCAAGTAGTTCTTTGGAAGGTATACGGATGACATGCAATCCTGTAAAAACATATAAACACAAGCGTGCGTCATAAAAACCAAGTGGGGCTTTGATCCTTTCCATGCAAGATTATTTCCCCTCTACATAGGAAGCCCATGATAGAAATACAGCATTTGGCCTCTGGTTCTGTGATCGCTCTGCGGCCCTTGTTCTCTTTGAACAGACACCATGCTTCTAATTGACTGAGCAAGAACATTCATTTTGCATTTGTGTATGTTTAGACATAGAGTACATGTGTGAGATTTGAATGCTGATGTCCATGTTCTTCTGGACATGCACTTCAAAGAGAAAGCACGGGGTGGATGTATGAGTGAGACAGACACATGCACTAATCCACTAAAGCACCAGTACACCCCTATGGAAAAGTGTCTTTGCTCCCAAGGTCTGTCTTTGTGTTTACTTTAGGCTGAATTCTTGGATATCCCTCCTTTGTCCTGTTAAGTTGACATGAGTAAAAGCACAGCCATAAGATACATGATCAGATACACGTCCAGTCATATATAAAAACCTATATATACATATATAAGCATGTTTTTGTTTTGTTTATGTAATGAAATAATCTACTGAGTAGTCTTCAATCAGAAAATAAGGTTGTAAAAAGAGACACTGTTCAGAAAAGCTTGGACCTCTTCATTTTAGATTATTTTGTTGACGAACACTGTTTCCAAAGACCAAGAATGTCTTTCCAAGATCAAATAGTTGAACTTATTTAGATATATTTTCCATGGGAACTGACCACCAAACTGGGAGTTTGGTGGTCAGTGGGGGGCACCCAGTGCTACCTGGGGACCAAACCAGACCTCAGACTTGGGCCTCAGTCACCCAGACGGACACGGGGGAGTCGTAAGTCCATTGGTTTGAAAATCCTCCAATGTTGATGTTTGAAGTGTCATTTTGAGACAGCTGCTTTGTCTAAATATCAACTGATGGATCTGTTATTGTAGACTTCTGGTTTGAAGTTGCAGTATATTAACTAAACTGTTTTTATATGAGGACTAATTTGCTTCATTGCGGTAGTGTAGCCCCGATCCTCCGGTTCACCCTCAGGTATGTTCGCTCTGTCAGTGGTGTTAACGGACATGTAAAAACCTCACTTTTGTCTTTCACTGGTCATTTTTCTTTTTTATATATATAATCCAAATGATTAAGCAGTTAGTTGATGATAAAAAGTATAATTTGCTTCTCCAACATTTCAGAGAGGAATAATGTACTGTTTACCCTTTTTACTTGACGCATGTAATTACTGGTTACTTTACAGATTAGGATTTTACCAACAAAATGCTTTGGTTTATATAATATAAGATGTAATAGCTCAAATGTACTTCCACCCAAGAGCAAACCTGAATCATATTAATAGTGTTCAACCTCTGATTTCTCAGTGATGTCATTGGTTTCAGGTGTTTTCACAGGTATGTTATGGGTGCAGGTGATTGATAATTGAGTGTAGGTATTTCTATGGCTGTTTGCAAACAACACACACCAGGTTTTAGTTTAGAAAGATGTGTTGAATGTAGATACTCGTGTGTAGTTATTTGCAAACTTTTTTAGAATGTCAAACATAAAGCAGACAATGTATCCATACATGCTGAATAGATCAACTTTGTGGTTTCTACAATTTTCAATGACAATAATCCATGAATGATAATTTATCAGTCACAAGTGAAATTTTTCTGCATTCATGAACACTTTTACTTTTACATTTTGCTGATATTACTTCTGCTCTTTTGCTTAAGCAGGAACATGTTATCCTTTTGAAGTTACTCTGATGAGCTTTTTTTGGACACGAGGAAACTATCAGTCATTCGTTAGCTGTGCGTGTCGTGGATGACTAGACTAGCCTGTCTTCTCCACACGTGATCACAACACAAAGCCAGTGAACTGACCTGAGGGCAGCGCAGTCAAGCATCCAATACATGGTGGAGAGTGCAGGCATGCATGCGTATTCATATATAACACACACACACACACACACACACTGCTCATTTACCTTTGATCCTTTGTGTTTCCTCGTTTTAGTGCCAGTGCATCGTCGTGATGTGAAGAAACAGAAAATGTACGAGGAAATTCTGCATAACAAACTAGTTGTAGCACCACATCATAATTCACAGGAAAAAGGAGGAGTGCTGTTCCTCCTCTGGTTAATTTAAACATGCCACACACAACATGTAGACCCGTTGTGTCATGCAGTTGCAGGAATGTTAATATGCGCCCATCAACCTTTTCATTGTTTGACGAAGCGATTACAATGAATACAACATTTCATTCAGAATTTGTGGCTTACTGACAACATCCAAAGTTAGTGACCCCAATCGTCGTTTTAAAGCATTGCTGTAACTCATAGAAACCCTGTGCCTGTCCCTCGAGGTTTTAATCCACATTTGCGTCTAGTCTTTTGACTAAATGTTGTGGCTTCTTAACATATTTTAAGAAACTCAGAAAATGATAATCTGATCAGTTCATTGTCTTCACTCGAGGTCCCTCTCACTCCTGGGAGGAGCCTCTGGTTTACCGAACAGGGACCTCTGGCTGTTTGAAGGACGGCGTCTTTGCTGTTGTTGCTCCTTGACTTTGAATCTGCACATGTTTTCCAAAAGCGTCGTAAAACTACTGTAACTTGTTTTCTTTTGGTTTAATAAGTTTAGACTTTGTGGTTTGTGCACGTTGAGACCTTTCCTTATTTATTTTTTGTCTGTCTGGTTTATTTCCTGTCATTTCCCCCGTCTGAAAAGCTTTTTGAACTGTCTGTGACTTGTTTAACAGATTGAGCGTTTATCTCTGATGTTAGACACGTCATTGTTTTGGTTTGGACCAGATTCCCATCGTTTGTGGAACAGTCATCCCTTCATCCTTTCACTCACTTTCTAACTTTCCCTGGGGTAAAACTAAATATTAGAAATACCATCCGTCCAGTCCCATATACCCAATCAACGATTTTAAAGAAAGCATAATGTAGAGGGTCATTCTCTTTATAGTTATAATGAGTTGCCACAGGGCCCTGTATTAAGAGACACCATCCATACGCAGTGAAGTGTAACATGCACAGTAAGAACATTTTCATCAAAATAAAAGCCTTTTTCAATAATCTTTATCACAGTATAATATAAGAGGTTTTTGAGAGCGTTTACGTCAACACAATGCCTGGTAGGTCTCCTTGTAAAGATTAACTAATGCGTTTTCCATCCCTGATTTCATGATAATAAACAGATGAGAAGTGGGGTCAGAGCAGTAATACAAGAAAAATACACTATATAACTTTCCACAAACTGGATATTTTGATGGAAAAATATCAGAAATAAATATTTCAGACATGTTTAATTCAAACATAGTATGCTTTGTTTAAATCTCAAAATCCAAAATCTATAAATATGGAAATATTGTGAAAGTGTACAGATGCTGGAAGTTTCACATTTTCACATCATACATGTGTAAGTTGTAAATAGGACCGCAAGTGGCTTTCCAACTAGTTTTGTCCCAAAAATCATTGTTTAAACTCAGATTTAAAGTGAGCACAGAGAAACCCCCTCCCTAAAACTGCTACTAAAGGAAGGTCAAAATGAAGCAACAATAAGCAAGACGTTTTTGGGTGGAGGGGTACTTTAGGTTTGTAGTGTAACCAGCACTACTGCTGGTATGTGTTTACAATACAGAAGAGGAAGTAGTGGCCATCAAGGCAGAACAAAGTGCTAAAAGAGTGCGACCTGCAAAAACTCAAACTACCGTGGAAAATGTCACACACACAATACATCTCACAGCTGTTTGTTTGATCGGCCATAAAAAAATTCTTTCAAGTGATATCTCCTCCTCTGCTCTTCTTTGATGATGTCTTAATGAGATCCTCCTCTTCCTCACGTTCTCCTCCTCATGAATGTCGGAGCGTAACTCTAACTAGTGTCCATCAGTGAATGGACAGGGTGCTCTCTAGCATGTCACTGTGCCCTCTCTCTCCCGGTCATGTCAAGTCCATCCATGAATGTGTGTTTCCACCGCACATGATCGTGTGTGAGAGTCCGTGGCTGCAGCTTATCTCTTCAGGGGATGTTGGGGTGTACGTGAACAAATTACTGAAGCCAATAATGTCCACAGAGATAATGAAAAGAAAATGATCAGGAAGACTTGTTTTTTTTTATTTGTTGAAGGCAGACAAGGAGTGTGTTATAGAAAAGTTATATTGAGTCTAATACAACCTGAAAATCTCCACTAGCTTGCTTTGCATTCTTAAATCAAGCTCCAGGCGTTTCCTATCTGGACATCAAATCTCTTTCTGCTTATTGTTCTATGCTTCACATTACAAAAAAAAAACTATCTGTGATGACAAATAACCATCTTGTGTTTATCTGTTTTCAGTTTTGATGTGGAGAATGGCCCGTCCACCAGCTGCAGCCCTCTGGACCCCCAGGCCTCCCCCGGCTCTGGGCTGGTCCTCCACACTAACTTCCCCGGTCACAACCAGCGCCGAGAGTCCTTCCTCTACCGCTCTGACAGCGACTATGATCTGTCACCCAAGTCCATGTCACGAAACTCCTCCATCGCCTCTGAACTGTAAATATAAAACACGCAGCATGCACACAAAGCACAAGTATGTACAGTCCATGCCAGAGTCAAAGAAAGACACACACGTATACACATTTCAAGGAAGATATTCATTCCTATACAGCTAATTGTACGTACTGTTTATATTATATACATACATGTTACCCAAGCAAATAATAAATTAGGATGACCTACCTTGTTGTCCATTTCATAATGGTAGTTTAATCGAAAACAATCAACAACACTGAGTAAGCCTCTTTATTGATAATACTTACTTTACTTCAAATTGAGTTTAGTTTCCTCAATGTTGTCACTTTATCACTGAATGGTGTTCAAAATAAGAACTTTAAATCAAAATATGAATTGCCAAAAATGTATTGTTGAGGCTGCATACAGCCCAAGCAACATCACCAGTGAGGTGTAGGGCTGCCTTTTTGAGAGGTTGTTCAACGTTGTCTGTGTGTTCTGGGTTTGGCTACAAGAACATTTTCTCTTACGGGACAATGAAGTTAAAATCCAAAGGTTGCTGACAATAATACCACAGTATCACCTGCCCGAGCTAAATGTAAATCAAGTTGAATAGAGCTGAGATACAAAGTAGTACTTTTGACCATAGAACTACGTCACGTCTGGTTTGTCCATTATGGGCTACTGTAGAAACATGGCGGTGCAACACAATGAAGGACTCATTCTAAGGCCAGATCCCAATCTCCACCCTTACGGACTCACAGACTTTGAGGCGCGCTCCCGCTAAACCCTGTGAGGGTTTAGTGCTTTCCCACTGTCACATCATCGAGTGTTGAGCCCTCTATGAACCCTTTCCATAAGTCGGCATTAGATGCCGACTTTGCCTAAGGGAATTACCCACAATTCATTGCAATGTGACATTAAACACGCAGTTACCAGTGGAAGAATGGAGACACGTGGGTGTTCAGCCTGATAAATAACATTTACACAACAACATTAAGGATTAAAGATGGAACATAAAAACACATGAAATCATTATTTTTTTTTACACATTTTCTTTACACATATATTGATCAAACATTTTGTTTTGTTATTGAAGCTGATTTGACAAAAATGAGTAAATAGATTATTTGAAATGGCGTCTCATGTCGCGAGAAAAGAGCCTGAAAGACATTCAAATCAGGAAGTTAAAAGTTATAAAATAAATACCCACAATTAGACAATGGTCACATGATATGTTGCAGCAAAATGTGTCCCATTCATATTTACACCATTTCAAGCCCTTACAGTCTCTCACACTCAGCCATTTAACAGGTGACGTCAGTAACTCCCTGAGGGTTCGGGGTTTGAGGGCTTAGGGATGCCCAATGCCTAAGATAACAAAAAGACAACGCTTCAAAAAATCAATAATATACAACATGGCATGACAATGATTTGAATTGAGTAATTCAGTATTTTGCCCTGTGTTAGGTTGTGAAGATAGGGCTCTCTGAGAGAGCCTCACAAAGTTGCATCCCATCAGAACAGTAGACTCCTGGTTGGACCCGTGCATGTCCTCCCACACTCCTCTCTCTCTCTCTGGACTCTTTCTGTTCATTATAGAAATGAGGCTAGCTGGGTCATGCTAGTCTTTGCGTATTGTTTTTACTGAACATCTTTTGTTTTTAACATTACCAAGTTGTCAGAAAGCACTTCAGCATAGAAGCGTTGTGCAACAGCATTACCTGATGTTTGGTGCGTACTGTTATTTGAGGATGTTTTAACCGCTTCTCTCTTTTGTGTGTGTGTTTTCAGACATGGTGACGACCTGATTGTAACGCCTTTTGCTCAGGTAAGCATCTTACTCTTCGGGACCCAAAATGAGCCTGGTATCAACACTAATTCTCATTAAGCAGTTGCCAATGCTGATTAGGCAAATATAACAATAGCAAAATAGCAAAGTAACAATATCAGTGTCCACAGATCAAATGAGCATGTAATGTTTCATTATACAATGATTAACTATATATTACAGATTTATCGCAGCAAGCAGACACAAAGAAAAAAATACAAATTATTTTGAATATACTGTCTATGTTATAAAATATCCTAATAATAACCTCTTCCTCTGCTTTTCTAGGTTCTGGCAAGCCTTCGTAGTGTGAGGAATAACTTCACTGCACTGACAAATGTCCAGTGTGCCTCCAGCAAGTGAGTGCTAACGATTTGAGACCAACATGCCAACATTTTTACGTGGCTTTTCTTTCATCTCAAATATTTACTTCAGTGACCTGCTTTGACTCCGACAACATTAAGAAATACTTCTGGCAGACTATAAAATTCAGAGCAGCCACTTGAGAATAAAACATTAGCTTTATATTTTATTATGTACTGGGAACCTCTAAAGAGTGTTATAAATCAAGTTGAAGCCCACTTAGGCTTGGGATACATTTATTAGATTCCCTTGTGGCAGAGTACAACATGAAAATAAAAGAAAATATTCTTAAACAATACAAACAGTCTGCAGTAGAAATTTATATACATCAAATCACAAATTTAGACTCAGCACAGCTTTTAAAATCACCAAAAAGGATCAAGGGCTGATCCCTCATTTAGACAGCATGGGCAGACTGCAGGTCCACTATGTCTCCACAAGGGGGAGGTATTGAGCTTTAAAGCTGTATGACTCTGACACCACAGCTGTTCCCAGCACTCACTGAAGAAGCTAAAGCAGACTAGTAAACAAACACAGTAGATGCCTTTTACACACACACACACACACACACACACACACACATTTCCATCATTGGTGATTTAAACATTTATAGATATGAATTTGATAACAAACTGAATTAAACTTAATAGTACATTAATGCTGAAATAAAAGTGGGATTCCAATTTCCATCATTCCTTTCAAACCAGTTGAGAAATAAAAAAATAGTTTCCTGCATTAGTGTCTTTAAGGCATTTTATTTTGTGGTGCGGCACAAACTACAACTACTCACACAGATTAAATGTATGTGTCATTATGTAAGTTTAAAGGAATTATAGTTGATAGAGTCCAAAACCTCTAGGAGTCTAATCTAAGGCCTCAACAAATGATGATCGTTATCAATGTGTGCTTATTTTGTGCGTCAGTTGTTTCAAACCCAAATATATTAAGTTCACAAGTATAGAAAACCGTGAAAAGTAGCAAATCCATCACATCCCGATGGAGGTGAGACTGCAGATGCACTGGAAATGTGTAAGTAGGGCACCTTTCCAGATAATCTTCAGGCTTGTGTGTGTGTGTGTGTGTGTGTGTGTGTGTGTGTGTGTGTGTGTGTGTGTGTGTTTTTATAGATGGTAAAGATCCTCTTTCACCGGATTCATCGACACTCAGATAGCTTAATTCCTGTCTGATCTACATTTGGCTCTGACACCCACACATAGACAAGAGCGGAGACTAAAACATGCTCACAGGTATACAGGCAGCAGCATCATGTTAATGCGCATATGGACCAGATTTCACACAGAAGATCAGGCACATGATCAGTGACTCCCTGCAGAAAATGAATGTATCAATCGTGGCTTGCCTTCCGATTGTCAGTCTGCAGACTCCCAGACTTCCATCCTGGACAGGATGTTACTGCTAGGACGAGGACGTCATCAGCATGACTGAAATAATAGATTATGAAACAACAAATGTGCCGGCTTAAACTAACACAAGGCTCCGTCACAATAAAACTAATAAAAGGCATCTGATGACCCATAATTATAGTCTGCTCTCTCACAAGGAACTGTTTCAACTTGAGTTTGAATTAATTAATTTGAATCATGATTTCCATTTATGATTCATTGTTTGTTCTGTGGGTGGGGGGTACCCCATGCTAATTCCCTGAACAGACACAGAACATAGTTAAAGGAATAGTAGGCATTTCGGGAAATATGCTTATTCACTCTTTTTACTGGAGTTAGATGAAAAGATGTCTGTCATGTCTGTACCTTTCAAGACAGACAACAACCTCCGGGTCTGAAAAGGGAAACCGATGCCGAAGTGCCTGAAAGCATTTTTTATAATAGACAGCAGGGGGCGACTCCTCTGTTAGCAGAAATAAATGAATTCAAACTTGGTATTTTTGCACGAGGTTAACTTTATTGTCAAATTTGGATGTGGCTCTTACTTTCAAGCTTTCTACATTGCTTGCTATATCCTAACATGAAGTCGGCGAGTATGAAAATACATGTCTCCCATTATGAGGCAGATGTTGATGTGCATACTTCCTCAGAAATCTAACATTACCATTGTTTCCCATAGGGGAACGTCTTACCCTTAACCAGTGTCTTTCTCAAAAACCTGACTTTTTAACTAACTAACAAAACACTTGTGGATCACCTTGTATATGCATATCTTCATACACAAACAGACTTATTTTGTACTGTCAAAATGTTCCATTAAATTACCTCAAAACCACCTCTCAGGTTTGTATGTTATTCAAAGATTACCACTGCAACAAAAAGCGCTGAAATGAAAATTGCTCTCTCTAGTAGTCAAAGGGGCAGACATGGAAGTGGTATTGATTGTCTGATCTAACTCTTTGCAAGAAGTAAATAACTGTTTTTACAAAAAATTTTAATTTGTTCTTTATTAACCCAAATGTCTGACCTTTAACGCTTTTAACTAGCTGAGAAAATTGTATTGTAAAATAACTAAGTAAGTATGTATTTTTATTTTATTTTTTATTTTTATATTGTAACATCTTACTAACGTCTTTCTTTCCTTCTTTCAGGAGGTCTCCTGCAGCAACTCAGCCTCCAATCACCAGAGTTTGTCTCCCAGGTAAGAGGCTCAGAGGAATATCCTGCTACGTGTCTCACTTCTGTGAAGCTGTGTGAAGAGCTGTGTGTGGTTTATAGCTGGCTCCAACATTCTTCTGCCACCATTTGTCCTTGTTCTCATTACTCTCTCCTCCTCTTCCCTCCCTGCTCTCTCCTCCGTCTCGTCCTCTGCTCATGAACTCGTCTACGTGACGACTTTCACTTTTTTTCGCCATCTGTCATCAGCTCTAACATTGTAGTCCAGACTATTCTGTCATCAAGCTCATTAACCATGTTCAAACACAATTAAACTGGTACTTCAGACAACACACACACACACACACACACACACACACACACACACACACACACACACACACACAAAGACACGTAGAATAAATGTGTTTTTTCACACTTTGGTATGCATTTGATTAAAACTTGCATTTCCTAATATTTTTTCAATGTGAATCCCTGGTGTGTGTGTGTGTGTGTGTGTGTGTGTGTGTGTGTGTGTGTGTGTGTGTGTGTGTGTGTGTGTGCATGTGTGTGTGTGTGCGTGTGTGTGTGTGTGTGTGTGTATGTGTGTGTGTGTGTGCATGTGTGTGCATTTGCGTGTGTGTGTGTGTGTGTGTGTGTGTGTGTGAGAGAGAGCTCTTGTATTGCTATCTTTGTGAAGATCAATTTCTGGTTTAACTATCGTAGTGAGGACATTTTATGCATTTTTGAAGTCAGTGCTCTCACCTGAATCTGCTGCTCCACTCGACTGGAGACACCCAGACATTGTACATTTTATTTAAAATGATACTACACCCAGAATCAGTCTTCTGTAGTACACATGTGTTACCCTCCTTCACCTATAGTACATCCGTGGCTGCAGTCACCTTGAACTATTTTTCATAATGCGAAAACGTACAATAAGTCTAAAGAAATATCTGAAAGCCTTCTTACTTTATAATCCACTTCTCTGCTGTCTGTTCAAAGGATTGGTGTGTCTGTCGGTGTAAACACTCAGTTTTTCCAAAATATGTTTTTTTATTTTGAATTAGACAAATAAAACAAACACAAGCCTTTAACCCAGCAGATGGCTGTGCGTGTCCCTAAAAAACACAAGTTAACGTTGACTTTAAGGCAGTTGTTAATTATTTATGTTGTTACAGTTATTTTGTTACATTATGTTGTCACATTCTAAGCCAACTAGTTTTGGTGCATAAACATAACCAATCATTTTACAACGTTTACCAGATGTTTTGTGCGTTTCGGCGAGCACCAGACAAGGCTGATATGAATCATAATTATGAAACTGGTTTTGGTTGTTTTTGGTTAAGAAACCTCGACATACAAAGTATTCCGTGGTTTGCAAAAGCAGCGAAAAGTATCCAACCTTTAACCTCACATATGTAGGCAGATGTTCCCACACTCTATGCAGAACCTTGAAAACAGTGACATGCGTTGAGCAACAATGAAACTGAGAACAGTGAGTGTAGTTAACCATCAAATAACTAACTTGTTTTGTATGAAACAACTTATGTCAGATGTGACATCAAAGAAGAACTAGTGAAAAGTAAGCCTCGGTCGGTGACAACAATGTTTTTATTAACATGTTTAGTGCTGAATTTATCAAAGAATCCAAACTTTACTGACCAAATTTTTGTTTGCTCGTAATGTAGTTAATGTTATTGATAAGGAAGCAACAAGTTACTTGGTAGGCTATCCTTTTACTTTGTGTGTGTGTGTGTGTGTGTGTCTCTGTGTGTGTGTGTGGTGAGTATGAGAATAACTCAGTATGTAATGGTATTTTAACTTTGACATGACATTTGTATTGGTAAGGTGTATGATTCAAAATGAGTGTTTATTCTGGCATATACTGAATGCATCACTGACAGTCATATGTGTGTGTGTGTGTGTGTGTGTGTGTGTGTGTGTGTGTGAGTGTCTGTGTGCGTGTGCGTGTGCGTGTGCGTGTGCGTGTGTGTGTGCGTGTGTGTGTGTGTGTGTGTGTGTGTGTGTGTGTGTGTGTGCGTGCGTGTGTGTGTGTGTGTGTGTGGTGTGGTGAGGTGTTCCTGTGGCTCTGATTGACGTCAGCATGCCTGTATGTGGCTTATGTTGACTTCCTGTCAAAGCAGATGGACTAAGTTTTCGCTTCCTTCTTCAGAACCGCATCTCATCAGGTGCTGTGTGTGTGTGTGTGTGATAGCGTCATAATGTGCATTATGATCTTTCTGTGTAAGGGCAAATAAGGTCTTCATCAAAACATGTATTACGATGAAATGTATTTTCGTTTAAACCGTCAATAAGTTTACTTGATTGTTGTTTTTGGTCTCTTCAGGGGATTTGTTGATAATAATGAAAAGATAAGATTGCACCAGTGTCGTCCTTTAAAATATTACTGTACCATTTTGTTCTCTATTTACTTGTACTGAAAGGTTTCCTAAATGAAGCAGGACGTCACTGATAAATGCTTCGTATGGAATGCTTGTAATTTGGTGGCGTGCACTCACTGCTTGCCCACAACAGAATCTCCCCACTGTGTTTGTCTTGACGTCTTGGTGGTCTGCAGGATTTGGCCTGAGACCACTTCAAATAAACACACATACCAAGATCCCCATCTGCCTCTCTCTCTCTCTCTCTCTCTCTCTCTCTCTCTGCCACCTATCCTTTCTGACGTATTCATTCCCAGCAACCTTTATTTTTTTACCCCTTTAAGATTGTATCTTTCCTTTTGATTCATCTGTTTGTCTCCTTCTCTCTCTCTTTATCGTCACTGGAGGAGGAGGAGGAAGGGGAGGGCAGGAAGTGTGAGGCAGTAAGAGAAGATCACATTGTTCCTGTTTTGCTGTCTCTAAACTGTGGTAACTTGACGGAAGCCAGGAGCAACTGTGTGTAGATGAGGTGCGTGTGTGCGTTGGTGTGTATGAATCTCTTTGTCAGACTACAGGAGAAAAATAGGATGCAGTGAGACAAAGGCCTATTGTCTGTGCCCACAAGCTGCAAAACATGCACCAGCTGATACAATTATATAATACGTAAACACCTGCTCCATCGCTGCACAATTACAATGTCTTAGACACAGGTAAAACTGCCACAGTATTAAAGCACAAAGTACACACTGTACTGTCGTCCAGGTCGGATGTTCTCAGTTGCAGGTGGGCTTCCCCGGGTGGGAAGTGAAAAATAGTACATTAGTCTTTATAGTAGTTAGGAAAGATCTCATAGAATATCCTAAATGTGTGTGATTTGGTTAAAGAGATTGTTCAGAGATAGTGTAGCTTTTGGGAGTTTCCTGTTTTCCCCACGTTCCCTGACTCAGAAACTAATAAATGCATTGGGACAGACCATCTGTATGTATCTGGTGCAGTCTGAAGTTATGCCCATCGGCTAGGATTCAAACTTTCTCATTTTACAGATGAACGGAAACCATTTGAGATGAGAAATAGGCAGTACAGTAACATAATCTTGATACATATTTGATCAGCACATCCTTGTTTGAATCCTCTGCTGTAATTGGTTGTGTTCCTTCGGGCACATATGAGATCTTGTTAATGCCATATGAAGCACCAAAAAGAGGCACTTCATTTTTTGTGTGCTTTACTATCATGATACAGTGACAGTTTGAGCAATATGATGAACATATTGTTTTTATATAAGTTACCATGTGCAGCTTAAAGTGTTATTATCATGATTTAGTTAGAACAATACTGTGCAATACTTTTATTCTCACAGGATAAAGTTAGACATGACATATAATCAAGATCATATACGGCTATATATAATTTAAACATTTGCACTTTTTATTTGATATCACCTGGAACTTATATTGAAGACAAATCGTGCACGTTTCAGACTTCATCCTCATTTTTTGTATCTTTCATCACTCTGGTTATTGTTCTTACAAAGCCAATATCACGTCACAATCACAAACAGGTTAGTAAGGTCTGCTTTAACATGTGGCGAAACAAATCCCACGTAATAGAGAGCCAATAAACCAAAGCAGCTGGTATGTGTCATGGTGTCATAACACAGCCAGCAAATATTCTGTCTCATGTCTGCAACATTAAGCTGTGAGAACCGCACAAAGGTACGACCTGCCTTCCTGGTCAAGTCGACCTCTGTGGTGAAATGCTGTCATACAGGATATATGTGAGGCGAAGGGTTCTTGAACCCTCCCGGCGACCTTTTTCCCATATGTGTGTGCATGCGGTTGGCTGCTCGGTAGCGTCGAAAGGTGTCAACAAGTTGACTTTTTAATTCCCATTGTGCCTTTCCATTGTGTTGGTGTTTTCATATGAGGGGAGCAGCCCCTCCACCCCCGCCATGACATTTTCCCAAAAAGAAGCCCGGCATGTTATTTCAAAGTCGGGAACTGGAACACTACACAATAAGTCTGCGTTAACTGTATAAGTGAAAGATATTTTGGACAATGACGTGTTATGCAATAGGGAAAAAAGCAAACAATGCACATAGGTTTGCTGTGTATGGTACGCACTTAGGCGGAGAGTATCACAGATTTAGTTCCAGTTGAGGAAATATGTGTGCTACACATCTGACTGTTGTTTAGCCATGTGGGCAGCAGGGTGATGGTCTGTCTGCTGGTCAGCTGGTTGGTCTGTTTACCACTTTGGTCCTGACTGAAATACCACATCAAACTATTGTATTATTGCATGATCCCCAGATGATACATCCTACTGACATTGGTGATGCCCTAACCTCAAACCTAAACCTTCTGGCATTAACAGGTCAAAAGATTGTATTCATCCTCTGAGTTATATATTTGTGGTTCTCAGAGGATGAATCCTGATGACTTTGGGGAGCTACTGACTTTTCCCACAGCACCAACACAAGATTGATATCTTTGCCTTTTGAGTGAAACAACCCGCTTAACTAAGATGCGGAACATGAACATTATACCTGTTAAACATCAGTTTGTTAGCATTGCCACTGTGAGCATGTAGGCATGCTTATGTTGGCATTTATCTCACAGCTGTGCCGAAATACAGCTGAACACATCTGCTGGCATGGCTTTAGACTCTTAGTTATGTTACAACGTGCTTTAAAAGTCACATTGTACCATATGCCTTTGAGTACCTTTTAAAGCACTGTAATAATAATACAAATAAATTGTATTATTATGATCATTGACATTTTAAAGGGAAATATGTTCAATAGGATCTTTAACTAATCTTGTGAGCTCTGGTTTTAGTTCCCACTAAAGAACCAGATAAGAAAATAAAACATAAATGGCTACATTTTTCATGAGCCGCAAACCCGGTCGTAACAAAGCTGTTACCCTCAACGTTTAAGCTATACAAACATGCCATCATCCACCGCCCATTCTCAACTGCATAATTTTGACTAAACTATCCAAAATTCCTGCTTCTTGTTCTGCGCTCACAGTTAAGAACAAGAACAATCTTCTTTCTTGTATAACTCCATCAAGTCCCAGAAACAGTTTTACGATTTGTCTCATCTGTGCCAGGAGGTTACAGAGAGCAGAGCACAGGGAAATGAATGAAAAGTACCTCATCAATCTCATTATGAATGTTATTCAATGCAAGTCTTAGACAACCAGCGCTCCTCGCACCAAACAGAGGCTCAGTGCGTGCAGGAATGCAATAAGGAGGTCACGGCAAGGAGGAAAAGAGAGACAGAACAGGAGGAGGGATGAAAGGAGGAGATGGGGAGTGATGAGGTGAGAGGGCAGGAGACATAAGGTCTGTCTTGAGAAGGGAGGAAGACTAAGCGAGGAGGTGCCTGAGAAGACATGATGCAGGGGAATAAGGCAAAGAGGGCAGGAGATGAGGACCTGGAGGATCTAAAGCATGAAAATAAACATATTGTCTCTGTGACTTCTCTCAACCGGGTTCACCTGTTGTGAAGCGTGTACAGTGTCAGTGTATTTTGACAGTAACCACTTGGCTTCCAATTTGCTCGAATTTGGAAGAATTATGAAAATAATGTGTTCCAGTGGCTTTCAAAATAGAATTATAATGGTGTTAAGATGATCTGTATGCGCTGCTTTCGGGAAACAATGTTGATATGTGTATATGTGTAGGCTAATTAGAGAAATTATTTGTTTATTGTGAAATATATTTTGCGTAAAAATGGGTAGTCATCAACAGTTGACCATAGCAAATATAATGGTTTTGCAGAATGCAAATACATTAAGTAGCTTCTTCCACAAAATATACAAATGATATAATATATTGTAACAGAATACATAATAATACTATTATATTATTATATTTATGTCTGACACAATAACAGTTGTGTTTGGTCGTGCTTTATTGTTTCTTGAAAGCACAGAAATGTGCAATTTGCAGTAAAATCTCTGCAAATTGCTAAATCAATGGTTGATTGTCATTCAGAGTCTTAGATTTGTTCTTTATAACCAATGCACTCTGCAGAGTTCCTTGAGGGACTGTGTGCTGTCAGTCAGAGTATTTCATTTGTGGTAAAAACATATACATGACATGTGTTGATCATCACTTTATGCATTAGGAAACATATGCATCGCCTCGGAGACTGCATCTTATAAGAATATGCAGCACCACTGCTTCTGTATTTGATTTTACACCACAAACACAGAGGCCGTGTCTATGCAGGCATTTATTCACCAGGCTCTCATAGTAGGTTGTCATGTGACACTCCCTGAGAAAGCCAAAGGCTCCAGTAGCAATACATCCTCCACAGCGTTGCACCTGTCTGGGGATTCTCACTGACGCAATCCGCCAAATGCAAATAGAGATGAATATCTGCCAGGGTGAGCAGTGTATTCATCTCAGTAACACAAGTGTTTATATATGCACATTTTCAAAAGCAATGCATGGTAAAAACCTCTGAGTATAATTAGGTCTGTCTTGAGTCTTTGAACTTCATACATATTCTTTAACCTACTCACTTAACATGAATTTCCAAGAGAGATAGTCTGACACTGATTGTGTTGTTCAATACGACACATATATAATCTGTTATGCCGTTTTTCAAGCATGTAATGCATTTAATGCACACTAATTGGCATTGCATTGCAGGAATGTGGTTGTATCAAACAGCAGTTAAAAGCACGCAGAGGAAAGGTCGGTGATGTTGGCGACCATGGAGCTGCCATCTGGAAGCTGTTTACCAAATGAATCTTCTCGGGTTGGACTGATAGGAATTTACCAATGCTTTCATTGAAACTCTGGAATCCCGTCAGGAACAACAACATCAACATTCGCGAGGGGCATCACACTATCCTCGCTGAGTGAGGTAATGCTGGACCCCTTCCAGCCTTGTGGTCTTGATGTGGCATCTGTTTAATCAGAGATATTCTGGCAGGGCTACCGAGTAAATGTCACAGATACAGTATCTGCCAACCTATCACTCTGTCTCTCACCTCACGCTCTGCTGTGCACATCCACCAAATGCCAACACGAGCAGTTGCCATGGCAGCAACTCCCTCCTTTTCTTCCAACCCCAACTCTATTTTGGTCAAAGCAATGCCCGACCTCCATACCCTTCTCTCTTTCTCGCCCTTTTCTTCACCTTCCAGTAGGGATGCACCGATACCGATACCGGTATCGGTATCGGTGGTCGATACTGCGTTAAATACTCGTACTCGCATCGGTTTCAATGACCGATACCAAGAACCGATACTCACTCAACAGTATTTCACTACAACAAACTGGTCGCGCTTTGTGGAGAAGCAACCCCGTGGCGGAGCCGGAGACACTCTTCTCTGTCTCAACTGTCTCAACAGTCTCAACTTCTGAGCAGCCAATCACGCTATCCAAGTTGTTTTGCCGTCCAATCAGATGGCCAGTTTGTCTCAACAGCAGAATCTGGAGCCGCCATCTTGGATCCTCGCTACGCAGCGCTCACTTCTTTCAATAGACAGGAGGAAAGTGAGACGCGAGTACAATACAAGACTTTATCGATATTGTGCTTATTAACCGGTGTTGCATACGTGTGTATGACATATTAGTGCTCATATTAGTGCTCTTGTTAGTGGCTGACAGCCCCGGAGTTACTTGTAATCAGTCCGTCCCAACGCGACGCAAATGTTTCGCGCGACCAGATTACATGTAAAGTCTATGCACAGACGCGTGTGGTTGCGACAGACGCAAATTTACGCCGGCGGCACGTTAGACGCGAGAGTTGAAATTTTCCATATTTAATACATCTATAATTGAGAAGCTCTGCGCGTCATCACCGCCGTCCTGCCGGTTTGAATCAAACGGCTGCTGATCCACCAGAAGTAGCGCTGGCAGCGGCCTCATTCAGACGCTGTTGTGCGGCTACGGATGATATTATTGTAGCCGAGTGTCTGTTGTGTGTCTATATTTGTAATTCTAATAAAATGAAAACACGCTGCAGGGTAACTTGAACCACTTTTTTATCTCCTTCACACACGTATATCCCACAATTCCACTCTTTTCCTTTCCGTTTCTCCCTCCACAATAAAAGCACCGGAAACATAACTTGGAACACAGCTTCCTATATAATTGCTCATACCTAATATTATCGCTTACATTATGAACCCGGACACGGGGCGTTTTATGGTCCGACATTAGAGGGACTTCCACAAGAAGTTTAAAGCTTGGGATAGCCTTCTGTTAATTTTGTACTATAGGCTTGACATAATCTGCAGAGGATAAAATAAAATCTGCCTCCAAATTAATTGCACTTTCATGGAGACCAAATCTAAGAAGTATCGGTATCGGTACTCGGTATCGGCAAGTACACAAAAAAAAAGTATCGGTATCGTATCGGTTTGTAAAAAATGGTATCGTTGCATCCCTACCTTCCAGGTGTCCAAGTATTGAGAAACAGATGCTTGGTCCTGTTTCGCTCCATGCTGGTAGTGAATAAGTGTCAGTATTCATGTCCCTGGGCGTCTTGTGTTGCCTGCCCTCTGAACCACTTCCCGCTCCGGGCTACTTAAATGGCCTCAGGGGGGGTGCCAGAGTAGTCGGGCCACTGAAACCCCCCAAATATTACGTAGCACTGCCAGATTTTAAACCAAAAATAATCGATTCAATTTCAATAAAGAAAGAAAATAAAATGGAGGTGTTAAACATTTCCAAAATCCCACTCAATGTGCCAGGCAGAGTGACCAGTCACTGACAGGATAAGGAGGTGACACCTAAGGGAAATAACTTTGATGATGGTGAGAGGGTTTGGGTTTCTCTGATGGGAACTGCAGTCGACAGCTGACAGGAAAGGCAGTGATATCTGTGGAATAATTCACCCCTCTGATTTACTGCAACTGCTTTTCAAGGTAAACAAGCCGAGAGTAGACGTGTGTCCAGGCAAGTGTGTTGTGTTTGTCCATGCCTGACTGACTGTGAAAGGTCCTCATGGTGTCGAGCCTTATGTGGGCAGCATATGTGTTCAATCGGGCTGTTATCAGAGGGACAAATATAAAGAGTTGTTCTCCTTTTCTTTGGTGGCATCTCAGTGGTTTTTGTTGCACTTCCTGATTGAGAAATATGGGACAAAAGGGCTCCTATAAGGGCTCCTATCATTATGTGGCATCAGCAGCAGTGTGCAAATGTAAGTGTTTGCATGATAAGACATCCTGCAGGCCTTTGACAAGACCTTTTGAGCTGTACTACATCAGTGACAGTTACATTTGTTTATTGGAAACTAAGATGATATTGTACTTGGCAGTAGTGGCACGCATCTAAAAAAATGATCACAACAGCTATATTAAATTCATGGATCATGTTAAATGGGTCATATTCAGTTTACATCTGTTGCTATTTTTTCACTAATGATAGAGAATCCTTTTCCAATTATTTCAATTATTTTGGGCACGTTCTGTTTTACTAGTTAAACTGAATCAATTTAATCTGGATTATAACTATTTTTAACAAGTTAACAGACTGGAAATGATTTGGTTAGGAAAGGGTCTTGATCATATATTTACTTTATAAAAAAGTAAAGCCTCTCTTGGTGTTATTTATATTTTCTCTACCCTTTAATTATTAGCTTCTACTATCTGAAACTAATGAAGTCTAATACAATAGTCCTGCAAAAGAAAACACCTTTGTGAAAGGTATAATGTTCCGTTTCTGCTAAATAGTTTGAGATGTGTTGTTTGTTTGGCTGTTTGTGGTTATTGAGCCTCATTGTTATAAATGGGTTGGACAAAATGAAACACCTGCAAGACATTCAACAAATTGATGTGATTTATGTGAAGGATGATGGCAGAGTTTCATGAGGTGCTCTTCACCCTGAAACGTTCCTAAAGCTCCAGGACTCGGACCCTCAAGGACACTCAAGGGCGTCCATGTTTGGAATGAGAGGCAGGGCGAGGACTTCTTCCACCAGAGGACAATTTTGTGATCAGACGCATCCTATTTAGCTTTGCACTGTACTGATGTGTACAGATGACACAACAGAACCTGTGAATGCATGACACACAAGGGTGTGTTATCCGTAAAGGGATCAAGTGTGGGAACGTGCATGTGTGTTTTCTTGTCACACGGACACCTTTCTGTCCATGGAAGGAAGTCCATGCTGGGCAGAAATTGTGACACTAATGAGGAAACAGAATACTGTGACAACAGCGACTTCCTCACTCACACACACATACAGATGTACACAATCCGTCAGGTGTTTAGAAATCCCCCTGCAGGCTTTTGTTCTCCAACAGTTCATCCATCTTTCTCCGGGGACAAATGAGTTCCTTTGGCGTGACAGGCAGACAAAGAGCAGACAGGGCCTGAACTGCGTCACACAGCCCTGCATGAAAACTCTGTTATTACTCCATTCACAACTCATCTATGGCCTTGCATGCTGGTATCACACATTGGGTCTTAAACCCTGCTCTACACAACCACACCTGCTAAACATCAGCCTGTTAGCATTGGGAGTTTGAGCATGTTTGCAAGTTGTTGTTCACAGCTAGCGTGGCTGTAGACTGGTATTCTTGTTAATGGAAGGTTTTAGTGCACATGATGTTAGATAGAAAGATGTTGAATTAGTTTTCTTCTTTTAATCAATCAGGTTGAGGTTCACTTGTTTTCGGGGTCTCTCCCTTTAAAAGCTGTCTCTGGAAAATGTCTTTAACTCAACTGTAGATCAAAGGAAAAATCCATTGTGGCCCGAGGCATTATGTTTTTGTGTTCGCTGTCTGCCCTATTTTTGTGAACACAATATATCAGAAATGCCTGGAGAATTAAAACAAATAAATTGCCACAAATATCCACTTAGGTAACTGTGACCTTTGGCCTAACCCAAGAATTCATATGCTACATGTTAATATGTCACACAAATGTCTAATCGGATACAATTATGAAATGATGAAAATTTGGCCAGACATAGATGTAAGCAGCAACTTGACTTGTTGGTGGAAGCATACAACCGTGATGCGTTAACTGTGGTTTACATATATTTACATTGCATGGCAGCTGGATTCTCACGAGGTCGTGAGATCACGGCATAATAGTGGGATCAAACAGAACTCTTGTCAGGCTTCAACAAAGATGCTGCTCTCCAAGTTCTTCCAACTTTGAATGTTGTGTGGATGGATGAAAGCCGTTTATTTGCATAATGTATCTATGTTTTCTTTTGTCAACATTAGATATTTACACAGCTAACAGTCCTATTAAGCATGGTGAAAATAATTTGCCAGGTATCACAAGACAATATTTCTGAGGCTTGTCTGTCTGAAAATGTCAGAATGCTTGGAAGATACGGTCCTATATTTATTTTTGGTGACTGGAATGAAAGAATCGGTCATTATCCGCGTTTGGTTCTCTTCTCCCATCGAAGCTAATAGACTCAGGAGCTGCCGCTAGTCTCCAAGAAGGCGGGGCAGTTCCAAACCCACGTCACACAGATGCAGTTTATGTTCTTTGTGGTCCAAATGTGTTGAGAGGAGTTTAATTACGTAGTAACGAGGACACAGGGAAAGCAGTGGAGCCTACTCAGGTTGTCAGGTTACGTACAAATTAGTACATAGACATTTGCATGATGTTGACCTAGTGCAAACCCTATTTAATACCTGTGTAAACACTTCATAGCCACAGTTTAAACAGGCCGAGGCTCTAAGTGATGCATCTTCTGTTGTGTTATGTAAGGTGTTCTGCTGGTCATGTGGAAATGGCCTTTGTGACGGAGAAAGCAGTGAAGAGAGAAGAGTCTTCATGTTCTTCAGAATCAGAACCATTTATTGCCATGTTTGTTTTCACGTTCAAGGAATTTGTCCTGGTTCAGCTTCAGCCTCTCTATGAGTAAAACACAGACCCCCACTTTGCTCTACACTGGAATGTGTCGATTGTACTCATGAACTATTGATATCTGATGTGTGTGTACAGTATGTGTGTGTACAGTATGTACATAGGTCTTCATTAAAGACACTCCTGTGCTTTTCAGCTCCACAAGGCTGGTTGCTATTGTCTCTTTTCTGCTTGGTGTCTCTTCTTGAGCTGGTCAAACAAAGCTTTGTGTGGTGTTCATATTTTTCTCCCTGATTAAAGGCGCGAAATAGCAACATAATGCACTTTTTTATACACTTGGCAACACATTTATTTAAGCAGAACAAGTTTGTTTGCTGTGTCTTACTGTTAAGGATTTAACAAGTAAGATTTGGGTCACATTCTGTTTCATAACCACAATATATTTCATGTTTTAATTCTCGGGATAGTTTTAGGTGTATCTCTCCAGTTTGTGAGATCTCTGCCTCCTCCCCAGTACAATGGAGGTGAAGTTTTGTTTTGCATTCCATCTGAAAAATTCAACAGATGCAAAGAAAAGCTACTAAAGGAGAAGGGGATTGGTGCCAAGTATTTTTATTTATTTGTTATGGCAACTTTAAAGCTACGTTGGATAAGAATCCTCTAAATTCTGAGAAAAAAAGAAAGTGGGCAAAATGCATGTGATAGGGTCGAAACCTCCTCAACAGCTGAATGGACAACAGGTCCATTGCAGACATTTGCCAACAACTCTTTCCAGAATCAGTGACCCGGTTTTCTCTGGATAATCTTATTCTGGACAGATTTTTTGTGGAAATACTTTCTGTTGATTATTAAGAGTAACATGGATATGTTTTTGTGGAAAGAAAGATGGTTTTATTAGAAATGTCAAAATTTTATATAATCCTAATTGGATATCTCAAAACCTGGGTAAATTAGCCAAAATACTATCTAAATTGATTCATTTTTTTATTATTTTGAGTGAAACAAACATTTAAACAATAATAAGTCTCTCAGCAAAACAGGAAGCTTGTTCTGTATCAGTTTTTGGTTTAGAACAAAATGCGTATCTAGTTTTCATGGCTCAGTACCTTAAAGTCCCTCCAAACATTTACATTTATCGTATATGACTTGTTATCATTTCATTAAATGGTACATCAGTGCCTGTGTCCACACAGTGACCCGTATTTCAGTTAGGAAGGGGACAGCTCACACCAGAGGCCTGCTCTGGTGATTGACCTTGGGTCATGTATTATCCTCATTGAGTGCTCATCTCTCATTCTCACACCCTCGCTATAGTGTGCGTTTTTACTTTGCCACAGACTTGTTTTTTGGTATAGTAAGACCTCTTTCATTTATAACCCTAAACCCATCATTTTGTCTTAATTTTTATTTTGGGGAGGTCACATCTGCAGCATGGTAGAATTACTCTTGACTTATTGTTTACGTGTGAAAGTTTATTTAGTGTGAAAGGAAGAGGAACTCTAGCGTGATGTTGTTATAACGCCACAAAAGAGAGGAAGGTCGGGGGTTGGGGACAGTAAAGCCTGGGACTTTCAACATGTTGGTTTCTTTTCACCATAACCATGATCATCTCTTAACCTGAATAGCTTTTTTAACCCAAGAAATAATCCTTCTTCGACATTAACCAAATGCTAGTTGTACCTCAGGCCACCCAAACCTTTACTACATCAGTGGCGGTTTAGAAATCAGTTGAATGAATCTTTTCAAGCCGTTCAGGACTTGGCTTTGGGGGTTTTTCATAGCAGTAAAATGTGTTCGGAGTGGACTGAGAAAGAAAAAGACATGATGAGAGAGTTGGCTACCTTCCCTTCGTTTCCACCCATGGTAAACCTTCCGAGCAGCCACACTGCCTGTCCAAACATTATTATTGCCATGACCTCCAAACTGTGTCACACATAGAGAAATACCAACGCTACCAGAGCTCAGAAGAAGAGCGAGATATCTCTCTCTCCTTTGACTGTTCTCTGCCAATAACACGCTACTTTGAAATGTAATGTGTATGCATGGCTACTTGGACAAATGCACGTCCCACTGTGTATTCATGTCCACAAGTGTGTGCGTGTGTGTATTTACTGACTCCTTGTTTGCCCGCCTTGCATCATCAGGTGAAGTTGTGAGCCAACCTGTATGTGATGAGAGCCTCCATCGCTGTGTCTGTGGGTGACATAGCTGTATATTTGCTCTCAGAGAGCAGGTGAGGAATATCACAGCCTTCCTCTAAACCGCCGGCTCTCCCGCTCTGCTCAGATATGACTGTTGTTTATACGATCTGACTCTTGGAGACAAGGTGACGTCATTAATAATGATTTCTGCCGGTGCGTCTGCATCATGCAGGTTGTGTCACCAGTTTGGTCTGGCTGCCAGCCACACCCACCTCGTTGACTCTCTCCAGTCACCTGCACACCCAGCTGCCTCCAATCTGCCATAATCAAACCTGTATTTAACCCCCAGTCTCACTCTCACTCCTGGCCAGATCGTTTCGTTGCTATGCTCGTCTCTCCAGCGCTCTCCTGCCAGCCTTCCCGGATCCGACCTCGCCTGTTCCTGACTCCCTGCTTCGCCTGGGCTCCGATTCCTGCTTGCTGACTCCTGAGCTGTTCACCTGTCTGCCTGAGCTTGATTAAAGTGTTGAACTTCAGCTCTATGTCGCCCGAGTCCTTCGTCCTGCGCTTGGGTCCTCACCCCACCCGTTACAGAACGATCTGGCCAAGAAATGGACCCAGCAGGACCACAGCCGGCCCCGTTCCCGTACCGTGACCGGAGCCAGCAACCCGATAGGTGTTCCCCCGGAGGGGAGCCTTTTCACCCGCTCATGGGAGGTCGACAGCTTACCGGGCGGAACTTGGCGGATCCCGCACCGGCATCGCCGCCTGTCCCGAGTCGGGACTACCTGATTCAGCAGGTGTTGGACACTATTGCGGTCGCGATAGCCCGCCTCAGGCTGCCAGCCCCGGTCCCAGCTTCTCCGACTGCGCCGCTGCCAGCCCCGGTTCCGTCGGCGGTCCGGCCGACTCCTGCTCCGGGGATCCCGTCGGCGGTCCGGTCGACTCCAGCTCCCCGTGTCCTGTCGGCGTTGGAAGGCTTTCCCACATCCCACGTCTCCCTCCTGGAGCCGACCGTCGAGAGCGAGCTTAGCCCTCCGGCCGTTCCCCCCCCCACCACCCTCGCCTGGCAGTTCCGTGGACGCCCGGAGGCGTCCGTGGAGGGGGGGGTACGGTCCCCGAGTCCGGTCGGCGTCCCAGCCGACTCCAGCTCCCCGGTCCCAACTCCCCGGACTGCGCCGCTGTCAGCCCCGGTCCACATTCCCTGGACTGCGCCGCTGTCAGTCCCGGCCCGAGCCCCCTCACCCGTGCTGCTGTTAGTCTCGGGTCCCGTTTCCCCGACCGCTCCGCGGATAGTCCCGGCCCGGTCGGTGGCTCAGCCGATCCTAGCTCCCCGAGTCCCGCCGGCAGTCCGGCCCGGCTCCTACCCTACAAGTCCCGTCGGCGGTCCGGCCGACACCTGTTCCCCGAGTCCCGTCGGCGGTACGGCCGACCCCTGTCCCTCGAGTTCCGTCGGCGGTCCGGCCGACACCTGTCCCTCGAGTCCCGTCGGCGGTCCGGCCGACACCTGTCCCTCGAGTCCCGTCGGCGGTCCGGCCGACACCTGTCCCTCGAGTCCCGTCGGCGGTCCGGCCGACACCTGTCCCTCGAGTCCAGTCGGGCCCTGTCCCGAGCCCCGTCCGGTCGGGCCCCGTCCCGAGCCCGGTCCAGTCAGGTCCCGTTACGAGCCCAGTCGGGTCAGGTCCCGTCACGAGTTCCGTCCTCCTGAGTCCCCGCATGATGGCCGTCCTACGGCCCGTCCCCCAGAGCGCGCCTGTTCGCATGATGGCCGTCCTCCGGCCCATCCCCCAGAGCGCGCCTGTCCGCCTGGTGGCGGGTCCGCCCACGGCCCAGGAGGAGGACGGGGTCGCCTGAGTTTCTGTAAAAAAATTTAAACGGAATAATTAAATCTCAACTTGTAACTTTTCTGCAATTAGTTCAACTTTTAGGACCTCACGATTGAAATAAGGGCCATTTAAGTTTCTATACATGGAAGTTGAAAGATTTATGTAAAAAAAACATTTTATTTACTCCCAATGTAAGTCTATGAGGAACCTTATTTTTGTGCTGAGTGGCATCACATGACATCACATACCAAGAAGTTGTTCTTGCTCTTCCTGGGACTTGGTTAAACTTCAAGGGAATTGTGCCAGTAGTGGTTGCTGCAACTAAATGTTTTACTAAAACAAATGCTGCTGCCAGAAAAATACAGTAATAAAGGTGTAACTTTACAGATACTTTCATTTTCTCACATTTAGATTTGAGACTTTTTTTCCTTTCTAACCAACACTCTTAAATCCAAGGATATTCAGTGTATGATCATGTAAAGCAGAGAAACCCACCAAAGCCTCAAGCTGTTTGTTTTTAGCTATGTATATTTTTATTTATTTAGCATCTTTGTTCGAAAAATAGCTTAAATGGTTTATCAAACATAGTTGCAGGAAGTTAAATCTCTTCAACGTCAGTATTGGAGGCAGAGAGAGGTAAGACCAATCCAGAAATGATCGTGTCCAGCATCTTAACAGAGTTTCATCTGTTTGGTGGAAGGAGTGTGTTGGCAAACACGAAGGAATGGCACCCCTCCAAAAACAGAAAAGAAAAAACTTTTTGTTTTCCAGCCATGATATTCACCTGAAAGAGTTATTTAAGTTTAAATAAAACATGATATGCCCTTCTATCTTTGCTCCTTTCCAGGAATTTACTTCTTAGTTTTTTCTTTGTAGTTAGTGATTGATGATCCTTACAGAGAGAGAAAGAAAGAGAGAGGGAGAGAGAGAGAGGGATGTGTTGCATATGTGTACACTGGAAATGTGTTGCATAAGATCTTATGTCATTACCACATTGCCATGGAAAGACGCGCTTGGATGTCAACACAACTCCTCCTCTCTTTATCCTTTGGATTTTCTATTAGTCTTTCTCTCGTTAGTGGTTTTGGGCTTTGCTTGCTTTGCTTTTACTGCTTTTGATTGTTGCAGAAAATGATTTTATGTCAATACGCTGATGGTTGTGAATTTGCGTTACCACAACCTCTATTTATTCTTGTTACATAAGATGATAAGGATCATGAGGTGGCCCTGCATCTGTGATCTCTTTACCCTGCCCTTACTCCTCTGTTAGCTTGCTTCCTGGATTTGGTTGTACTAAACAGTTTCATTCTACAGTAGCACCAATAAATGTTGCAAAAAACTGAATTATGATGGCCCAAATAATGTATAAACCTTAATCACCAATCCTCTGTTAATGTAGACAGTTTTATAAATATCTGTTAGGGATATTCATGCAGTTTGGAATGAGAAGGAAACTTTTGCTCTAACTTGCATTATTTGGTTATTTAGTGTGACGTTTGGTAATTGTTTTGTAATTACAAGTTAATTGAGGTCTGACAGTCCGACAGTGGACAAGAACATGAGCAGCCAGCTGATCATACAGGTTTAAAACAACAGCCTGCGTTAACAGCGCACTCCCTTTTGCTTTTACTTGAAAATCAAGTGTTTCAGATCATCTGGCTAATCATGTTGGCTTGTTAACAACCCGTCTGACTGCTTTTGTTTGTTGCCTTGTTGTCTTGGACTTTCTTAGAGCGATGTCGCCGTGTTCCTAGATCTTTCAAATTAATTTGGTGAGTACAACGTTAGAACCAACTTGTAACAAACTGAAAATATTCCTTTAAAACAATATCGGCGCATGTGTGCATCATATTATTCATGCTGTATGTGCGTGTGTGTGCGTGTGTGTGTGTTGACAGCTGTGTGGACTCAAATAAGATATAGAAAGCTGCCAGTATTAGGTCACATTTCACCGTCTCCTCGGCCTCAAGCTCTCAGGTGTCAGTCAGGTGCCCGAAGAGGGTTAAAGAGGTTTCCATACAGAGTGACTTCTGAAGGGTTTCAGAATAGATGGCACCACCCATCTTCTGTGGTCTCACTGAACAATGAAAAGAAATATGTTTCAAAAAGTGACCGTCAGACATATATAGCTTGTGTTATGGTAATGGTACGGCTGTGGTTTAATTGAAAGTAATCCTGGTGTTGAAACGCATCTAGAAACGACAGGCCTCCGACACGTCTCCTGTGTCAGAAAGAAGCTGCAGTGCCACGTATTTACTCTACTCAAAGCTCTCTAGACCCGCTGGCACACACTCCCCTTGGCTCCAGGCCAGGGGAGATCCAGAGCTGAGCTTTGGGAAAAGACCCACTTGTGTGAGTGTGTGTGGTGGCCTGATGAAAGGGTTGGTTGACTCACTATGATGTTAACAGTTATTCCACTTTACATTTGATTCTACTTGTTGATTTGGTTCTTTATCAGTTGTTAGAAACATAAATACTCATTTCAAAATTAGATTAAAATAACTCTTTCATTTATTGATAGAGTTCACTTAAATGTATCAGGATTGTGATGGTGTCTTTGTTTGTTTGTTGCAAATGCTTTATCACATTTGATGCAACAGCTACCTCACGAAAAATAAACAATGTGACCTTAAAATCACTAGTCCAAAACCCCTAAACATAACATTCATAAAAGAGAAAAAGCTAATATTTATATTTGAGAAGCTGTAATGTGACACAATTTGTCATTTTGGACTGAAACAGTTATTCACGAAAAGTAGCTTCTGAATAATTACTCTTCAGCTGATGTGTCACCTCAAAGTACTGTGTATGTGAGTGTGTTCATTTGTAGGCACTGAAAATAATGTACACAGTGCCACCGACACACACGTCACTTTACACAGAATCACTTCCCTCTTTCAGTAAAAGAGAATTGCTCTTCGTAGAAAGGGGTTTAATTGATTTCATTTCGGTTGTCCACTTCCTTTTTTCACTTATAAAAACTATAAACACATACACGCTTCCTGCTTATAGGACCCTTTTTCCTTGAATCAGTTAAAGTTTCAAAGGTCTGCACCAAAGTAATATTTCACTCTCCGTTAGCAGCTATACAACACATTTCCAAAGAAATGTCTATTTGTCTGTCTCTCGCCTTTCTGATGATTGGAGGGCTAGCTAATGAGTACCATGTGGTGTTTCAGCCTGACATGAGTCCATTCCAGTTGTTGTTGTTTTAGTTTTGCCAATTCCAGGTCGGGTTTTAGCTGAGGCCTGCCACAGAGAGAGCGCAGGTTCAGAGAGCTGGAAGCATGCACTCTGCAAGTATTTGAATTATGCCATTGACGTCAGCACAGTCATAAAGTAGACGGCTGCCCTTCCCCTGAAGTATTCCCTTGCCAGCAGGCCTGTTCAGCTCAGCACAGATGGATTCAAACGCTCTCTGCTTCACAGACCGGCTCTTTTGTTTGGGTATTTGGGAAGCATATTCCCCCCCACACCCCCTCCCCTTCCCCGCCAAAAAACACCACCACCTCTTTGTGGAACAGGGCAGAAAGCCGCCTTTTCAAAAGGAATTCAACAATAATAATAAAAAACACTTCAATTAGAATCCTATTGATTATTATCAACAAAGACCCCAAAAAGGAAACTCATAGTTTGGTTATCATTACTTATGTGGTTGATTATTTTTTTTGGCAGAGGCAGGATCCAGAAATTTTTTTATGAAACTGATGTTGGACTGTGAATGCCACATGTCTATGTTACTTGGAGGAAACCTGTATTTAATCTTGATTCAATCAGGAAGTTTAAATTTTTCCAATATGGTAAAACGCAATCAATCTGGCTTTGCCTGCTCACCAGTGCCAATAGTCTTTATTGGCTCAATTATATTTTGTTATGTGGTTTGAGATGCACACACGCACACACACACACACACACACACACACACACGTACGCAGATGCAGTGACAGAGCATGCTTACCCATCATGGACGAGACATGCTGTTCAAGGTCGTTTGAGGTTTGTCTCAGCTGGTCTTCATATGTTACTGGAGACACTTATTCTTCGTTGCACGCAAACCCCTTCGTCACAGAAGCCCTCTGGTGCATTCCCTCGCTCCGCTCATCAAGCCTGCTGCCTCCTTCAAGGTCTTCACACTAAATGCAGTCAAGATAATGTTAATAAGGCAGTCATGTTTGTATTGGCAACAGCTCAACAACAGCTTTAAAAGTGTTGGGACAAAAAGGATTTCTTGCTTGAGCTCAATAAAATGTCATTCAGATATCAAAGCCCCAAAAAAAGGAAGCATGACACGTAGATTGGACTTGTTTAGTTGCACATTAGCCCATTGAGGTTGTTTGCTTCCTCATTATCAGACATCAAAACCTGTAAAAGTGATCTTATCCCTGGTTTAGAAAGGAGAAGCTACTGCGCCTTCCATATTTTAAGAATGCAAAATTAATATACTGATCGATCCTGCAAAGAAAAGTTTGGCTGCCTAAATACCTGATTTATGTCATTGATAACAACAACGTTGGCCATTCAGTGTCACAAAGGCCAGTGTTATACTCCATCCACAGAGACGTGCCCCTGGGCAAAAAGTATCTGTGTGTCTGTGTCTCGGGACACGCTGCTCTTTGACCCGTCTTGTGACATGAGTGACATTAGAGTAACACACTGTGTGTCATGGGAACTTAATGAGGTAACACATTCCATCTAACAGTCCAAGCTTACTTTGGGGAGGCCGTATCTTCTCCATGTCAAGTCACCATATTACTTCAGAATCATATCCCATTTATTCACGGTGTACATCCCACACTACACTCGTCTTATGGTGGCACTTTGGTGGTTTTTCTATTTAAAGGAGTAGTTTGACCTTTCTGGAAATGAGCATGGGTGAGTGGGAATGTGTTTGTGAGGCTCAAAGCATTACAATCCAGCATTTAAATACATTAACAGCAACATGTTTCTAGATGACCCGCAGACCTAACCGTAAAAGGAGCAACTATTACATTGGTAAAGTATAGTTCTAGAGTTGATTGTGATTTTTGTTTTGTATTTCAATGTTTTGAACACCATCAATGAAATTCCTTTCTCTACCATTTTTCGGACAAAATGTGAGAAAGGGATATCTAAAAACTGGCACATTAAAGCAAAAGTCTCACATACCATTGTGAGAGTGAGAACATGTGTTTTCTTTGTAAGTTAGGTGAATTGATCCTTTACTCTTGGTCGGTTTTGGGATCTATGGTTAATTGTCTGAAATGTATATGTGAGTTTCATCAGACTTTTTCCTGTGACTTTGAAGCTGAGTTGGGTCCAGCTGCAGCAGTTGCATGTTGGCCCCTTCTGATTTTGCAGAGGTTTTCCTGATGGTTTTAGAGACCCCTCCTTCCCCCAGACATCAGATCCACCCCCGCACCAACAGTAACGCTCTGTGATCGTAATTATAGACGGCACTTTTAAACCTAAAGAGAGAAAAAGCATCAACAACAGCGACAGAAGTTTGGCTAACTGGGTTCATGGCTTCTCTGATCCATGCTAATCAACCCGAGGGGCAAATGCCAGTCAGCAGGACAATGTTTCCCATTCAGCCCAGTCGGTACTATTGCTCCCAATGTGGGAGTTCAACTCAGGTAACACAGACAAAGCCTGGTCTGTTGCTGTGTGTTTGTGCGCTTGAGTGTACACATGTTTGAGCGTATAGAAGCTGAGAGCAAGACAGTGTGGTGAGAAGGAGCCAAAGGTGGGAAAAGAATATGTGAGAGCTTATGAGTGCAAGAGTCAAAACAGATGGAGAGAGGCAGCTCAAGGACAGGACTGTGTTACACCCACAACTCCACAGAGTTGCTGATAGGACGGACAAACAGCCTCATTGACGTCTGTCTGTATCATCAGAGGGAGATGTAGAAACAAAACATTTGGGATATTTACGCCAGAGGATGACGAGCAGTCAGATAGCAGTAAATACTGTATGTAAGACCTCTGTGAACCTTCAGACTTCTTCCTGTCTCTGACCTCAGATCAGTCCATACATTATGCTCCTCCGCCTTTGTGCGACTGAAGCCCCATTTGGACTGGATTAATATACTAGTATTATACTAAAATATTTCCCATACATCATTTAATATGACGTGTTAGCCATTGCAGAATGACAGCGACAGTTGTTCCATAGAAGTTAAATTCTTCACAATCAGATTTATGTGGTTATTAAAAAAAACAATATTGGTCAATAGACACAAAATTCAACAACTATTTTGATAATACATTAAATGTTTGTTTGTCATGTTTTATAAGCAAAAATGCCATGATTCATTATTATTTTTTCAATCATTAGAAGTTTCTTCATTCTGTGTTTTATGTAATTGTAAACTGAATTTCTTTTTTTTTTTATTGTTTTGTAGGGCAAAGCCTTTGGCTTTAAGAAACTGCATTTTCACTGTTTTCTGACTTTACAGAAGCAGACAATTTATAAATTAAGAAAATAATTTATAATGAGAATAAGCACTATTTACAACCTCAAAGCCTTATTTTGTGCACACAAATGGAAAGAGCTTAAAACATAGGTCTGTGTTGATGGAACTTAAATGAATACAGCCTCCTGGGACGGAAATGATTACGAGGGGTGAAAAATCACACACATATGCATTACAGGCAGAATAAAAATCACAGATGGCGTACTGTGACTTGAGAGACACATCCAAAATGACGTGGGCTTTTATTATCATGAACTCCTGAACTATTTAAAACAACATTTTCAAAACCTGAGAACTTTAATTTTTCTGACTATATCTAGACAGTTTGATTAACACGGCGAAGGCTTTTCTGCTGTTATTCCAAGGATTCTGCAAGGGATCTGGTATCACTGTCCACCCTTTGGGAGTTGTTGCATGCTACTTGGATTTATGGCTTTCAGTGTTGCTTTCCACTAAGTTCCATAGTACATCTGACAGGAATGTGTACATGTGTACAGTGCAGTATGTTATGAAAAATGCAGGGAACATTGTGTTCAAGGGGACTGGCGGGAAAAGAGCCAGCAAGAACCATAAGCGGATCTGACATGCACATCAGCACACATGTATGGTTGTGACATGTCACCCAGTCAAAGCACTTAACAAGTTGTGTGGTCAGAAACGACTTTATTACAGTCTAAACACAAACAGAAGAGCCTCAAGTCACAAGTGACATGAATGTGCCCCCTGTTGCTACACCAGAAACAACAACTTTAACAACACCAAGACCACAGGCTCATCTGCAAACAGCCATGCAAACATTTCCTGATGAGTTCCCATAAACAAAGTTACTTTTGTCACCACAATCTCATCTCATCATTGTTTCTTTGTTGAATGTATTCAACCTTACTTGAAAGGAATAGTTTGACATTTCGGGAAGTATGTTTATTCACTCTCTTTTTGAGATCGATATCAGTCTGACCTCGTCTAAAGCAGCGGCCCCCAACCTTTTTTACGCCACGGACCAGTTTTGTGTAAGACAATATTGTTCGGTTTTTACATTTAATTTTGTCTATGGATTACAAAAGACCAATGTGTTCATTCCTGCTGTAATTCTGTAGACGTGTTTTTTTTTTTTTATTACTTCAAACGGGGCCAGGCTAGCTGTTTCCCCTGCTTCCAGTCATTATGCTAAGCTAAGCTAACTAATCTCATTAAACTTTTAGCAAGAAAGCAAATGCGTGTATTTTCCAACATGTCAAACTGTTCTTATACTCAGATAACCTCCTTTCGAGTTTGGTGACATTCAAGGGCAACCAGGCCACGGTAACCTCTTAAAAAGCTGTAGACAAAAGAAAACAAACTTAGTCAAAACAATAGTAAAACACACAGCAATACTGAAAAGGTTGAGACGAGCTAGGAGCAGAGATACATACAAATCTTAAATTTGACTATCAGCTTCCTCAATTTAATATCCCTCTGCACACTATTCCAAATATCTGCAGCAGAGAACATGCAAGCTGTCAATATACCAACTTAGCTGTGACTAACCAAGACACTTATGAAAACCTGAAGCAGTTCTGCCTAATTGCCTCGTTTTCAACACATCAGAATTCTTTATCCATGAGTCAGCATCTAAAATGTGTCACAGTGCTGCTTCTGGACAGCCACCACAGGAAAATGGCACCAGCATGTTTTACCAATACCACATCCCAGAGCGATACATTTACCCGCCATGGCTCCAATAAAGCTGCAAATTCATAAGCGGTGAAGCGTGTGTAAATCCTCCATTGCAACAAAACGTCCATTATTTTGCTCCCTTTTATTTATAATTCACAACCACAGATCATCACAATCCTGATACCATCTATTGAGACATTATTTGTATTCTGCCTCCCTGGAAATCAGATAAATGAGCTCTAATAAAACACAGAGACATGATGTAATTTATTCTCAGAACCCAACTTGCAGGAATGTTTCAATCAACGTTTTGGGGCCACAAAGCATCCTCCTAAAACCACAAACTGCTCCACCACCCTTCTGCCCTCTTTTCGCAATACTTCAAGTCAGTAGTGAATTTAGCAATGCTGTACATGTGAAGTCACAATTTGGCTTGTAAGACGCAGCGCTACAACCCCCCCTCGCCCCCTCGCCATGTCATCTCTGATCTTTGATCGGAAGTGTTGTATAACCGCACAGAGAGTTTCAGATCAGACTGTTTCTTGTAAAGTAATAGATGTCACAAAAGAATGGCTCATCCTCTGACTCTCTACTTCAGGAACCTGGCCCCACTGCCGATCGGCCTACGTCAAAGTCTGGTTTCTCTTTGTGTGTTTGTGCTGTGTCTGTGCCACTTCACGGGAAAAGTGGCAGCTCACCCTTCACAACAAGTTAATATCCTGAATGATTACTCAATATATTTAAAGCAGAAATTAGTATGAAAGGATGACATCTTATCCTGTTCACAATGAGATCTTCATTTTGGCTGCTGATAATGAACTGCTGCCCTCCTACTCAGCTAGCATCACAACACAGGCAGGAAACTGACTAGCCCCACGAGAGGATGACATATGCATGCCTCTGTCTCACACACACACACACACACACACACACACACACACACACACACACACACACACACACACACACACACACACACACACTCACTGCTTTAAGTGAGTCAATCCTATGGTCGGACATCCTCTGGGTAAACATATATTCTGATAGCAAGTTATGCCATGCACTGTATGTGTACTAGGTTTTGTGTGTTTTGCTCACATAAAGTCCGGCCTCAATGAATTGACAGAGCAACAGACATTTAGAAATGCTCTATCACTGGATTAATACAGATATTGAAAGAGTTTTACATATTAAGTAATGAACCACACCATACTAAAAATACAATTCCTATTGGGATTAAAAACTGAAACTTTCTCTTTTTTGTCTTTAATATGAGATGCCTCCCTCAACTGGAAAGTACATGTTTGGCATTAATATTTCAATTAATGTCAGTCCACTGGTGTCTGACGGCATTGTACATGGTATCTGTGTGTTTTCCTTTCCTCTGCTGTGGGACCAACATTCTAAGGTCTAAGCGCTGATCAGAAAGGTCCTTGTGTCGGGGTGGAGGCGGTGGAAATCCCCTCTGATATTGTGGTGCTAGTGTGTGTGTGTGTGTGTGTGTGTGTGTGTGTGTGTGTGTGTGTTGGGTTTTGAAAGCTGTTTCCTTGGTCCATCTGAGGCCATGAGAGTACAGCAGACGTCTGTAACTAAAGTAATTAATGGTATGCAGTTAACGTGCGTGCTTCTTCTGTTAAAACTAGTGAGTATATAACACTTTATTTATTGGTAAAATTCAGGGAATTTGAACTCAATATATATAATTATCCTGACTAGTTTTACTAGAAATCAAGGCAGGAATCCTTCATTGTGGTTTCCAGCACCACACTAATGATTCTTGGAAAGTTTGAGACTAATCCTTTTATAGTTCATCACCCTTTCCAGGCATTTCTATTGTTTCAATAGATCTTGTCTACAGAACTACGTACGACTTGTCATGGGATTGTACAACCATTCAATTACCTTTAAACTCATAAACAGTGGAGCCAGTTAATGTCTTGCAGTGATTTTGTTTGTATCTGTCTTGTATCTGCAGAATAAAAACAGAGACTGGGTTGTGTTTATTATGGTCATTTACATCCCATTTCCCTCTGAAGGGAGGAATTTAAAGCATTAACTTGATTATATTTGATCATAATAATAATGAGAAATAATTGAGAACCAATGTCCAATGACTCCATGCTTAGCACATTATTCCTTGTTTTTATTTGACTGGTGGGAAACTGTACTGGAGTGAAGACTGACTGTTATTGGCTTTGTTTGGTCACTGGACAGGGATCAGAGTAACACTGTTATACAAGTGCCGTAGTTGAGATTAGTGCATCTGGCGCCTACCTAGATGTGGGACCAACAAGAAGTTGGCCGTATGACCAGTTTTAGGTCCTGACTCACTGAACCAGATTGTACAGCAATGTACCCATTTTTGTAGGTTTTGAAATCAAAGGCACGAACGTGGTTAAGAGCTCAAGTAATAAATCTAGCAATTGAGTTTCATCCCTGAATGCAGCCTCACAACCACATACATAAACACACATCATGCCAAACCATATTTTAGTTGATCACATCAGCAGCCTCTTGCCCTAAGCTGTAAACTAATCTAGTTTTGTAAAAATATAACGACTTAAAGTTGTGTTTCTCTGTCAGTTTGGTGAATGGCTCTAATTCAGTGCAAGAGACTGTTGCAAAGGCAAAGTCTGAGATGTAGCAAATTCCCAATGCCTAACGGTATTGTATGTGTCCATGAGGTCTCGATAGTATTGAATGTTTTCCCTTCCTCGTGAAACGTACATTCAAAAAGCATTGTTTACATCCATGTTGGCTGTCTTGCCGTCTTCCCTGCATTTGCTGAATTTCTTGGCGCATTACCCACACCTGTAGATCTGACGAATGGTACTGGCAAGACTGTGTATTACCAGCGTGCACCGGCATAAAGAGGAAAAAAACCCCAGAGTATCTTTAACTGTTTCAAAAAAAGGATCACAACACTGTGCCATGATTGCTGAATTCATCTCACGTTGACCCAGAATCTAAAAGTTAACTGATTTAGCCGACTGTGTTATCGGGCTTTTACAAAGCATCGTCTTTATTTTACGCTCTTTTTAAGCAGTCTGGAAGTTGAAGTTTTGTAATTGGATATTTCTGAACAAAATGTTCCTCTAGAGTTATAGTCAACTTCTAACTTCCTCTAACTTCACTATGAGAGTTATACTCATATAAGCCTTTGATGCGCTGCGACTGCCCATTCATCAAAAAAGCCCCCAAAAACTCCCTGACTTATAATAATTCTTACACTTAGTCTCTAAGTATAGAACAATAAAAACATCATCAGCATTCACTCAGACATTACAGATAATCAAGTGTTGTGAGAATGACTTTTTACCATTATTGGATACAAAGATAATAGTTTCATGAATCCATAAACATATCCAGGCACATATGTTACTTTCAGAAAGCAGAAAGTTTAAAAGTTCAAATGAAAGAACTGTTAGAAGGAAAAGGACCTTTCTATGCTCCTCAAACACACAAACCACCTCAAACGTGTTGAGAATACGGGAAAGAAACATCTCAATTGAGTGCAAGCCGTTTCGACATCAGAAGCTTGCTAGTTAAACTAAACTAAACACACACACGCACACACACACATACACATACACATATCCCCTCTCTTTCTCTCACTCCCCTCCTCAGAGAGAAGGAAGGCTTTGGGCAGAGCGCCAGGTGCCTCTCATGTTTAGGAGAGCAAACAAGCTCATGTCTTTGATGGCGAGGAGATCAGAGCTGGGGACACATTCTACGTGACCACGCTAAGGTCGCCGCAGTGCACACCCTGCTGCCATGTTGTGCTCCGCAGCTAGGAGACCCGGAGAATACACCATTCAGGGGCAGCAGAGTGTGTGTGTGTGTGTGTGTGTGTGTGTGTGTGTGTGTGTGTGTGTGTGTGTGTGTGTGTGTGTGTGTGTGTGTGTGTGTGTGTGTGTGTCAGTTCAGCCCCGCTGGCCATCTCATCGCACACCCTCTGCTTTCCAACCTTGACTTACAGTTGTAGGAATATTGACTCAAAATTCATGCAATAATATTTCAGCAGTAGCCACGACACACTCTTGTTTTTCTCTATATCTAGTCGTAGGCACTCTGTGGTGTAATTCATAATTTAAATCAGGAGACGCAAGATGAAGAAAAAGTTTGTTGTTTATTGTTTTATTATTATAAACTGATTTTATGTGAAGATACAGTCCTCACAGAGTCTTTGGCGCTTGGACTCTACAGGAGATTTGTAATCAAGGGGCGTCTGCCCGGAGCAACAGCCAGATAAAACCCATGTGAAGTCCAGACCTGGTGGTGGTTGATGAGGCTGATAGATGATGAGTTGATGAAGCTGATACATCTGTGAAGATGGGAACGTGGAGGGGCGCATAACAGCAGCATGAACGTACTGAAGGAGACAATCATATTTAAAAGAGACAGCAGCAAGATGATGTGCTAACGATATCATTGTTTTGTTATGCTATTGGATAGAAGAGACCAGCTGATCAGAACAACTGATATCTTGATTGACAGCCCCGAACAATGGCAGTGAACAAAGTATGAGTGAGCTTGCGTGAGGAGTGAATGGCTGATGAATGAGAAATGAACTACAGCCAGTCTTCCTGACTGAACTTACACTAGAGCTTCATTTAAATTTTAAAGCAAAAGTCCCTCGCTAAATTAATACAGCACGGGGCATACTCCCACAATTGATTATAGTACACACAGTGACTGTTGCTAAATGTTACGGAAATATTGTTCAGTTCTAATAAAAAAAGATACATAAGCCAGTTCCTGTAATCCTGTCTCCAGGCTGCATTTGTATCTGTACTGTGGTTGGGCCTTTGACCTACACTGCGAAACAGTAACCACGCATGTCTTTACAGCAGCTGTTACCATTCATGCGCCAGACAAAAAGGACAAATGTTCTCAACTCTGCATGGACTTAAAACACAAAACATCAAGTGGACCGATCAGTCCATTTCCATGCTTCTGTCCCAACTCCTGGTCAAACAAAACCTATCTGTGGCGTGTAGTTATCCTTCCACAGTCAATCAAAAGAATACACTGATTAATCCATTTAAGTCTGTATTTGTGTACATCTGAAATCCAACACAAAACGTTGTTTTGCTGTGATAAAAGCGTATGTGTCTGTGTGTGGCGAGGCGTCACACACAGACGCACTCGTACTCAAATACTCACAGAGAAAAAAAGTGTGTGACAGAGTGAGGTCCTATAGCTTTCCTTTTGACGGCTGTGAGTCCCACTAGCTCCTCACAGCTACTCCTCCTTATGATGAAGGAGCGTTGCAGCCGGGGGCCACCTCTAGCCGTTCCCCTCCCTCAGCAGCAGCAGCAGCAGCAGCAGGCGCCCCGAGTGGGACCTGTCGGTGGATGCTGCCTGGGAGTGGCAGGGCAGCGCTCGGGCTCCATGTGCACCCTCTGTTCTGACTGTGTCTCTGTGTGCCGGCTGCTTGTTGACAGATGAGGCGTACCAGAAGCTGGCCACGGAGACGATGGAGGAGTTGGACTGGTGTCTGGACCAGCTGGAGACCATCCAGACCTACCGCTCTGTCAGCGACATGGCCTCAAACAAGGTAGGAGAGGCTGTTTGCTCTTTGTATTATTCCATTCTTCTTCTTCATTAGTGGAGAAAATGTTCAGGGGCACAAGGCTAATGTGGCTTTTATTTAATTTAATTTAGAGAAACAATTACATTTTTTTTAATTGCAAATGTTGACACAGAAAAGACTCTTTGAGGAGCTCTGAAATCTGAGCAGCAAGAGACTCTGCGAGAAGCACTAGTCCTTCAGCATAATATACACATGAACGACAGTGTTCAGCATCCAGAGACAGTGAAGCTGTAAGCGAACATGAACTTATCATGACCAGGAGAAAAGTCAACCGAATTAAAGGTCCTCACATGTGCAGTAGGAAGAGGTTGGTTTGTTAGAGGCTGCAGCAGTAAGCAGTGAGCGCTGTCAGGTGAAAAAGACTTAAACCATCACCAAACTCCATTAGTGTCTGCAATGTTTCTTTTTTCTCTTTGTGCAGAAATGGTTGGAACTGTGTTTTTGGTGTCTTGGCCCGCTGTGATCCTCTTTTCCTCTTCCTTGTCAAACAACGTTTCACTGTCCACTGGTTGTTCTGTGGCTTCTGAATGGTTGATTGTGGTTTAGTTCCTGTCGTTTTTAAGTGACACCTTAACTCTATTATTGATTAAGGTTTATTATCACTTGATTGACTCTGCTGTCTTTGTACTATAACTCCTTATCTGTAAACGTATCTAGGAATTGCTAATCCCTAATCTACATGATACATTTGTCCAGTCTCACCCGCTATGATGCAGGATATATGTTAGCAACAAACGTCCTGATGGTGTCACTGTTACAGCTATCTGAAGTTTAATTTTCTTTTTTTACATTTTTAAATGCAAACTTGCTCCATGGAAATGGTCCAGTGTCTCTAGTGGTTGTTGTTGCCCTCTTTCCATCGTTCCTGTCAAACAACGTTTCACTGTCCACTGGTTATTCCTTCTGTTGAACAAGTATCATTCAAAAGACCATCTTTGTTAAACATAACATTTTAAATGATTCCTTAGAAGGGGACAGTTAATAGGACGTTAGAGATTTCCTCTTTTTTTTTGTTGACTCAAAACTTTCAATACTTAGAACTTTCTATGATTTGCTTGTGGTAATGAAATTCGCGGAAAGCTAGCGTAAGTGGAAGCTGTGTGTAAGAGTCTGAAAACCGTCAGGCCAGCAAACCAAGAGGATAAGCTTGTTATTTCTCATAAAATTTGGACAACAGGATGCAAGGGTCAAAAACAATAAACTAGAGAGGAAGAGAGAGAACGTGTGTGTGTGTGTGTGTGTGTGTGTGTGTGTGTGTGTGTGTGTGTGTGTGTGTGTGTGTGTGTGTGTGTGTGTGTGTGTGTGTGTGTGTGTGTGTGTGTGTGTGTGTGTGTGTGTGTGTGTGTGTGAGGGATCCATGCAGACCCCTGGGCAGAGTGACTCTCTTTTCCTGTCTCCTTCCTGATCCCCCGCTCTCCAGACGACAATAGACATCCCATCATGTTCGTTTGGATGGTTAATGGTCGTGTTTATTTTTCCCATTGCTGTCGTCATCTGGACACATCCAGCACTGACAGTCAGCTGGACTGGTTTCAGTGAGGACACATGAGGACGGCTGAATAAATACTATTAACCACTTAAACAAACAGACATTTAAAAGTTGATACGGCTACAGGACGACAGACTCACTCGGGAGAGAAAGAGATGAGAGAGAGGAAACAGTCTGGCAGTATGTCTGCTACAACAGAATGAGTCTAGGGTTTTCCTCAAAGAATAAATAGTCCCAAAACTGCTGGTTCATATCAACCCGACATTTGTGGACTTGTGGGAAAAATTCTTTTCACTTAAGACTGTCATTTTAGCACTTGTGCAATCACAGAAATATTTGGTAGAATTGAGCCAAAAGTGATCTGCAGGTGCGGGTGGATTTCATGAGCCTTTCCCAGCGTGAGACATTCCAAAATGTCACAACTATGGAATAAAAAAAGGACAGTTATATCCAGCTTTTTTCAATAAATACTGTATTGGACTCACCCCATTAGCAGTTGACAGTAGTTTGGCTAGCAGATTGATACATGTATTGAATATCTCAAACTGTTGACCTTAAAGAAAAATGTAAATTCTGATTTCTTTCTCTGCAGCCAGTAATGTAAGTTTTTGTTGAGAGAGGTTAAGAGTTTATCATATCAGATGGCACAATCTGCTTATTGTGTGTCATAATCCTCTCTCACTGGTGGGCGAGTGAGTCCTGACATGTAACCATCTGATAAGGACTCTGTCTGTCTTGTATGCATGAGCTGTTTGTGTCTGTGTGTGTGTGTGTGAGTGTGTACGTGGCTGCACGCCCATATTAACAATATTTAACACCTTTGATGGCTATCTTGCACCAGCCTTGTTTTCGCAGAAAACTAAAACATTACACACCTGCTGCCTCTTTGCCATGTGAAGTGTTGCACTCGACCTGTTTTTTATTAAAAGAACATGCCAATCAGCAATTGTGACCCCTTGACTACCTGTTGTGTTTAGGATGGAAAAACTGTTATTCAAGCTGTGGCAGAGTATGAAACATGAGTATGAGGGAAGGGAAACTGGAGAGGCTGCTGCTGTGTACCTTCAAGGTGAAGTACAGGCTGTCACTGCGTTGGCTTTCAGTGCTTCACTGTCCTCCGTGTTGTGTATGGCTGACGGAGCCGGGGTCAAGGCCAGTTGGAATATCAAGTAATCCATTGGTCTCTTGGCAGAAACATGTTGGTAGCGTTAATTGTTTGTCATTAACACAGCGCAAATACATATCTGCTGTGGCCAGTTTATAAAATGTGACGGTTTTCATGGCATACTGTATATGTTTTGGCGTTTTGGACCGTTTGATCACACCTTGGATCTTGTAATTGAGATGTTATTTTTCCCTGTTGTAAACTAGACACAAAATTGATTCATCTAAAATAACCAACAGAATAAGTGATCAGTGGAAATAACTGATGGTCCCAGCTTCTGAATGAGAGGGTTTGCAGCTTTTTTTTATCTGTAGGTTTTGGACTTTTTGTAGAACAAGACATTGAGGCCTTGTTTCCACATAGCTCTGTGTACAAACAATAAAAAAACGCCACTTTGTTCATGAAAACAGGAAGTGTTCTATCCATCAAAGTGATCATGTTGACCTCAGAGCTGGGACTACTGGCTGAAGAACAGCAAGCAAAGAGGCACAAGAGGCGGGACTACCCCCGAGAGGGAGTGTGTATGAGTTCTCTCTCTCTCTCACACACACACACACACACACACACACACACACACACACAACCACACACACACACTCTGTCTCCCTGTCTCTCTCTCTCTCTCTCTCTCATTCTCTCTCTCTCTCGTCATTGCTTCACATACACAGGGTGTGAGGTAAAGCCCAGTCAGACCTCGAAGCCCGAAGTGAGTCACTAGAGCTTCCCAGCGTCAGAGAGCCAAGGCTTGGTCCTTTTACTCATGCTGTAGTCAGACTGAGACAGACACTTTAACGGACGGCAGCCCCACTCAGCCCTGCACGCTTCACACAGCAACATGGGCGCCTGCTGCTTTGACAAGAAAGAGAGGAAGTTAGGGAAGCTAAATGGTTGGAGAAAGGTGAGTTTTCTTTGATTTGTTTTGGAGTTAGACATGAAGAGTTTTACTGTTTTGGTATCTTAATGGACTGTTCAGTGCTAAACTCCTGTGGATGGTTTAACATGCTGTGGTTATAGTTTTTTTATTCACAAAGTTTCAGTTGCTCCTTTTTGTCCTTTGGAGTTGTTTAAAGTGGTCATCGTCAGAGGAATTTCAACACATTTTACTGCTGTGGATGCTGAACGTGCGCTTTAGGATTGTATTCCTTTGCAAAGCATGTGATGTTGAGTTGCTGTTGCTGTTTAATACAGACGTGTATGTTTCTAATGTTAAGAGCTATGTCCTTTTTTACTTGTTGATTTTTGCTTCATGCAAGAGGCAGTGGAGCATGCATTGCTTAAGATGCGACTACACAGATGTGTGGTTGTATTGAAAGACACTGAGACATGTCATCCTTTGTTTTGGGATTTTACGTTTGTCTTTCTGTCCAGTTACTGCTTTAGTTTGTGGGATTACTTAAGCCGTTCTCCCAGTGTGTGGAGATTGGAGGAAAATATCGACATTCTAGAAACTATCTATTGATAGATCGAATGATAGTTGAGTTATTGGTTTGGCCAGAGGTGGTTTGTTATAAAGTCTCATTGCAGTGGGTACGAATGATCTTCTGTATCTGTCCTTGTGACAGCTGCAGTTTTGTTCCCCACTGATTTCATCCCAGGTTATTAAGTGACCTATAGGCGATAGTAATTGGTACTTAGTTGAACTGTGTTGCTACTGTTGGAAAGCAGGCCTGTAGAGCTCAAAGCATCTTAGGAAAAATTGTGTTTGTCTTTCTCTAGAGTCTACTGGCGTCCAAACAGCCAGGTAGTAAGTAGTGGTTTCTAAGCAAAGTAGCAGAGTGAGATTTCTTTTTCTGTGGCCGAACAATTTGGTCATCTGGGTAGAAAGAGAGAGGTAGTGGCAACGGGATCAGATGCCGCTCAATGAGATGCAGAGTAAAGCAAATCTTTCTTTGAGTTTAGGCTTGTGCCATTACTTTTATTAATATGGTGAAATGTTGCTTTCTATATCATTTGAGCATTCATTTCAGTGTTGGATAAGGTAGTAGAGGTTTTGTTGATTCAAAAATGCCTTGTTTGTTGGCGTAATACTGCCTCTGTGGTATTTTACATGGGGGTGCTTCTGCTTTCGAAGCAACCATAGCTTAAGCAAGCATAGTTGCGCAGCCTGCTTACTGTTTCCTCCGGCCAAAAATGGTGTGGCACACCACATCGAACTCTCAGGTCTTGAACAGCTGGGAGTGATGGGAGGGTACCGCTCAGCTGAGAAATTGCTTTATTACTTTAATCTTTCCCTTATGTTTGTGGTTTCTGGTTCTTAAAGCTGACAGTTTTTTTTTTTTTTAAACATCATAGACACATGAATACACTCTTTCTCATACAGACACACACTAGCGTGAGTGAGTGAGAGAGAGGAAAAGAGAGGTTGTCAGGCCGTCCGGTCCATACGTAGGCAGGTTCTCTGATCTTTACAGAGAGTTATGTCAATGTTGGTCTTTGCCATTGCATCGATGTTACCAGCCTGCGTCATATCTTTGCGAGCGATAAACCACAACCACTGCAAGTTTGCTGGTGTAGAAGGAAAGATTGCGTAAGTCACAGTCAGCTAAGCTGCATATTGTAAATGTGTGATCAACTATCACACATCCATCATTTGCTAAGACTTTCTCATAACATGTGTTTGCATTTAATAGTAACATTTGATTTAATCAGGTTAATCCTTATATCAAGCTGTGCATTTCTGTTGCTGCAGAGTTAAGAGGTCAATACTCTGAACACTGAGCAGGCTGATCTATGCAGACAGAGCGTAGTGCACCCACTAGTGGCTTAAAGGGGCAACTTCAAACTGAACCACTCCAGATGGAAGTTATAACAAACTATTTACATGCTGGACTCATGATTCAGACCTTACTTGACAATTGTAGTAATTTAAAGCATTGGACATTTACAAATAAGATAAATCTACCACATTAGGTTAAAAACGGTTAAATCTTTGACACAGATAAACAAAAAAAAACAAGAGACGCTTGAGGATGGTAAGAAGCGAATTGGTCAAATTATAGATATACTGTATGTTGGAACTAGATGCCCTCAGAGCTCCACGAGACCAATATTCCTCCAGCAGCACAGTGTCAGTAGATAAGGAGGATTCCCCTCTCCCCCTGAATGAAGAATAAACCAACTACACAATGGCAATAACACAATCATACAGAAACACATGGGCATGAGTGTGTAAAACATGCATGTGAAAAGTCAGCATCAACTGCGCTTAAATGTTGATAATAGCATTCGTAGGCTGCTGCTGCTGGTGGTGGTGATGGTGATGTGTGTGTGTGTGTGTGTGTGTGTGTGTGTGTGTGTGTGTGTGTGTGTGTGTGCACTGAGGCACTTCTTCCATCCTCTGGGGAAGCATAGCTCTTCAACACATTGCAGTGAGACATCCCCCGCTGTTATTTCTGGTTTCTTTATATATTATGCAGTGAGCTATTATATAAAGAGCTGCCTCCTCGGTTTCTCTTTTTTATTTTTTTATTTAATTTCCTGCTTCCCACCTCCCTGCTTCTGGTTCTTTCCCTCAGTGGGAGGATAATCCGGGATCCTCTCAGGGAAGCTTTGATCTCCCCCTCATCTTTCCGAACTCGTACGCGCACACAAACACATCAGACTGAGAGATTCTCTGGGAACTTATGTTTACAGTTTCCCATGGATTTGGCTCTGAAGCGACGAGAACTATGGATATGTCTTCATTAGCGAAGAAGTGCAGTCATCCTCGAGGGCTTTCACAAACAAAAGTCGTGACAAAATTGACAAAAATCACAAGCGCCGCCATCTGCAGCAGTATCAACACCTGCTCAGAGCAGCACATTGATTCTGCCAGCGAGGCAGACAGACAGAGAGATGGATGACTGTGTTGGCAAGTGGCAGCCGAGAGAGAAATTGACATGTAAGTGGTGGAGAGTGAGGGAGAGACGGAGAGGAGAGGGGGGGATGCGAGCAGAGGCGATGTGTGTGGTGTGTCCTCGTGACAGCTCAGCAGCTACACCACATGTCTGCCTGGGAAGGGGATGGGGAAACCTCTCCTCTCTTCTCTCCCCTTCTCCTCCTTTCAAAACAGCCCTGGCTGCCTGATGCTGTTGCCATGGCGTTGCAGTGTGCTGGTACATGGCGTACACACACTTACTTACAGACAGAGAGAAAAAAACGTGAGCTGCTGTCACCTAAATTGGGGAAGGATGCAATTATCTCCCATCTCTCCTTTTTCTTTTTTCTTTTCTCTTTTCTACTCTCATTTGTTAAAAATAGCTTTCCACAGACACCCTGATAGCATCTAATATTATTATGGGATGCGGATAATGAACAGGCTGATGAGTTCTCCATAATGGTCGACGTGCTTGGGCTGTCAGGAGACAACAGAAGACTCAAACGAGGGAGAAGATGATAATAGATTACAGTCAATGAGCATTTACACTCTTTAAAACAGGATCTATCCACCCTCATTGTTTTATTGCAGAGGGAGGGCATAGATGCATGGCTCCATGACATTCCTTCACAATGGCTGACTTTATCAAAATGCCTTTAAGAGGGAATTACAGGGGCTGGGATTTGAAGAGGATGGGATGTACATACAGTGTTTGCAGGGCTGGACAAGAGAAGAGAGGACATGTTACATCTAGAATCCAAGTATGGATATTCACTCAAACATCCCTCCACACCCTCATGTATATATGCCAAGCTGTAATTAGGGCTCCCCCCTTCTCCCCACTTTCTGTCAAATCATGTGTTCTGAATAGAGCGTGTTGCTGGGGCTGGCAGACTACGGCAGGGGAAAGAGAGACGGAGGAGGGAGGGAACCGAAGAGAGACCAAGAGAGAGAAGCAGGGTAGGAGGGGGCGTGAGCGCAGCAAAGCAAGACAAATCCAGTGGAGGAACCCCCCCTCCAGTCAGATGAACACCGATGCCTCACTCCCTCCTCCTCCTTCTCCTCCTTCTCCTGTCTCCATCGTTGTCATTTTCCCCTCCTCCCTTCCTCGCTTCTCTATAATTCATCAGTGCACTGAGAGTCCCCAGCTCTCTGCTCCAGCTGCTGCTGCTCCAGCCGAACCACCGAGCGTGCTGGATCTCCTCCTCTCCTAGCCTTGCTACACCGCTTACCTTTTCCTACATCTTATCCTTGCATCCATCCCCAGGCATGGAGACTCAGAGCTGGCCCTTTTCTGCTGCTGAGAGGGAGAGGGAGCCATCATCAAGCTGCTCTCTTAGCTGCTGAGAGGAGAATAACAAGAGGAGAGAAGAAGGGATCTTTTGTCCTTTTTGGCACTGAAAGAATCCTGTTCCCCTTCCTCTATTTATTTCTCATTGGATTACAGTTCTGGCTTTGTGTAGGAACGAGAAAACGGGGTCCAAAATGCCTGAAGCTAATTACCTGCTGTCGGTGTCTTGGGGTTACATTAAGGTGTGTGACGCTTATCTACGTAGCTTCTCGGGATAACGCATCCATTTCATTCCCACTCCGAGCTGTGTTTCTGTTGCATTAGGGGCCAGTCCCACAACAATTCCACATTTTAATAATGATTTTGCGGAGCTTTTCAGATTACCATGCTATCCTAACTGCACCAAAAGTTATTTCCATCGTGATGAGGGTGGTCTGTCAGAATGGTGTTTTGTGGCTCAGGCTCCATCTTGAGCCCTCTGCAGAGCACTGTGTGTCTGTATATGTGTGTTAGTCTGTGTGTATTTGTGTGTACGCACATGCATCAGCCTGTCATAAGCAGCTGCTACTGCAGTGCCTGGGTCTCCGTGTACTGTTAAATGCATCAGTCTCACAGAACTATTTCATCTATTTTAAATGGTTCATAATGATCGGAAACTTCATGAAAATCGTCATGTGTTTTTACAAAGATGAATGTAGGGAGCAGTGGGCACATTTTCCTGTTGGCATCATAGAAATTCTTGCAAACTGATGCAAATTAAACAGCTAAATAGGCCCCAAAAAATGTGATTCAGTGTAATAAAACTGTAAATTGGTTGCAGGGGGTGAATTGAGGGGTATTAAAAGGTGATGGCTTCCACACTAGTAAAACAAATAATTATCTGCACCCTAATTGATTTCAGGAAAAATGTGAGGGGTGATACGATGTGTGTCCCCCTGGATTTCACGCTGTTATAATATAATGTGCTAGAGCTGTTGGTAAAAAACTGAATACTGCTGAATTTTCCATGTAATCTTGTGCCATCATTTCTCCCAGGTTTTCCCTCAGTGGAAACTGACGACATGTTTTTTCTCTCTCCCCCCCCCCCCCCTCCTCCTCTCTTGCAGTTCAAGAGAATGTTGAATCGGGAGTTGACGCACCTATCTGAGATGAGTCGGTCTGGGAATCAGGTTTCTGAATTCATCTCCAACACCTTCCTAGGTAAATGAAAGTTGTGTGTACATGCACTCAGAATCACACTGATAAATCCACCAATTTGTTTTTTATAATCCACACGTAATAACAAAAGAATGAATTACAAAAACACAAATATAGACAATATTTAGTGCCTCACAAAGATCTTCACTTTTCTGTTTTGTCGCATGGAGGTTCAGCACATGATGTTGCTGTGCAAGTTGCTCTTGCAGGCTTTTCTGTGGGGGCGTACCATAAAACACTGCGCCATAAAGCTTTGTCTAGATGTTTGTGGCATCGGGCTCAAAATGGCCAGAAAGATTGAAGTAAGAATTGTACATTTCTTTAAAAATGAATTAAGAGAGAAAGGGATGTTTAAGGTGGCTGACTACTGTAAAAAGGGCTGTTTGACTGACATGGGAGCTTGTTAGCCAGAATCAGAGTAAGTGGATTGGAACTGGATGCTGTCAGCATGGGTTGCACATTCGGGATCTGAGAATAGATGGCGATGGTAAACATATACAGTATATATTTATATATGAGTTTCGAGACATTGCTTCTTCTATTTTTTGTGATCCACATGCACAAAATGTTTCATGATTCTGGTACCAAACCACATGTTTAAGTCGCTGTTGGGGGAAATAATGTAAAACAGCACTAGTGGGACAATCAACCAATTTCTACAAATGGTTTCTGATAAATGTGACATTTCCATAGAAGCTTGACGATATCAAGAGGACTGATGCACAAAGTTGATAGGTAAGGGAATGGGTTAAAAGAAATATAGACTGACAAACAAAGAGGATACTAGAAGGCAGACGGCATGCACTTGGAGGTTGTTAAGACTATTTATAGACCAATCGATTGGCACCCTTAACCAGTGTAGGATTGTTGACGGATCCCTCACCGCTGGATCATAGAGAGTGAGAGGAGAGTCGAGGAAAGACCGAGAAAAAGCAAACGGGGGAGGAGCTGACTGCAGTGAGGGAGAAAATAGATGTACAGACTGAGGAACCCCCTTTGCTGGCAGATTTGGTGACTCATCTCTGACTTAATGCATCTTTGTCAGCTGGTACACCTTGTTGCCCCTCCATGTCTCCCTCCCTGTCTGGCTGCCCCAAGCATTCAGATAGAGAGGAATATCACTTTGATATAGAAATCAGGATTACCTTGCTGGCGATGTAATGAACAAACAAGTGAACATTAATGAAAAGTGGGAGGGTGGCACACAGCACAGCTGGCCTGCTTTGACCTCAACTGACCAGCTGTACTGTTTAATCCTTCCATCTATTAAGATTAGTATAAAAAAGGATCCATTCAGGCTCAGAGAAACTAAGTTTTCCTGCCATATGCCTGGTTCTGAAGAGGTCAATCCTAGATCCACTGCAAATTACAATCAGGTTATTCTTGTAGACTATCTACTGGGTTTTTATGTTCAGTTGATGGAAAGGCAGATTTCCTGACTGATACAGTCAAGAAATCTGATCATGGAGCCTGGATCATTCCCTAGATAAATAAAGATCCCAGAGTTCCTCATAGGGTGATTTCAGACCAGGATTTCTGACTTTCCATGAAGGACTGTTGGCCGACAGCATGCTGGCTATTGACGTGTGCGTTTCCCCCAGCACAGCTGTCCTAGCAGCATAGGTCTGTCATAATTCCCTTTGATCGACCAGCAGCATTACACTGAGGGGGAAAATGGTCCCCAAAAAGCCCCCACCCTCCCTAGTGCACCTGCGTTTCTCCCAGAAGAGCATATGGAGGAGGATGACAAAGACATTGAATTAAACGTGGGAGGTGACAGAGTAGCAGGAAAGAGATGGGAGAATAGGAGAGAAAGAACAGAGCAACAAAACAACACGTTTTTCTCTTCAGCTGCTTCATTTTTTTATTTTAGTAAATCAGTGTCTACAAAGAAGAAAATAAAGGATAAGGAGAGAAAGTGTAAACAGAGGGAAGAAAACAGACATAAGAAGGACTGTCCATGTGACCGGTTGACACATTGCAGCCCAAAATGCGACGGAGAGACATCATTTGGTGGAATGTGGATAACAGGATCATGTTAACTGCTAAAACCCACCTGAGCAGTTTGTCAGTTGTATCAAATCAACTGTGGAACAGAGTGCACGGCGTTTACAGTATATTTGCACTTACTTAAAGCAATTGATAATAAAAATGAAAATGTAGACTGCCCCCCAACCTGGTCTCTTATAGGGAAACACACACACTCAAACATGACACCGCAGTGGTGGTAATGATGGATTGTAATGAATTAGAGGGCAATATATTGCTCTTTTCCTTGTTTCCCACGCAGCACATGTCTGAGAGCGCTTAATTGCCCATTCTCAATTACCGCTAGAGGACTGAGGAGGGAGCGAGACAGAGACAGAAAAGCAGAGAAAACAGAGAGCGGTTGAGAGGGAAAGTGATTATTTGAATTACAGCTGGTAATTGAATAACCCTCCACAGGGGAAGGCTGATAGGCCAACGATGAGCTGAGTCGAGGCTTGATAGATGAGTGCGCAGCTCACATTCGTGCCGATAGCCAGTCCCTGAAGGATTTCATTCAATTCTTCTGTGATTGCGGTAAACACAAGGGCCTGGTTCTTATTGCAAGTAACATGGCTGGTTTCCTGTGATTATTTGAAGATAAACTGTTTTCAATGGAATATTACATGAAGGTCTTGCAGGTTTTCTGTGTATTGTTGGACTTCTTATTCACTTTATTTGTGACCTGAACAATTGTGTTCGAATAGACTTGTAAATATAATAAACCAACGTAAAAATTCTACTCTACACCAATAGAGTAGAATTGATTTGATAAAGTTGGGAGAGATGCGGCTGCTTATTGAATGGCAGTCTTTATGGAACTGCCTTAATTGTGTAGGAGCCCCAGCTCTCAATCTGTCAATGGACTGACCTATGAGAGTGAAAAGAGCAAGAGATGAAATGTGAGCCACCTGCTGTGAGACGAGGGGGAAAGAGTGCAGAGGGACAGAGACGAATGAACAGTGAGAGAGAAAGAAAGACTGCAGGTAGAGGACAGGGAGGCGCGAATGAACCAATGAATGGAGGCACAGATGATGAATAAATGGCTGAATCAATAAATCCTGCAGATGATTCTATAGCGCGCATTGAACTTGGTTTTTATTGAGACGTACATTCAATTATTTGACTTGTGCTGCAGGATGGCAAATGGAAATTGTCTCCGTTTCTTCCTCACAACGTCGACCCTTTTTGCCTTCCTTCAGACAAACAGAATGAGGTGGAGATGCCGTCGCCGACATCCAAGACGCGAGAGAAGAAGAAGCAGCAGAAGCAGCAGCTGATGACGCAGATCAGTGGAGTTAAGAAGGTCTCCCATGGGCCCTCACTCTCCACCAGCAGTATCTCTCGCTTCGGTGTCAAGACCGACAAGGAGGAGCTGCTGTCCAAGGAGCTGGAGGACCTCAACAAGTGGGGTCTGAACATCTTCACTGTTTCGGAGTACTCCCACAGCCGACCTCTGACCTGCATCATGTACGCCATCTTCCAGGTATGAAGTGTCTGGGTTTCTGCATTCATCTTCCCTTACTCAAATGTTGTTTTGATCACTACTCAAATGATCTACACTTGATCCTAAATGTATCCCGATGTTGTTTGTTTTTTTCAGGATCGAGACCTGTTAAAGACATTTAAGATCCCCATGGATACATTCGTGGCCTACATGATGACATTGGAAGATCACTACCATTCAGATGTGGCCTACCATAACAGCCTGCACGCTGCTGACGTAGCCCAGTCCACACACATCCTGCTCTCCACTCCAGCCCTGGATGTAAGTTATTTTATAAAGAGAAGTATTGATACTGTAATGTAACTAGTCCTGAAGTACTAAAAACGACGTGGGCACCAGTGTGCATCCACAGAAATAAGTGAGCTACTACATAACCCCATGTGCCACTTTCCTGAGTCGCCACACTGGCTTTGAAAAGCTCATCATCCTTCCATTGAATCATCTTTCCCCCTCTTACTCTGGGAACGTCCCCTCTTTCCTCCAACACTTGTGCCTCCATGCCTTATTTGTTAGACTTTCCCTGCATGCATTTTCTCACAGTTCTCGCCAGGTTCTCTGGCATTGTGTGAGCTGAGTTGTTTGCTCTGTTCCTTAAAGCAAGAACATAACAGAAACAGAAACAACTTAATTTATTTAGGTCAAATTAAGGTTAGAAATCTGATATTGCCAGCAAATTTAGTGTGGAAGGTTGCCATGTAAAACCCTGGGCCGGGTCTTTTATCTGTTCCATCATACTCTTTTGTTAGTTAGTTAGTTAATACCCATCCGTTTGTCCTTTCTGGTGCTTTTTCCATCTTCTAATTGGTTTAATGTTCTTTCTTTCCTCCCTCTCTCCTTCACAGGCGGTCTTCACAGATCTTGAGATCCTAGCAGCCATCTTTGCTGCAGCTATCCATGATGTTGACCATCCTGGAGTGTCAAACCAATTCCTAATAAATACCAGTAAGTTAAAACATTACTCAATGCGTTAATCTGTTGCCTTCTTTAAAAACATATAAATTGGTGCATTCAACAACCAGTCATGACGAAGACTAAAATATTAAAATCTCTTTTTGATGCCTCCGCAGACTCTGAGCTGGCGCTGATGTACAACGACGAGTCTGTGCTGGAGAACCATCACTTAGCTGTGGGATTCAAGTTACTACAGGAAGACAACTGTGATATCTTCCAGAACCTCACTAAGAAGCAGCGACAGTCCCTCCGCAAGATGGTCATCGACTTGGTAAGATATCCTGATTCATATTCTTTGCTCCTCTGATGTTATCTTAATTATTCAGATTGTCCTGATGTGGAGTATGGGGGTTTTCCTCTCTCTTTTATTCAGGTTTTGGCCACGGACATGTCCAAACACATGAGTCTGCTGGCTGATCTGAAGACCATGGTGGAGACCAAGAAGGTGACGAGCTCTGGAGTGCTGCTGCTGGACAATTACACCGACAGGATACAGGTAAGGGTTGGTTTTTGCAAACCAATTAAAATTCTTTTAAAAAAAAAAGAGTAAATAACCACATTTTTTTTTTAAATGAATACATGTTTATAGATTACATGGACTGTGAGTGTAATTGGAAATGCTTTTCCCAGTTTTCAATAGCTCTGATCATTGTTAGCAGAGGTAACTCAGCCAATGGCCATTAGCTGGCCTCTTACATAGCTGACCTTTACTCCCCACTGTCACTCCTTTTTTTCACTCCATCCATCATCTTTTTTACCTTTCAGAGCTCCCTCTACTCTCCCCCTCTAATGGTCTTTCTCCTTTAATAGACTGTTGTGTAGACTGACCTCCGTTCACAACAAAGGACATAATAGAATTAGCTTTAAATTCTACGAGAATCTAATTTCTCATAAATCAAATTAAGTAATCTACCACAATTGGCTGTATTGTTTTCAGGATATTTGATTGTAGATTGTAGACGCTTGTTGTTCCCAGGTTTTACTAATTTTTTTAAATATAAATACAGTTTTTATTTTCTCAGGATTCTCTCTAAAAACTTAAGTGATTAAGAAAATACTTTTTAAAAGTATAATTTAACCTTTATTATTTATTTTTCAACTTTTATTTTTCACCTCAAAATTTAGTGATTTCTTGGGGAAATAAACAAAACTGAAAATGATGCGCCCAACACGGGATGAAAGCATTTTTATAAATTGCAATTCTGTATTATTTGTAGGTGCTGCGTAACATGGTGCACTGTGCTGACCTGAGTAACCCCACCAAGTCCCTGGAGCTGTATCGTCAGTGGACTGATCGGATAATGGACGAGTTCTTCCACCAGGGAGATAGAGAGAGGGAGAGGGGAATGGAGATCAGCCCTATGTGTGATAAACACACAGCATCAGTGGAGAAGAGCCAGGTAGGCAGTAAAGGACATAGAAAGAAATATGTGCATTATATGTGCGTTACATTTGGATAAATTCTAATTGGGCTCCTTATTCCTTTCCAGGTGGGTTTCATTGACTACATCGTGCACCCTCTGTGGGAGACCTGGGCCGATCTGGTTCACCCTGACGCCCAGGACATCCTGGACACGCTGGAGGACAACAGGAACTGGTACCAGAGCATGATCCCCCAGAGTCCCTCCCCGCCCTTCTACGACCAGGGCACGCACGGACACGGCGGAGGCACTGGAGGGCAGGGAGGCGGGGAAAAGTTTCAATTTGAGCTCACCTTGGAGGAGGAGGACTTGGATGGAATAGAGAAAGATGGCGAAGGCGAGGAAGACGACGAGGAAGAGTTAGAAGAGGAGGAGGACAGTCTAGGAGATTCTCGTTCTCCTCCCCTGGACTATTTGGACAGTCAGGAGCTGGAGGAAGGCCTCATGATGGAGCCAGCAATAGAGATCGTGACACACGAGGCGTCGCCCACAGACACATAGGGCTTCCATCGTCAGGCTCACACGGTGATTTTAAAGTTTTTGGCAAAAGAGGGAAAATCCTCTTGCAGCTGTGCTTTTTAATAAGCCCACAGAAGCAAGGGCTTAGTTAGGTCCCGCACAGGGGCGTCTTGCACTTGGGTGTTTGAAGCTAGACACGGACGGACAGTTTCGGTGAGGCGGCTTCAGAGTTCTCAGGAAATAATTACTGCGAACGTTTTAGTCTTGATGGACAGGCGAGAGACTGAGGGTGGAACTTGAAAGATTTTGGCCAGTTTGGGAAATGATTATTTTTCTTTTCTGGACTGGCATTCAATGGACATTGACACTACTGAGAGAACTTTTGTACCTTAAGGCTTTTTTTTTTACAAATATAATATGATCTAGAAGTAGCATAGAATAAGATCTACTGATGGGGACACATTTGTATAGCAAGAGAAAGTGTTTACTTTTTTCCTGTACCATTTGTCAAAGGACTTTTGTGTGCCTTTTTTACTATTGTCTTTATAATAGTTTTTTATTTATTGAACACTTTAGTATGTCTGTGAAATGTTTTTTTTTTTCTTATCTGAAAGAGCAAACTCTTTTTTGTATGTTAAAAAGAGAACAGTCTTCCATGTATTGGGCAATAGAGAAATCCAAACAAACGTCGACAAACAACTCTTGGACAAACTCATCTGAATAGAGAAACATAAACACACAAATTATACGCACATTTTGTCACATTTGTTTTTCAACCTGAGCACAATGTTTTTGTGGATTTCAGTCGCTTAGGTTCACTCATGGTTCATGTTCATGTTACATGTTGCATTCTATTTCAGATGTCGGTCAATGATTGTCCCGCTGAAATGCACCATATATATTTTCATGCTCCATTTCTTTCTACATCCTCTTTTCTCTTTTACATTTTACCGGTCTGCAGACCATTTGAGGCAAATTTTGACTTTAAATGCAACATGGACAGCTGTGGATATGGAATCCTGCACTTGCAACTGTGTGGTCAGATACTCCCTCTAAAATGTCAGTGTCAAAATTTGATTTGTACAATTGGTACAATAGGTTATTCAAGTTCAAACCCTGATAACTTTCCATCTAAGACCAGATGAAATCAGCAGAAATATAAGCAGCTTCTGCCTAGATCTATATTACAGTCAGAAATGAAGTCTGCCAAGGACAAAATGCACACCAGTGGTGAGTCTATTTTTAGCCCACAGGTATGCTGCAGTCTTAATAATCCTGTTATATGGGACCGGTACTGACCCCCGACCCTTCTGATGTAACGCCTCCCTGCCCCGCTGCAATCAGGCCCAGACCAGATGATTAAAGGTCCTCTCTCAGAGTCTGAAAGGCGCTCTCAGACTCTCATCAGCATCACTATTCACAGGGTTTACAAACCCTTCATGGCTCCACGGACCCACCCCAAAACAATCAGGCCGGCTATTTCGTCCTCACCATAAAGAATCACTCAAGTGCTGCCTCAGCTCATTGACATCAATTCAATGTCCTCCCTCCCCAACGACTGTATTGGGTTTTGAGGACAGTCGGGTTATTAGAATCTATTGAAATTGTTGGATTCAGCATGGCAGACTGTACACTTTGTTAAAATAGAACAATAATCAGGTGCTCTAGTTTAAAAACAAACCAAAAAACACCTATTTTTGTTTCTAAAAATAGTTTGAAAATGGTGTGCAGACCTCACATTTCCCCAACTTATTTTTGATGGATGTAGTTGCATCTATAAACACATTTCTCCATTTTCATATTGGTTTACTGATATACTCAAAGGTACTTCATCTAATTTCACTCCAGCATGCATAAGTGGCAATCGTTTGTGTGCAGTATGTATGTATGGAAGGTTTTGTATTTGTGTGTGTGTTTGGATGTGTTGACTTTGTCATCAAGCCTTACCCCATCACTCCACGCCTTTGTCTCTACTGTTTGTCGCTAGGAGCTCAAGTCGGTCCTTTTTGCTGTTTATAACAGTGTGTATTTATTCTATACTTTAAGTTTGTAAATAAGAAATACTGGTTCAGTGTAAAATCTATTTTAATGTATATGCACTTGCATTACCTTGAAGTGGTGGTGTCTAATGTGTAGAAGGCTCTGGATTAGAGTCTTTTTATATATGTATTATATATTGTTTATATATATATATATATATATATTATATATATATATTATATAACATATCTAAGTATATATCTGCACAATGTTTTGAGTGCCCAGCAGAGCAGCAGCTAAAGAGGCATGTTGTTGTTGTCATATTAGAACCTTGTAACTTCAAAATAGCCTTTTTTATTTTCACAAGAAAATGAGAAACATAATATTAAGTGTATTATGCATGAATATTAAACCAACATTTTTTTTACTTTGGCATTACTTAATTAGTAGCACAATTTATTTTTTGCATTTCTAAAAAAATGTAAGTTTCACCCAATTCAATTTCAGCTTACATTTCTTAGATAATAGCCAGAATTTTACAGAGGATGTGGAATGTCCTCATTTTGTTTAATCTTTCATATTTTTGAAGCTACAAGATTCCCATCTGACAGCAGCAATTTGGTAACCCAGAGGCAACATAGAGGACATGTTAAACTGCATAGGCTTGGATATAGGATACATGCAAGCTAGCTAAGTAACACAGAAGCGCATACCGTGATTGGTATCAAAGTACACAAATAGCTTTCTTCTCTCGGAGGCTTGTCACAAGCTAAGCTTCTCCATCCAGCATTTGAATGCAGATTGCTGATATATGAGGCCAGATAGATACAGGTTTGACGGACAGACAAAAGCACTCCTTTCACACTTAACACACTTCATGTAAAAGTAGATAACACAGGGACGGTATTGGTAGCATGCTACAATCCGCCCGGCACTCACGTGAATCGTTCTGAAATTAACACCAAAACATGATCGTATGTAACTGATTGTGCTAATGTGTGAACTCTTTCTGACCAAACTTGTTAGCAGTTTTGAAATTCAAATTTGTCAGTATTAACATTGTTTATCTATGTTCAAGCTTTTTTTGGTCCTAGTTGTGTCCAAATGGTTAGCCAGATTTAGCACTATCTGCATGAGAGATGTTTTTTTTATTGTCAATAATATGTTCAAGTCTGCCAGTTGGTGGGTTATTAAATGTTTCACACAATGTATGGTATTATATTGTATATTGTGTTCAAAAATAAATCTGAAATACTTTTTATATTAAGTGATTAAAAGCAAAGCATGAATATATTGTTTCTGTTGATGCTTTATTTTTCTATCTCATAGCCGCACTGGAAAATTACTGCAGTCGATTTACAGCGGGGTTCCACCTCTTATTTTTAAACATACTGTCAACACAATTCTTCTTTTTTATTGCACTCATTGACGGTGTTTTGACAGAACAAAAATGTTCCTAAAATGTAACACTTTACTGCTAATCCACGGTTTAAAATATCTTAAGAAACTAAACAGTATCACGCAGTATATTCTGGGATGAGCAATTTCACCTGAACCTGAATGTTAATCTGTAAAACGTCTCTTTCTCATCCATCCAAATATTACTTTTTTATTGAGTAGTCATTTTATTTATTTCATAAATTTGTGCAAAGTCTATCAATGATTTTTCCAGTTTGTTTTTTTACTAAATAATACATATTTCATAGATGAGGAAAAAGATAAATTAATTATAGAGAAACAGGAGAAATGTATTTTTGCAAGGGGACTCTTCACATGATGCTACTACACCTATTGCTTTCTGTGTGACCAAGTCAGGAAATCAAAGGCACCTCTTGACGGTACTGTACTATGGTGACTTCAACTCCCACAGTCTTTGTCCTCTATGCAACTTAATCCAATCAAGATGCACTATTCACATGGTTTACAAACCTTGTTTCTGAAATACAGCTGTTTGAATGGGATGTTGGCTTGCAGAGGGGTTAGTTTAGGACTTGGGTATTATATATTTTTTACCATGGTCCACATAATGGAGACACACGCACACATATGGCAATATAATGACTGTTGGGTTAAAGAATTAATCTGAAATACCTTTTCTTTTAAGAAAGGCATGAATGTATTCCTTCGGGGACTGCTGTTTTTCTCCCTCACAGCCTAGTTTTCGTTTCCCTCGGTGTGAACAATACATTTGGTCACAGTCATGCTTCTGGTGGCTTTCCACATGTTTGTAATGTTTCTTAAGGTGTCCCAATATGAACTTGTAGACTGAGCACCTGGGTTCTATGTTTTTTTTTTAAAAATGCCACTAGTATGTGTAACAGTATTAAAAGTAGGCTAAAATCCATAGTGTCCTGCTGCTGACATCCAACCTCACCAAAGAGCTGTTAACTCCTTTAAAGACCAAACAACTCTGCATTCTTAAAAAGATGCAATCTAGCAACTAAGATATTTGGTATAAACCTTGTGAATGCTTTCTGGTTTCAACCTATCAACCTGACTCCTGTTCTTTTACAGTACCTCCTGCAGAGACTCCTCAGGCAGGATGCAGATGCTGATATGTTCAGTTGTTTGTTTATCTGACACGTGGGACCTTACGCAGCCAGTGTGAGAAGGCAAAAAGGCTGGATGAGGCAACATTTCCAGGAATATTCAGTTAGCCCGTCATTTTCCCCAATGACTGGTTTGACTGGAGGGTTTATAGGCTCTAATTGTCTTTTGGAAAAATCTCATGGAACACAATATTTATAGCTAATGCTAAAGGCAGTAATTGCCTTTTTATTGTATTTACCGCAACAACTTCCGTCTTTAAAAACATAATGAGGGTAGTTTTGCAAAGCGATCGCAGGTGTTACACTCTTATGACATTTCTTGTGGCTTTTTAGCAAAAGAGTTTAGAGACGCAGTTTCAAAACTGGATGTCAGTATTTAGGTAATAACAAATGAGTATGCTTGAATAGTCCAAACATAATTAATGGTGGTTTCTTTCTCCAAAATGATTAGTGGCTAATTGTAAACTGCTGTCTGGAAAGGAACCATTCAAAAAATCTTAACGACATAGGTAGGCTTGTGTAATTCCAATCCATGACCCTTCATATCTAATTTAATTTTGACACACGATAAAAGCTCTGAGGCTGTCTGCCCTTGTATTCACCTTGATGTAAAGGAGCCTCATGAGTCTATCCTCTTATTCTCCCTCTTTGTGGCCCTCTCATTGGATATTCTCATCGTTTAGGTTATCCTTATTCCCATGCCTCCTCTCTTCAAATATTTTCCAAACTCCTCTTATTCCCTTCATCTCTCTGTCCTTCTCACATCTTACTGTCTCTCCTCATCTTGCCTCTGACATAACCAAGCAAAAGATTTGATTTGATGAAACTACTTGCGTGCATATAACAAAAGAAGAAAGAGACAGAGAGAGAGAGAGACTGGCATTTGGGACAGATGGCCTCCCTTCCTCCTTTACAGAGCATGGAGGTCCACGGGATGTCTAAGTTATCTAATGAAACTAAAAACAGAGCAAAGCATTTCCCACAAGTCAAGGAAAATGACACCACTTAACTCCTCCCCTGTGAGGCACAAAGTAGATGAGCGATATTTTCAGTCGAGAAAAGGAAATGGTTAAGATGTGAGGAAATAGGAATTGGCTTAAGGTGGAAAAATTATCCATTGTATCTTTTACATGTGAATGAATGAGAGATGGGGAAAAAAAGAGAAAGTGTGTGTACCCTTCATGGGGGTACTCTCATGAAGGGTACACTCTCATCTCAACATATCAATTTTTTTTGAAAAATAAGGCAAAACAGTGTGGAGAGCATTTGACCTCTTTCTAATACAAACTCCCTCCCAAATATTTTCCAGGGTAATGATCAACCATAGCGGTTGTAGGTTTAAAATACAGCCACTCATTTCTTGTAAATTCTTGGCATAAGAGAAGAAATGTTCTTTGAATGAAAAATCTTTTTTACACTAATTACACGTTATACTTATAAATAAGAGTATGATTGTTTTCAATGTTACCAACCAGGTCTTAAAAAGCCAGGTAAACCTTTTGTGCAGTCGGATTTGAACTTGGTGTAACAATTAAGGCACATTTAAAGAGTAATTTGACAAGAGGAGAAAGAGACACACAGGACTTAGAGGCAGAGGAGGAGTGCAGCTGATATAATGCCTTGAAGCTGAATAGACCAAAGCCTCATTGAGATGTCAGGTAATTAAAATGTAAGGTTTCTGAGCCCACACATTGTTATTTCACAATGGCTCAGTGACAAATGCGGATTTGTCTGTCTGTGAGTCTTTATTTTATGAAGCTACGAAGAACTGTGCTGGTATTTTCAGCCTTAACATCTTTGCTGAAACAAAAGTGAAACTTCTTTTCCTATTATCTCAAGACAACGCTAGATGCTTTGCATGTCAACTGGTTTCTGCAATATTAAAAGCTTCAAGCGCTTAATCGCAGTTGGGGGATGTTGCAAAGCTAATTTTCTCCTCCCAATATTCAGTATTAAACCAAATCCAAAAGCAAAAACACACTGGATGGTCACTGAGCTATGTCAACCAGCAACAGTAGACACAACAGCTATGTGAGCTGCTGGCAATAAAGACAAATCTGATTAAAATGGGTGTCAAAGTGGTGTCAATATGAATGTCATTACATCAGGGTATGTGCATCAATTTAATTGTTTTCATGTTAGCCTTTTAAAGCTACCCATAGAATGACAGCCCACAATGATACAAAAACCTGCCAGTAAAAATACCATGAATGTAGGCCAATGCATACTGTATACACACTTGTGGGGCTACATACAGTAACATCTTTGATGTCAAGTCATTAGGCGTGCAAACTAAGAAAAGTCCTGCATCAACCTGCATAAACAATAAGGGGAACACTGCTGTATGTGTGCAGGAATTCACACCTTGCACTGATTTCATAGCTTGACATAGAGTGGCTACATTAAGGAATCTGATGTAAGAGATAACATACAGGATAGCCTACATTTAATCTTCAGTAACCAATTTGTCTTGTAGACTTAATGTAACATGTTTAATTCCTTATGGCCACAAAGGGTTAATTATCCTCTCTTTTAATGTAAATTATGTGGCTCCAGCTTTTGCGTCATTGGGGTTTTATAGCCGACTGTAAGGCCAGCTGGGTCAAATACTGCCGCTGCTGCTCCCAGAGGAATACACTGTTAAAATTGACAAGCTTGGCAATGACTTTAATTTGCATGTAGAGTTATCGAGCTGTCTTACGAGACAGCCAGATCGTTTTGTGAAGAACAATATTACTAGTTTTCATAATGAGACCACTTCTGAATAATGAGGAACAAATAAAACGGTTGCTACAGTGGCTTCCAAGTGAAAGGCAACATGATGCCCCTCTTGGGTCCCTCGAGGCTGCAGCAAGTAAATCAGTCTCATGATGGATACATGTGGCTATTTATATCCCCTTAGCCAATTAGAGGAGAGATGATGAAGTGGCTGAGGGTGCAGAGAAACACCACCGACAGCCTGTTTAAAGAACCTTGGCAAGTCCTCATCATTCCTGCGAAAGCGTGAAGAGAACAGGTGGACACAGCTGGAAGTGTTTTAGGGAAATAAGCCACCACTTCTAGGTTGCAACGAGAGCACTGTCAATGTATGTAGAGACATCCACGATTATACTGGATAAATAGGGCTCTAAGTTTACCACAGGGCTCAGTCTGGTAGGAGTGGGGTGGTGGAGGTCGGGGTTGAGAGCTCCACAGCCAACACCTTGTTCCTGAGAGAAACATGCTCTCCCTTCCAGGAAAAGGTTTGCATGGTCACCATGATCCTAGGAAACAGTTACAGTTTGTACACAATAATAAAGTGTCGAGAGGGTCATCCGTTTACTGCAGCACACGTATTATAAAGTCCAATTTAGCTTAAATCAATCAATAAAAGGTTTATAGACCTTTTTGAACAGCTGGAGCAAAGATGGATCATTGAAAGGATTGAGGATAGGATTTGCTAGGTGCTGAAACATAGGCCATACGCCACAAGCCCAACAAGGAAATTCACTCATACAAACTATTAAGTATGGTAAGAGACACACTAGCGGCGCATCAACAGCCCTTAATGCTTCCACAGATTCTTGACCTAAATAAAAAGCACTGAAAAGTGAAAAGCAGTGTGACCTGCCTCCCCTGGAAAAGTCCATTGAAAAGAACGCTCAAAACTCTTTCTCTAAATCAGGGACATGAACAGACATAAACAACAGTGAGTAATCGTCTCAATGGCTCAATCTGTAGAAACAAGTAGAGGAAAAAAAACTTTGCAGAAAGCTAGAATGAGGAATGTGGTTTTTCCCGTAGCGTGACCGATTTAACAATCGTTTCTGTTCCCCTTTTCTCTGCTTCTTCCACAGCTGTGTCACTAAGCCCTTTGGCACTGTTACTCTCAACTTTATAAATCATTTGTTGCTCTCACGCACCCTTCCCAAACCATAGAGGTCTGACTGCGGCACATGGGAACAATTCTTTGACTTGCGTGCTAGCTTGTGTGATGTCACACACATGTCTGTACTATTGTCCTCCTGTACTATATTGCCATCCCTTCCAGTAATATCCTGTAAATCAGAGCATTTATAGTAAATGACACACACACACGGGTCAGCTAGGAATTGAACCTGGGTCATCTGGTTTAAGAACACATCACAAATAATATTTTTGATGGTTTTTAAATGTATTGCAATCAATAAGGGCGGCTAATGTTGCTACACTCTATCTATCAAATGGACTTGAATGAGAGAAATAGCAGGAAGTGCAATAGAGGAGTGATCCCTTCCAGGAAAGAAAACCATGCAATAAGTGTCCCTGGTAGATGTGGGGGTTTTGTGGTCCATGCTAATATTTTCAGAGTGTGACTATTTGGTTATCGTGCTGACATTCAGGTCTGTGTTCGGCTGCCTATGATTCCTCACTTTGGGTTTTCCTACTCAATAGTGTGCTATATCTTTTTTGCCACAATTATCTAACTCTTTTGTTCTGACAGGTTGGACTGAGAATGTGCAGTGAGTGGCCTTTCCTGGCCTCACTGATGAAAGGAGAAGAGCAAATCTAATTATCTAACTAATTTGTTCTGACAGGTTGGACTGAGAATGTGCAGTGAGTGGCCTTTCCTGGCCTCACTGATGAGAGGAGAAGAGCAAATGTTTCTAACTAACTTGGGTAAAAGTTGTGGTTCAAGTCAAGACATCTTGGACATAATGGGTCAATTCTCACTGCGGGGCAGAGCATGAAGTGATGAGTTTCATGTTTCATGTATCCAGCAGTGGCATCATCATAGTTCTGAGTTGCATGAACAAACCTATTTGTTTATTAAGTTAAAGTAACTTCTCAATATGGACTACACTGCTTGACTGACAGAAGATGCAGGGAAGAAACAGCAATAAATCTACATAGCAAAAATACCTCCCACCCCCACCAAAAAAGCTAAATAGTTAAAAATAAAATAAACAAATTAGGATCTTGTGGATTTATTCTTTGACAATAAAGATTGTACCTGTTTTTATAGTTAATATATTGGGAAAATCTTACTGCAATTAAGCTGCCCCATGGTAGACAGGTAGACATGGTGATCCCCAACACATCGATTTGGGTCAGTTCATGTGTGTAAGTGAATATGTGCATGTGCAGAATGAGAATATATATAAGATGGAGAGAGAGAGAGAGAGAGAGAGAGAGAGAGAGAGAGAGAGAGCAGACAGCAGTGAGGAAGGATTGTGACAGGGTTTCTTTTCTCTCATCCGATCACAGGGATGACCAAGTTTCCTCCATCGAACAGGTTGCTATGGCAACTGTGCTTGAGATGAATACTGAGAAACCCTCTCCAGACATTTCACTGTGGGATAACATCGCCGCAGTCACATGCAGGCAACGTCTCGTACAGCAGGCACAGACACAGTCAGACTCTGACACACACGCTCAGACGCACAAATTCATGCTGCTAAAGATTATAACTTAAATACAGTACTCACTTAAATGTAGGCTACTATTACTGCACTCAAGGTACCCAGCCTTAGATAGTAAGTGATCAGACCTGTGTGTGAGTGTTTGACAACACAATCCAAAAATATCATATCATATATTATTAGGACTGAAACAATAACACAATTAAGTTGATCAACATCATTTTTATTTGCAACAATGTTGGTATGTCAATTGACAAGTCAATTTAAAGTAAAATGCAGAAACATGCAAAAGTTCAAGCTTCTTTATGTGAAAATCTGTTGATTTTCTTAGCTTTCAAGATAGTTAATTGAATATCTTGGGGTATCAGACAAGCCATTTTAACGCAATTCAACTGGGGATCTGGATAATTATGAGGTCTATTTTTACCTATTTGTTGACTTAATAAAATACAAGAAGAAGACCATCGCATGCTCTCGGGCCAAGTTTGAGCTCACTTGCTCATTAAAAACATTTGGAAAAATGAAATTGGGGTAGAGGGACGTCTTTGTTAACAATATTGGGCTGTGTGCCAATATGTTATGGTGTGCCGGAGGAAATGACTGTTTTGATGAATTATTAAGCAACGGCGTTGGGATGAGTAAGGGGCTGGGCAGGTATAGGAATCAGCCCAATCAGGATAACAATATTGATATTTACACGTGGCTTTAAAATTAGAATGCAGCTGTTCTGCTTCATGATGGGTGTGAATGGCTGGATATTTTATTATCAAGTCAGTGTATCAATATCTTAGTGTGTAACTGTGGAATATCTGTGTTCCAGTTGAAAAGAAGTATTTTGAAAAGCTGGAAATGTATTCTCTATAAGGGAAACGTTAAGTGTTTCAAATTACCTGTGGGGCTCCTGTTTAAATTTTAGAAATATATCAGACACTCTGTCAATGTCAAAGGTTAATAACATTATTTTGAATAGGGACAAAGGCTGCATTTAGCCAAAACCATCAGCTCTTTTATTCATAATTTAAATACATCTGGTTATTTTCTATTTAACGTGTATAAAACATTATTCAAATTAAAATGTTTTAATATTAATTTTCATTAAATATTAAATATTTACGTCAGCTTTGTGGGACATATGCATATGCGTTAACTGATAAGTTATGTCACTTCCGGCGATCATCTTTATTGGCGAAGCGAATCAGTCGCGCGTTTTGAAAGAGTTTTAATTAAATGTTTCTTAATTTAGTAGAAGACGGAATACCGTCGGCTTCACCCCCTGAACACATGGACATTTGAAAAATCAACACGTTGTCGAACCTCGGTAAGAGTAGTGTTTATCTTTGAGGAAAAACAGAGCTAACGGTTAACTAACTAACATCAGCCAGTTCTGTGACTCAAGTGTAACAGCTAGCTTAGCTGAACATCTTCAACGTAAATACAACGGTGAGCTACCGACCTTGTGTCTGCGTTAAAACGATACGAGCCATTTTAGCACACTGTATTTCAACTTCTGTGCAAGGCTTTGTTTTGTACTCATTAGTTATAATTGTACCGGCTGACATATGCAGGTGTATGAAGTTAGCTAGCTCAGGTGTAATCTTGCTGTACAAGAAGCAGTACTCTGGATAGATCCATGCCCTTCAGGCTAGGGCCAGTCTGAAAACCATTTTTTAAAGAGTTATATATACTTAGCTAAACATCAACATAAAAGTCAGAAGTGAGAATTAACTAACAAAGACTGGAGCACGAATGAAACGTTGTCATGGGTTAGAAAGCTAACTGTGTAGAGCTAAAACCAAACCTGTGTTGTATGGGAATTTACTGTGTCTCTGTCACTGTTTGCCAGAATTCATAATTGGAGCACATCTGATCATTTAAATCAATCTTCAGGGTTTTTAAGTTAAGGAAGTGCTTTTGGGTATACAAACCACTATTGTCTTTGTCAAATCATGTGACCCGTGACAATACTGAAAACACAATGAAGAGATAATAAAATGGCTGATTTAAGTTTATTATGCAAGTCAGCTTTTGTCATCTGAAACAGTCGAGTAGCTAATTAGCTAGGTTTTGATGCAAGTGTATTCCAGTCAATTCATTGCTGTTGATAGGCAAAGCTCACTGCATCATGATGTTTTGCACCATGGGCAAATAATGAACATGTTTTTGGTAACTTAATAATCAGTTTGATTAATTACACTGAGTATGTTTTCTATGAACTGCCTGTGGAGGATTGAATCAAAATATCAGAGGCCAGAATGCGACATCAGCATGTGAGCATGTTGTGTCCAATCAGAATATAGTCCTTAATTGTGTTAGTTAAATCAAGCCTGTGGTGTTGCATGTGATGATTCACTTGGAGCTACACCTGAGTTGTGGGTCTGGCTTTCATTCCAACATTTCCATCATGTATCAGTGGTGGTCCTTATATGGACCAGCCACAGTCTGATTACTGCAGTCTGAGTCATGCTCAGCACATGCAGGTTTACTTTATAATAGCACATTTAGCTGACACACTTGTGTGTTGATTGCATTTATTAGCTTAGATACTGTTGGAGAACAGTTCACACAGCAGGGTTGTTGTTCAAACAAATGTCATTGGAAAGTAGAGGTTTGTAATTCTCTATCTTAAAACAATAGTCACATGCTCATATGGACATTGCAGCAGTCTTTTTTTGCTGCAATATTTTATTTTTGTCATACTGGCTATTGAGACCTCTAATGCACTTTCAATGTATGGGATGGGGGACAAATCATCAGGCCTCCTGTGCAAAAATACATTCAACAGTTTATCTGAAGATAATTTAGGGTTTTAGTGGTCCAAGTTAGACAAATCAAGTAGATATCCTCTAAAGGTGCAATGTATTTAGTACAAATTTCCCCCCGACAATTCTTTTAAGACAGACTTTACAGTTTACAAAAGCTCTGTACAGATATGAGACGTAGCTCTGGGCTTGGGGGTATTATATCCCAGCGGTATATTGCACTGAGTGAGAGTTCAAGTAGAGGGAGTTCACGTTCCTAGTATATGGGAAAAGCTGTGGGGGAAAGAAAGGATTGCCAAGCCTGAGAGTGATGAGTGAGGAATGGGGTCTCAGTTTGAGGTGGACTTTGCCTGGGAATTCAGCCTGGGAAAGTTTGTGATCCTCGTTTCCTGTGCTGAGCTGTGAAAACCCTCAAATGCATCATTATTCGACAATGGATTCTCCCCATGAAGACAGTACTCTGTCCCGTATCACTCTGCCACACAGGGGTCACATTGGGGACAAATTATTTAAAAAAAAAAAATCAAATAAATAAAGTAGCAGAGCCTCAAATGTCAAAGACATGTTTGATAAGTAATAAGTATTCCACGTTTAACTTTTTGCAATTAATTTAATATTTACTTCTATGAACACTACAGTATATAACATATTCAGCAACCCAAGTGTGGTGGGAGACATGCAGTGAGCACAGGCCTGTTCAGACCTTTTAAAGTCAGGTTTGAATAAATTAAAGTATTAAAGAGGTACTGCACACGTAAACTCATTTTGTGAGCTTTAAATTAAATTGTATAACTATACAGTGATACAACACATCAATACTAGTTTAATATTGACATTTCTAACTAAATTGAGAAAAATAAATTTTTTCACAACGCCATCTGCTTTCTAAAATCAGCCCTGAACCTTGAAAGGTCAATGCTGACATAGAGTCTAAAACACTGGTTTGAACTCATCGGTGTCATAAAATCTAATAGATGTCACCCAGCAACTCCCGCAACACACATCCACACCTTCAGCAAGTCTGATAGTCTTTTGTGTATTATCTCCCTGTGCCTCAAATTTCCCCTGAATGTTTGAGCAAATAGAAATAAATCTAGAGGTAAGAATCTATCCTCAGCCGAATCGCATGGTTAAATAAAGAATGTGTTATTATTGCTGTTGGAGACGGAGTGATTCATTCATGCTGTTTTTTTCACTTGGTTTATGCATGGGGGAAGCCTTGCATCACAGTAGGTGCTAATGTGGAAGAGCGAAGTATTTCCTCAGAGTATCAGTCATTCAGGCCTGTCTGCATGCTCAGGAAAACACCAACCACATGGTCTACCAATCCATTTCTGTTCTAAGTTTAAGAATTAGGGAGTTTTTTCTTTTAATACGTTAATAATATATACATGTCACCTTGTTCAACTATCTGGTCAGTCAATGTCAAAGTGTGCTTTTGCAACTTTTTCTAGGACCTGTCTAAGTCAGATGATAAATTTTTAGGGGTTTAGTATGATGTTTTTATTTTTTTATTTTGCAGGTCACAAATGGACTTAACTGTGCAACAGTAGCTGGCTAAAGGTCCAAAAGAAAGAAGGCAGAACATCATCAAACTACAATTCCCTTCATCAGCTGAAATCAATGTTTTATTTCTCACTTTGAGGTAGGTGTGAATAGAAAATCAATTTTGTTCCAATATGAAACTAAACATTTACCAAATGAAGGTGTTGTGTAGTAGTTTTGTATCTGTCAGCATCATGAAGGTAGCTGATTTTAAGGTATAGAGTTTACCGGCTGTCTGTTCGAGCTTTGAGTGAGCATTGTGTACGTGGGTGAGGAGAGGAGAACATGTGCTTTATTATATGACACTGAGGAGATGACGTGAAACAAGTCAGCAATGAGTAACAAGGAGCAGGCCATGTTGTGCCTTATGGGTAGTCGTGCTTCTAGTTGTATGTGTACATGCACATTGATTTTGGAGTGTGTGGTTTGATGTTTATTTGTATATTAACTGCTGCTGCTGCATTCAGGAAGTGTAAGCTCCATCATTGTGGGAAGGCCTTTGATGTGTCAGCTCCAATATTTTATGTGTGTGCATATGTGGGCATGCCCTACATACGCATACTCCCAAGTGGATCCTCTTAGTACACCTCAACATAGAGCAGACCAGAAGGCCACATTGCAGTCTAACATACCGCCATGTGGCAGAGGAAAAGCTATTGCTATGCTACATGTACTATAACACACACTTGATGCAATAACCAGGGGTAATGCATTCCAATTTTGCGTTTCCAATGCAACCATTTTTTTGTTCTTGAATACCTTTTTGAGTTTTCAGACTGTTGTTTGGACAAAAGGAGTACTTGGGCTCTGTGGGTTTTTACACTTATATATGCAAAAACACTTATTATTTTGCAGTGCCTTTGACAATTCCTGTTGCGTCACTGATCCTCTACCCTCCTGACTCAGGGAGTGTGGTGTGTTTATCAATTGTGCCCGGTCTTATTTGGATTCCCTACATTTGGTTTAAAAGCCTGCCAAGAGAGGGAGAACAGTAACCATGACCCAACCAAAACTGGTAAACCATGATCATCAGTCATTTTGTGAATCATAGTAACATCCTACAACATGACTTAAATCTGCCTCATGACCTTTTGTATTATGTCAGAGGCAGTTTCATTGTTCTCACTGCTGTCAGAGCAAATCCTTAAAATCGGCACTCCTATTTTAAGATGCCTCATGAATTATGGGTTCAGTATTAAATGCGTCATTGGGAGGCCTATTTGGGCTATCCCAGGCACGTCATCTCACTCACGCACACACACACTATTAGCAACATGCTCGTGGGTGTCCAGCAAACCAAGAGTGAGCCAGTAAGCAAGTGTAGGTAAGTTATTCTCCTGTTTCGTCCAAAACTGACTCCGCTATGGGTTTTTTGTTCCCACCATAGCTTTAGGCTGTGAAGTCATTCAGCTTAATGTGTTATTTATGTGTCATATACCAGATAAACAGAGTCAAACCTTCCCTCAATTAATATCAAGTTAAACATATTTCTCATAGTATTCAAATGTTGTTTGATTTATCCAAATAAGCTATTTGGCGCTGTTGAACTCATGCCTGTGCTATTTGTGTTGTTTTCAAAATACTCCTTTTGAAACTCCCTGCAGTGAGTTCCTCTGTCTCCATTCATCTCAGCCATCCAGTCCAAGCAAAGGCCGGCACTCTTGGAAATGGCCTAATTTAAACTGCTCCACTGTTTATAGATATAAGCTGATTGTATAGCAAGCTTGGGCTCTGTTTATTTAGGCTTACACCCCGTGTGGTAATTGATGTGAGTAAGAGGGGACTTATTGGACCGGTGTTGACATCCTGGAGACCATTAGGGAGACCACATACCAGACCGGCCCAGTATCAGAGGGATGAGCTCATCTTTTCCATCCCCTGGATTTTCAGAGGGGGCTTTTTACAAAGTTAGACTCTTGATGTGGTTTTAGGTCAGATAATTGTCCATCTTGACCCTATTTGTTATGAAATTAAGGCTACAGGGCAGGGAAGTAGTGGGACAAGTGAATGTAGTCACACAAAGATCATTTTAAGTTGATTTTAATTTTGTACTGAACTGTCCTCTTTTAACTGGTTTTGGATGGCTGGTACAACGTCTGACTGAATATCTTCCAATGTGACCAACTATGCTATGTTTTATACTGCTTCAACACTTGATAACTAGCTAACTAACTGACCACTGGCCCAATGCCTGATGTGGCACCTGACATATAACACGGCAGTACTATTTGCCCTAATAATAGTGTTCCTTCCAACTCCCTCTCTTTATGAGAACATAAAGCTATGAATCAAAATAATCCCCCTATTGGAATCGGAGTAAATCCAAATCCACCTGTGAGCGGGCAGCCAGCCTCCTCAGCCGCATTAAGTAATTAGGAAGTGGGTGCTAATTACATCGAAAGCCTTGATACTTTATGTTGTGTGCCTGGCCCTCTGGGCAGGACAGCAAGTGGGGTAATGACAGAGAGCAGTGTGTCTGTCTGGCAGTTCTAACAGACGGAGTATCGTGAGTGGCTGGGTGGCACGTAGGCCTTCAACATGGCACCCTGCCACCCCCACGCCTTATCGCCCGCATGCCTTCCCCTGAGTGGAGAGTGAGTTGTTTTGGTTTGACTGCACTCACTGCTGGCTAATCTGTGGGTGGCTGTCTGTACATTTAATGACTGCTGCTTAATCAGCATCCCTCATCAAGGCACTTTGTGGGTGGAGAGAATTGGAGCAGGGTGGAGGTTTGCAGGGATGTTGCTTTAGCAGTATGCAGGAATTGGCATGAAGCCTTGGGACATGAGACGTGTCAACTGCAACATGAGCCATGGGACGTCCCGATATAGAGATGACGTTTAATGAGAGGCATCATACCAGTAAAACTAATTCACTGTGTTGATATACCTCCAGGTTATGAGCAGCATGTAAGGGTTTAGTTGATAAAGGAAACAATATGGCATCAAGGCAAAACCATGTCCTATGGAAGTCAAAAGTAATGTCATTAATGATCCATTATAACCCAGTTGAGACGTAATATTGATTCATCATGAATCCAATAATTTTTCATCCTCGTGAAAGGTGACATACATAAAAGAAGGGCATGAATCAAGAACATATTTGCTGCTAGCTGGTGTGTCAGTGTGTTGGCTAGCGAACCTGATGGTCTGACAGGAGAAAGGTCTCCCCTCTCTCCTCCTGTTGCTCGGTTCACATCACTGCATGGCTATGTGTTACCTAGGCTTCCCTGCGCCTCAGTGCCTTGCACCTGTAGCACTGAATTTGGGTCATCATCCCGTTCACCTCAGCAATTGCTGCAAGAGATACAACTGCATTAATGCATCCTTTTTTTCTGCTCCTTGTTTGGCCTGCAGCCTGCTTATCGGAAGAGCCTTGAGATGATCACCTGCGTAAATTATAAAATAAGTAATCTTTTGATTATTGTGTATGACATTTTAATAGTTTGGTCTTTAAACTTATCTCCTAAAGCCCAACTCGGTATCCAGCTTGCTTATTTTGTCTGACCAGAAAATTAACGGTAGTTATCATTTAAAGCAGCAAATTCTTATGTGAGAATTTTGAAACAGGTGTTGAACTGCTGGTCGGTGCGGTAGACTGTTCAAACTATTTTTTATGTGCTTTTTGTTGGAAAGGTTTAATATTTTAGTTTGATAAGTAATCATACATCACAATTGCCATGTGTTTATTTAATTTAGTTGATTTCACTTGATCAACAGAATGGTAGCTGTTAAGCTGTAACTGGTGCAAAGGCAAGAGCACAGTTTGCTGTTTCTATGTTGAAACTGAGGGGAGGGGACGGGGGGGAGAGAGATTGTAAACCCATTTGATGAATGTAGTGGCATCACTACCTCATCCTACATTCAGTGGTTCTTCACTTGCCGGATGATAACGGCCGTTTGCTGCTACATGCAGCGTTACCTTCTTAGCTGCCTTCACACAGTAGCAGATTGATGACCCATTTGAGTTTGTGTTGCGTTTTTTGCTTTGAAAACAATTCTGGACCTGCAAACAGATGCAGAGATACATCACTGAAGAATTGCCAACCTAGAGCAACACTGCACCCCACAGGTGAAAGGCATGATCAGGGTGTGAGAGAGGTGGATGGTTTAGGGACACAGAGGAAGATAGGCATTTTCTTTTATTTCTGCTGCGTTTGAAGGAAACAGGCTCACTTTTCACAAGTTTCTGCCATCTGGTATGTGAAATATGCCAGAATAATGGCTTCCTTGCTCATAGTCTATTTCTGAATGGTGTCTGTCTAAATGCCAGGGAGACTGTGCTGCTCTTAGGAGAGAGTGTTTCACTGAGATAACGGGTAGCAAAGTTCTTGAATGTGACAATGAAGTTAAATGTCGTTGGTGTCACAGCAGGTATCATGCTCATAGTTTAAAGACCTGACTGTCATAGCATACACTGGATTAGCATTGCAGTGAACCAGTCTGAATGTTGTACAGATTGTAAAGCCCTGTGAATTTATAATGTGCTATATTGGGCTATTTAAATAAAATTGTAATTCAAAATTGGAGGTGATTGCAGATGCTCCATCTGGATAGTGAAAAATCAAAAATGGATAATTGTTCTAACCTGGATTCCTTCCTCTCACTGTTAAATGCACATGTGTTTGTGTCTCTGTGATACTGCTGATGCTTGTTATGGTATGCTTTACTATTCCTGTACCGTTGTTTGAAAAAGGATACTGAGTGCAGCTGTAGAATTGGATCAGAGTTGGAGGTTTGGCAGAGGTACGCTATGTATCAGAGAAGAGTGCACTGTGTTAAACAGAACAGTAGATGGCGCCAACAGCATGTGAACGTTGGGTTCTTGTTGGTAAATAAATCAACACATTTTTGGTCCAGTTCACCTGTAATTGCCAATGGTAAATCTCATGTATGATATCTAATTATTAGTTTACTATCTTATATTGAAAAAATGATACTTGGCCAACCAATTGTTTAATATATAAAAGTCGGGGCAGCAAATAGCCAAACACGCACAACAAAATATATATATATTTTTTTTTAATTGTTGCTTTAGTTATTTAAATGTTGCTGCAGAACCAGAAGAAGAAGCTGCACACGACAGCCCTACACATGTTTTGGTGCGATAACACGAGTGGGCACAGGCATCTGTTTTAGAGACAGTGGTGTAGCAAATGATGTCGTCTGACTGAGGGGAGAAAAGTTCAACTAATCCATCAACATCACAACTGACGAAGCATAAGATAAACCGAAACGAAAACTAAAAAGGAAATTTGTCAAGTCTTGGGAGGCAAAGTATCCCGACAACTTTGAGCTGGGCAGAACATGTATCTGTATGTCACATGACATGTATAAATGTTACATTTTCATTACTAAGTGGACATATAACTGCATCGTATCTTTGTGTGTCTGTGTCCGTGTGCCTGTACTGCAGTAAAGGACATGTTGACCTTCAATGGCCGATTTTTCTCGAGTACTGTGACACATTACTATTTCCCATATGTTGGGCTCCTTCACCGGTGCACTTGCAGTTCTTAATTTATGCACTGGAATATGCATCCGTGTACGTGCATGTCCTCTGAGCAGCTCAGTCTTACAGGGTACGTAGTTACTCCTCATTCTCGTCTCCCATTCATAATTTCCAGTGAATAATCTTCGTCCTCTGTTCGTCTTCTCCCTTCGTCTCCCTGTCTGGTTGGGGTGAGAACGAGGGAGTCCATGGACAGGGATTTCAATGGCTGAGGAGTTGTGTACCGGCTGGTTTCGCATCATTGCAGGTACAGTCGGTCAAACCTTTTTGGATCGGTACAGTAAGCAACAGCTAAGCATTGAGAAAATAGATTGTCAGCCTACTTTAAAGTAAGGGATATAGGTCATTTTCTTTCTCCGTTTTTCTCAGGGGGTTTACTCTAGTTTATCTGATCCCTGTGGTGAAATGGGTTTTGTGAGTGTATGGACTTTTACTAAAAGTGTGTACTTTTGGCTGCATGCACTGATGTAGCCATTAACCTTTTGCTATTTTATAGCCATTACATGTGGATACGGTTGTTTGTGTGCTTTTACACATTTGTGTGTATTCTGTGTGTTTGCATGTTTACTGTGCAGTGTGTTCTCTCAGAAGGTGCATCAGGAGACATTCTGATACAGTTCTGTCATTTAGATAGAACAAAAGAGAAAGGCAGACCGACTGAGGGAGGGAGGAAAGCTACATAGAGCTAAAAAGATTCAGTGTTAATATGTGATGTTTATACTTGAGGTGCACTGACAAGAATTGTGGGTGCATTCTGTTTAATGCCATTTCACTGCAGTTCAAAAGTTATATATTGTTGTTATTTTATTTATCGCCATATTTTCATCCATCTCACCCTATTATTCCATAAATCACAATAGCTATTTCTTTTAACCCTCATTCATTGTTTAAGCAAATACACTTTTTTCCTAATATAAACAAAATAGAACATGGCCACATAAAACGCAGAGAACAACATAGCAATGGTCAACTAAACTACATTTTCTTTCTACATCTGTAACTGTATGTAACAACATTAACTGAAAGTAAAAGTAAAGACTGAACCTATTGATTATAAAGTATGGCTACTTTAGATATACCTTTTAGATGTTATCTTTATGTTTGAATGTTAAAATCTTAAAGATTTAAAAACCTTATATTTCAAAAGATATTCACTGAACCCTATTAAACACCATTGGGGTCATTGTTTTTAAATTTTGGCAATCTGCATGCTTATGAATGGGATGTATAAAAAAAAATTAAAGCCTGTTTGTAAAATTCTCTCATGAAGGTAGTCATAAATGGCACTCCTCTCTGGTACTTATGCAGAAAATGCCCTTCTACTCACAGTACCGTATTGAGGGTGTAACTGTCCAATCCTCACCATAGTAAATTACATAAGTGTGTCTTTATTCAGGCAGTTTCAAAACAGAGCTTACAGGGCATTAGGCTTTATATAGCAAATCCCCCTCCCTTCCTCCTCCTTTATTCTACACTAGCTGGCATGGCAGCGTCTGTCAGCTGCTCAATACAGATTTATTTCTTTGTATGTTAAATTATCAGCCTACAGACATGACAGTATATTGATGGTTCTACAGTACACTGAGCAAATATCCACAATATATTACCTCCTCAGGCCTCAAGACCAGCACAATGTTAATATCTTTAATTATTCTCAATGAACACTAGATGGCAGTGCAGGAGAAGATGCTTGTTGTCTCACTGCCAAGGGAGTGTGCAGAGGTGAGACAAGAGGAGTAATGTAGAAGAATATAGCAGAGGGAAAGTGATGTGAAATAGAGATGTGGAGAGAACAACATAAGATGAGGTAGATAAGAATACAAAAGAAGGGGAGGCGGCAGAAAAAAATCAAAAAGGTGAGAGGGCAGGGAAGTCACAAAATACAGCTTTGGAGTCAAGGGGGATAGACGGGGGGGAAGGGAGATAAAGCAGCAGGGAGGGTGGGGCACCCTCTCTTTGGGGAGCATCTGCTGGGTGTTAAAACTGAGGAGCTGGGCAAGGAAAGACAGAGGGATGGAGGGAGGGAGCAAGTGACAGAATGAGCCACATAGAGGCAGCTCGACAGCGATTTGGAGCGTGGGAGTCACCATCATATGGGCTTCAGCATAACTAGGACGATTCATTGAGCAAGAAGAGTCACCTGGCTGGCTTTTCTTAAAGCATGACGACAGACAGACAGACCAGCTGAATACTGAGCTTCCATAGGAATGTTCACCTCACTTTCGGCACAGTCACACCTATAAATAACTATTTCTCAGTGAGACCCTTCATAAGAAAGGAATACACAGATCAGTGGCTTTAAAAAAGCCCTTCTGAACCAGTAGTAAAAAGCCACGTTCTCGCAAAATTGCTTGCTTGCAGACTTTTTTACTGGGAATATTAGGGAAGAAATGCACAATTAACTCTCATCTAGTAGTACGTTTTCTTTCAGTGGAAAATGTTACATTTACAATATGAGGAAACACCATAGACTTTGAGTAGATAAGAGGTTCCTGAAGATGGACTTCCTAAAATTTAATCATAGTTTCCATTGCGATGCCCCATAATGTAAATGGATGTGATTTATTCAGAGTATCTTAAAAGCTTAATGCTCTTGCAGCTGGCTGCTCTAATCTGTAAACATGGACGTAGAATTAAAAAGCTGCATCATTCCTGTCATTTCCTGATCATTTGTTTTGTAATGTATCACTTTAGTGTTTCATTTGTTGTTGTAGGTTTGCCTAATTGTCAGTCTCCTCTGCTCTTTGGTTTCCTCCACATAAACATTCTCTCTCTCTCTCTCTCTCTCTCTCTCTCTCTCTCTCTCTCTCTCTCTCTCTCTCTCTCTCTCTCTCTCTCTCTCTCTCTCTCTCTCTCTCTCTCTCTCTCTCTCTCTCTCTCTCTCTCTCTCTCTCTCTCTCTCTCTCTCTCTCTCTCTCTCTCTCTCTCTCTCTCTCTCTCTCTCTCTCTCTCTCTCTCTCTCTCTCTCTCTCTGCACCCTCTCATAGAAAAGTAGTTGGTACAAACACAAGCGCGCGCACACCCCTCTCCAGAGGCTGTTCTGTCATCGGCCCTTCCTGCTCGTTAGTCGCAGTTGCAGCCTGCGTTGCAATGACGTCACGCTGATCGATCCTGGTCCCGGTGCAGTGGGGAAAGCACGGAGACTGAAAAGGGCAGGGGAGTGAAACAGGCTGGCAGAAAGAGGGGAAGGTGGGAGGGAAGGGGAGGGCAGAGTGAAACCACACCTTTTTGTCCGAGGAGGGCGGAACACGGGCAGCAACAGACAAACATCTACTACAGGAATAGTCACTCTGCAGGAGTGTACAGGGCAAAACGTTTTGTGTTGTGTTGTTATAGAGTCTGTGTATGTCCTCAGTATGGGTTGTCACTCGGTTCCCACCTGCACCTTACTCTCTCCTCGAGCAAATAATTAATGTCATTCACCGCTGAGCAGGCTCGACTCATACTGCACTGACATACGGTAAGGGTGCAGGGGGTGTGTGTGTGTGTGTGTGTGTGTGTGTGTGTGTGTGTGTGTGTGTGTGTGTGTGTGTGTGTGTGTGTGTGTGTGTGTGTGTGTGTGTGTGTGTGTGTGTGTGTGTGTGTGTGTGTGTGTGTGTGTGTGTGTGTGTGTGTGTGTGTGTGTGTGTGTGTGTGTGTGTGTGTGTGTGTGTGCGCGCGTTTAGCAGATTTGTGTATCCTCTATTTACTCTGTACATGTCCAGTGACTTTTTCTATGCCTCTATTTGGAGGTGTAAACATGTTTTGTGTGTTTAGTGTACACGTAGAAGTATTTGTGAAGCAAGAGCGGTTACTAATGTAGAATTCTCTTTGGCCATGGTGTCAGGAGATTCAAGCTGTAAGCCATGTGACTCTACAAAGAGTGGCAGGGATTGGCTGAGACCATCTCTGACCTCAGCAAACTGAGTCCGCCTCTCCTCAACACTATCACCTCCCCCTGCCAAACACACATACACACACATAGCCCTCCCTCCCTCTCAGTCTCTCTCCCTCACTCCCTCCCCCCCTCTCTCTACCCTACCTCTTTTATTTATTATTTTCCTCCAGTTAGCTTTGCCCCGCCCACCTCTCAGCATCCTCCGCTGAATGTGTAGGTTAGAGCCGCAGCAGCATCCATGGCTTAAGCCCCAGCTCTGATCGGCAGCTTGCCCGGCCAGGCCCCTACCCCTCCTCTCTCCTGTCTGTCTCTTTCTATCTCTCTCTGTATCTCTCTCTCTCTCTCTCTCCTTCCTGGGCTAGTTGACAGGCGACGTCTGGGGGTGTCGGAGGCTCACAGTTAGCTAGGGCGTTAGCCACATGCACTAGGCAGCTCTGCTGCCCATCAATTCTACTGTATCTCTCTGGTAACCAGGGACTTCTTGTCTTCACCCCACACCACCTACTTTCATTTCAGGCTCTTTGGAGATAGAGGAATGCAAATCTGCAACCATGATGGAAGGTAAGATGATTTCAATTTTTTTATTTATTATGCTGTCCCCTTTTTTACTGTTATTCAGGGTAATCCCCCTTCATGTCCTTGTCCTACAGCGCTTCGTCCACTGGCAAGCGTGTGTGTCTTTGGGAGGTTCAAATGTCATAAGCTGCCCTGCTATTTTGAGTGCATACATTCTGGTGACTTGCATGTTATTCTTAGAAAAAGGGCACAGCCACTGAATGTCTACCACAGAGGCACAATGGCGAGGCTAATTGAACCGTGAGTGTGTGTGTGTATGTACGAGTACCCCCCCTTTTTCCGCTTCCCATGGTAAAGGATTATTTGGATTTATTGTGCAGGAGGGCTTATGTGCCCAGCTGGCTCACTTGTATAAATTCTCTTTGTATGGTGTTCCCTGAAACACATGCACTGACACACGCGTACACACTCACAGTAACGTATGACTCTGCTGTGTATCTACTCACACTACATTGCCATTTTACCCAGCACTCGCGTGTAGATTGTGTATCTGTACCGGTGGGTGCATACGTACATTCACACCCATAGCTGGACTGATCCACCTCTGTTGGGTTTAGCATAGTGAGGAAAAAGAGAACCGATGATTGTTTTAGTTTCATGTCCCTTTAATTGATGACATCATCAAGGGGGAAGGCCAGTGATCGAAGGATGAAAACCTACAGCTCTGCAGCTGGCACACGAAAGCCTCCATCCATTCATCCATCTGCTTCATATGATATCTCTTATTTCTTATCTTTAATGTTGTGCAGGCATGCTATGTGAACGACCACTTGCCATTTGTTTGTCCAGAACAACCTAAATATGTTGACTCTTACTGTATCAACCTTGGATTATGTAAGCTCCCATAGCCCGTGATACACAGGCAGCGTTTTGAGGCAGTGAACAGGGGTAAATATGTGTCGGTCATTATTGCTTCCAATATTTACCCTCTGCATTTCCTCAAAGTGGATATTTTTTGCCCATGCTCCAAAAAAGCTTCACAATGTCACTCAAGCTTGTTTATTCCAGTGCATTTAGAAAATTAAGTCAGTGCCAGTGTGTCTATCTGCTGCTAAGGAAAACTCACATTAGCGCAATAGCATTTGGTTGCATGTTTGTGTGTGTGTGTGTGTGTGTGTGTGTGTGTGTGTGTGTGTGTGTGTGTCAGTCAGTGTTTTTGGAAAGGAATGATGTTATTGCTGCACAGTCATGTGTTGTTGGCTCTTAGCAATCTCACACCAGAGAATATAGTATCATGTCATACTAACATAGTACCATGTTACCACCAAGTTAAGAGTGGATTTGAAGGCCAGGCAGGAACCTAGATATTGATTATGAGGTGAGAGCTCTCAGATAGTACGTTTCTAGCAGTGTATAATCCAGAGTATTAATCCATTTTTGTTTATTTCAAATGCTGAGCCTACTGGTTGTCATGGAGGGTGATGTGATCTGGTGTTTTTGACAGCATCTCCAAGTTTTACAGTATTGGCTTTAATGATATCATTACTACCATGTGGATGAGTGTATGAGTGGGTATGAGTATGAGACCATGTCTTGGACCGTTCTTCTTGTCCATTCCCATTGTTAACTGCCCAAGCATGCTCAATAAAGGTCTATGATCATTGACCTGCTTTGTGAAGTCAGATATTTGTATTTAAATTGAATAAAATACATTGTAATCAGTTGATGGGGCTGATACAATATGGATTGATAACAGTGTATTACTCTCATGCTACTATATGATGAAAAAGGCAACAGTCTGCCTGCCTCTGTTACAGGTTGTAATAACCAAAACCATAACAGCATCACTGTTTGTCACAAACACGTCATTGTACATACTATAAACTGCTCAGTAGGTTATAATTTTGATAATAACTGACCTTGATACGTAAGGCAACACCCTTTCTGCCAAGCTGTATTTGTAGCACGCAGCCACCATATGCACAATAATGTCAAATAAGCGCATGCTGACTGTGCATGTACAGATGCTTCATAGATAAATATAAATAACAAATATCACAGGGTGATCATAACAGAAAACACTATAGTCAGTAGTTAATGATTAACCCAAAGTGAATCAATGTTTTCCCTTTGGTATTTGGTTTATGACACAATATGTGTCCTGATGGCAAAGCTTAGCTGTACAGAGTTGATCAGTATTTACTGATAGTGGTGTGGTCTAACAATTGTATTGATTGGTAATCTAGGCACTGTGTTTTTATTATGTTACAAAATCAAAGAAGCAGAGTTGAACAAAAGCTCCAACAATACGAATCTTTCCAGTGTCAATAATTCTCCAGCTTCACTTAAACAGTAAGAAATGCTCCCCCTCCACAGCAAGTGGGCTGTCCTGTCATTCACTGCATTTGTCACAAGCCAAGTTGTTGAGTAACAGTTCAGAAGAAAGACATAGATGTCTGCGAACTGCTTCCCAGCCATTAGCATGGCTAGCACAGGCTTAGCATGGACTGTGTGAGGGCAGGATTACAGTCAGGTGTTAAAATTGGATGCTAATCCTTGTCAGCTCTGCTTTTTAAAGCCCCATTTCATGGCCAGCATGGCTGTCCCTGGGTAACACACAGGGAAGTAGACATGAAGTTATTTCAGTTATTTTAGTTCAAATGGAGAGAGGCCGTATTAGTATTAGTGATGACAACCCCCTTCCCTCTAGACTCAATATAGTGTATTATAGTTTACAACATGCTATGCTTTTCTTTGAAAGACAAATCTCCAGTATGGGTTTATCTACTCATGAGATTCTGCACTTGTGTGGTGGTTGTTTCACCAGAAATTTACTTGGCTCTGCTCACTCTGGTGCAGGATGGGATTTCTGATCCCATTTGACTTTGAAGGTAGGCGCTATATGGAGTTGGCACAGATATCATCAAGATAAAAATTAAATTTTAATGGATTACATTTCTCAATGTATAAGAGCAGTGTATCTCTTATAAACTGAAATAAGATGACAGTAACTACTCTTTCTTAATATCCAGTAACGCTTTAGTGACCTTCTGACATTTTATCACTATACCGTCAAGCTTAAACTTCCCTTTGCACACAAATACAAGATCTGACCAACGGCGTGACTGCCATGACATGATCTCGTGCTCCCTTGAGCCTAAACATTTTGCATTTTAGACATTACCCCTTACCTCAAATTGTACACTATATGCACAAACCTCATGAATAAAATTAGCTGTCCACACTGAAGCTCCCAATGGGGAAAACTCTTTTGAATTTAATAATCCCATGGTATTTCTTGTAGCACCATCATAAGGAGAAAATTAACACTGTAGTCCCGGCAGTGAAATACTCTAAGAATAGAGTTATCAGGATGTAGTGTTTCTTTAGTATGTTGTTGTAGAGTTTTGTTGACTCCATCCAATAATTTTGTGGGTTGTAATGAACACTGTTGCGTCTCGCAGGCCACTCACAGGGCTTCAGACTTGTGGTCTTGTTAATCCCAGTTAGTAGCAGTAGGAATCAGATTGTCACTGGGAGGCCCAGTAGTTAGAGCTGAAACTTAGATAAACCCTTGACAGGAATGCTGCAGAGAGGACACAAGGCCATATGGTGAGCCTCCCTTCATTTCTTTAATGGTCTATATTACCTGACTTAATGTGAAACGTGATTATTATTTCATGACGACATTGGGGGATTCTCAAAAATCTAATTGTATCAGTATGATTATATTGTTTTTGTTTAAATTAGAACTCAATTTGGTTCTCAATTCCCTGTCTATCTGGCTCAGCTCATGCCATACAAGTGTGCAGGGTCATATCCACTGATTGAGCTTGTCAAAAGCATCTCAGCATAAAAGATCATCTCATTTAAATGAGTTGTAATGTAAGCTGATATCCTGTGAAGTGGACCAGTGTATGTTGCTTATTGGTCCAGTGCCAGCACTTGGACTACAGTTTAACATTAACCCATCACCATTATCAACTTTGTTTTGCTCGAGGCCTTCTGTCTTTAGTGAAAAAAGTTGAATTTCATATCTTCCAATTATTCTCTTATAAAGCCATAACCTGCATCAGGGCCATGTCAAATATTCATATCTAATGTCAACTCTGCTCAAATTACCAATTGGCTCAGGACTCTGCTACCATATGGTTTCCCGGGTAACAGCCACGAGGCTGACTCATGTCTGTTTTGGTAATGAGCTAGGCAGAGGCTCCCAAGTGCACATTTTTAAACGTTAATGCCCCCGAGACAATACTTTACAAACAGTAGTCCAAACAAAACTACACAATACATCAAGCACAACACAGCACAAGGTCTATATATCCTACCCTGTTTCTGTTTCCATAAAACAACAACATGATGCAATGAATGACATGAGGAGTTATAGTTAGTTTAAAAAACAAACCGCAGATGAAACACAGGACAATCTGTATTAGCGCCTTTGGGGAGATTAAACCTTTGTCTGATGGATGCATCTCGAATTCCACATGTGAAATATGTTTGGGGTGACCTTCAATACAAGCAGGTGCTGAAAGTCTGTAAGGATAGCACCTGTTAGTGAAACAGAGCCTCACACTCTTTTTCCAGTTTTTTCCTTATTCTCCTTATTTGCCCAATCAGACATACTGTCTTAGAAAAATAATGAAATGCCACAAAATGGATGTGAGACTGTGTTAATTTAAATCCGTATAGAGGATAGAGCAGTGATAGACACGCCTACTTCTGACGTTAGTTTGTATTATGGAGTGAAGTGACAGGGCTGAGTCACTGATAATAATAATAACATAAGTCTGTGCACAGACGTTAACCAAACATCAGACAATGCTGGCATGAAAAATGTGTGACTCTGCTTGACAATAAGTTTGACAGAGACCTAAATTAACTTTCTAACAACAAAGACATGTGGGGACCGAGCCAGGAGAGAAGGGAAAGCCATCAGAATCGATCTGCTCGGTCTTGTTCACATTCTTCCTTACACCGTATTCATTCATAGACACAGCAGCTCAACATCCTCACAACAACCCTCCAAATCCCATCTTTTGCTTTTTGTGGACACACACACGCACACACACATAGATAAGCTTATGTAATGATGCTCAAGATTCAAAGCCAGATAAACAAACATGTTTGTGTAATCTAGTGGCAGCTGGGGAAGATGAGGTTCTCTTACAGCGTAATCAAACGCCTTCCTTGAATAACATACTAGATTCATCTTGAAAAATGTCTTTGCCAAACTGTCATCAGATAAAAAAGTTTCAAGTGTATTTGTGCGTTGGGAAGGATCATGCTGTACTGGAATTTAAAAAGAAAAGCACTGTACAATGAATCTGTGCACCGCACGTTATTCAGCAGATAATTTTCCTTGACTTAATGTTTCCATACTTTTGGAAATATTTGCTTCTTATCTTCCCATCGGTGCCAACTTGTTTGTTTTAATTGAAATGTTACACAGAGTACAATAATAACAAAACGTAAGTAGCACAGACTGTTAACTAACTGACTAAAGATGTGGTTTTCATCCTGACGGGGCCTATGCAGAGATTAGAGGAGCCTGCTCTCAAAACAATAGGTGTTTTGCTGTCAAAGATGTGTGATCTAATTTAATCAGTGCTCCAGTTTTAACGTAAAAGATGGATTTATGTTGTGGCTGTTTAACTGATTCATCATCTGTGTGTCCTCACACACACACCACAACGATTAATTCAGGTCATAGCCTAGATCCTCTGTGGGCCTAACTTTGAGTATTACAAGGTCTCCCTGTCTTTCTCTTCCTGACATGAGGCACACACACATAAAAAAAATACTGCTTTCATAAAAGTGTCTTGAACAGAGTTCATATCAGTGCAACTAGGAGAGCAATGTACAGTACCCAATTAGAGGAGACAGAGAGAGAGAGAAAGAGAGAGACACACACACACACAGAAAGATGCTGACACAAGCTGGGAGAAAGAAAGGGAGACTGAAGAATCCCCTAGAAAGTCATTGCCAGGAAAAAGCAGATAAACAAAATGAGTGGTGGATATAGAAAAGGAGATGAAGTGAGTTAAAATGTCCAAGTAGGATAGCGTGAGAGAGGAAGAGATGCAGAGAGAGCAGCAATGTGTGTCAGAGCCCCGGAGTGATGAGGCAGAACAGTGCAATCGTCGGGAAAGGCCTGCATTTTGTTGAGTCACTTCCTCGATCATTTTTGTGGTGGGGAGGGAAATTAAGCGATTATTAAAGGGGGCTGCGTAGACTTGGAGTTACCAATTTGTTTTGGTTTTGTAATGACTTTATTTTACCCTTCTGTGTCTGGATTGGAATTTTTAAAAAAAATGGCTGCCTCAGGTACATCCTCATTTCACCAGTCTTGTGTGAATGGGTGAATAACACCAACTGCGTAGGGGATGGTTTACTAACGCATTGCTTTGCTCATGCCAAGTTGTGTCGTGCTGTTCAGGTACGAGCTTGTTCAGTGAGCCCATGTACGATAATCCATTTACCATCACACAGCATCTCTTGGCTACCTCTGCTGTTCCCACCATCTTCTGCCTCCAGCCACCTGAGTACTGTTATTTCCCTAAAAGTTCCTTCCCTCTATTCATCCCCTGAGTATCTCTCATGTCTCGTCCTTCTCTCCTTTCCTGCACCTTGTCCTCAAGCACTTTCTCTTCCATTATGGAAGGAGGGGCGGATAGACGCGGTGGCAGGGAAACCCCTGAGGGAAGTTGAATTTATTTGGCCATATAATATTAATGTGCTATGCTGCCTAATGTATTCAGCTCCCAAGATGATTGTTAGTGCTTGGCTCAATCTCATTCAACTCTACTTGATTAATGAAGTAACATGAATATCTTATTAATATGGATTACATTTGTGTGGTCTTTTTCTTTATTTGTGTGATACAAATCTGAACACATAATCACTTATGCATTGATGAGGCACCTTGCTGTGCTTTTTGGAGTACCCTCCTATACAAAAAAAGCATTTTGTTGGATTCCCTTATTTTTATTTTGTCTGAGTGTGTAGATAGCACTATTTTAAATTCTACTCGTCCAGTTTCACTCAGAGCAATGCTGGCCAGTACGACCAGTCTGATCTGCTCGCCACTAGAGATTAAGTGCCTTGCTCAAGGTGGGTACTGCTCTTTCAATTCCTCCACAAAGGGATTGAATTGGCCCCTTTCCGGTCAAAAGCCTGCTTCTCTAACCTGTATTTCACTATTGCCTCATTTAGAAAAGATCAAATGTCCTTAGAAATGTGTCTTGCATCTTGCAAATAATCTAGGCTGTTCTTGAGGTCTTCAAAGTGAGGCTCTGTTCTACCACACATGTACATTTCACAAAGTTGCTCCAGAGTATATGAACATTTGTATCCAACATTGTTTACACATATTTACCTCTAGCAAGATTGCCAGATATTGAGCTAGTTTCTCGACAGAAACACCTCCCTTCTTCTGGAAAACGTCAGAAATGTCAGATGTGGTAAATGGCTGCCCAACTGCGCCATGAAGGTTGTTTCAAGTAGGATTGTTATACATAAAAAACAAAAGAAGAGGGAGAGCACTGGGTTTAGGCATTGGTGTAATGTATTTTGTAGACACAGTATAATTATTACATAACAATACATTATCATTTTTACCTCTTTATTATCCAAGACCGGGTATTGGTGTACGGTGTGTTCTAGCCAAACATATATTGTTTGAGGGTAAATGTGCAAAATCAAAACAAGATCTGGAGGCTGTGTGATTATTTAAACCTTTATATTACTGTAAAACGGCTATGGCTTGCTACCACAGTCATTCACAATAGAAATTTGATAATGTTTGTATGTCAGATTTACTATTCTCAGTTTACTGGGGAAATATTGTGCACCTATGTGAAAATCAGTTGCAGTAGCAATCTTTCTTCTTTGGACTATTGTTACCTCTTTAGTTATGAGTATAATTAGAGGAGGCACACTGGGGGGAAAAGGATGTGCTTATGTCATCAACATATACATTCAATGCCATGGAGATGGCCCTGCCCGCAGTGATATTGTTTTAGACAAACAAAGAGAGAGAGGGAGCATAGACTAATGACTTACAGAAAGTTACGTTAAGTTGCTGCTGCTCTTTCTGTCACTCGGTGTGGTTGTGTTGACTGAACGATGGCGGCAGCTCGCTGCTGCAATATAACGATACTGTGGCACGGCTATTCTGTTTTACGTTAGAACCGTGTGACGAAGCAACGGTAACGTTAACCCCTCGCTGTCTGAAAGCAGTTTAAGCACCTTTTACAACTGGATTTCACATTTGTCACAGCTTCGTCTACCATACTGACAAGTATGATTATGTTACTACACAACTAAGCTAACTGTTGTAATATTAGCTAAAGTAGCAAACACACATTTGATAATAATTTAAAGTGTAAATAAAACTCTGCATAAGCAAAAATAAACCACAAATTGCTTACTTACTAAAAACTGAGGTCTTTGGATGTGCAGGAGCTTCTAATAGAAATCCCTGAGTGAAAATAGATCTCTGCTGTTAGTCTGGAAATTTAATTTTACATGTTTTCTTGTAATTACTTTTAATTGAAAGGAACCCGTTTTAAGCGCATCACATTTTAGGATTAATTAAAAAACATGCGTAGGATTCAATGACGCAATAAAATCTAAGAAAGGAGATAGATTAAGACGTGGAATTTAAACGGGGGCAGAATAATTTCAGTGTACTCAACTTGCATCATTGACTTCAATTAGTGATTTCCTTTCCTAGAGTTTCCAGAATACCTTTCACGTCTAACACGTCTTGTTTACATTGCACTTCAAGGTGAAGAAAATAGCATCTCACGTTTCTTCAGGGATTTTGACTGAAGAAAGAAATCTGTGTTTGTTTCAGGAAACTGACATTAAAACCTGCATGGATATTTTAGCTGAAGTATTTTCAACCTCACCATCTGTGGGAGTAAGAAAAATGTAGTGGATAAAACAAAACTGGCCGTGAAATACAAGATGACATAACTTTTTCTGTATTTTTTTTTTTTTTAGGCTTCAGTTTTCATGTCCCTTCATTACTTCCAGTCCATACATCTTATCTTTCAGCACTAGTTTAAATAGGACATTTTGCATTGTATTTGTTCGTGTGTGTGTGTGAAAAATCCCGTATCTATGGATGTGTCTGGATCCAGCACTCTGTGTGTGTTTGTACTTTATGGCTACAAGCCAGACCAGTGCAAACAGATGTCAGTTTAAATCAGCAGAGGATGCACTAGCACAGTGACGCAGAGACCCAGCTACAGGAAGAGATTAGCAGCGTTTGGATTGATACTGGTTGGGTTGAGAGATGTAGTCATGAGGGAGGGATTGAAATGTTGCAGAGAGAGAGAAATAAATAGAGAGATGTAGGTATTAAGGGAAAGATACATGTGATTCATGAAAGAGGGATGCACTGAGTGTTTTGAGGATGTGATTAAAGAGAAATGCAGCATTTGTAGATGTTCTCTCGCCAGTTGTGTGTGGCATGTTTTCAGGCTTGCACTGTTTGCATGGACAGTTCCTGTTTGTGTTAGTGTGCAGCTTTACGTTTCTGTACTCTGTGTATATCGGGCTTTGGGCCGGGTTAACACTCAGGCTTTGTGTGAAAACTCATGCCTCAAAGAGCATTTTAATACTTTGGAGATGACGTTTGTCTTGGAGTATTAAGCAGTCATTTTTAATGTGTGCATATGGGTCGTGGGTTAAAAGTTTGTCTGTAATATATTACAAAAAACAATCACCTAAATATTGATTTCAGCCTCAAAGATCCACTGTCGCTCAGGCTCTAATAAAAAGATCAGCACTCCTTAATTTTATAATTGAAGTAAGGAATTAATAAGATAAGAGTAAGAATAATTGCATGATGACTTAACAGATATTCTTGGCTTATTTTCAGATGAAACACTTTATACTTTAAGATGAATTGTTTTTAGTGCAAAGGGCCTCAGATCAGAATCAAACCTGGGCGTCTGCCAATGACTCAGTCTATATAGAGGTCACAATGACTTCATTGAATATTAATATTTGACCATACAAATACAAATGTTACTTTGATGTTTCCATTAGTGGACACGTTTTAAGTAAGCAAAACCCTAACCATGATTCAGTATTTATAAAACAGTTCCATTGATAAAAAGAGTTCTGATATGACATTTTCTAAGTATGAAATCCATTGACCACAGACGGGAAGAGTCCAGCCACTGATGGAATGTGCGTTTTGCTGTCAATTTAATATGCACAGTTTAATTTGAACGTGACCTCAATTATCAAGGTCTGCTTTTGCACACAAAACACATTTATGTTTACATAAATAGATATGCCCATAAAGGGTGTGTGTGTGTGTGTGTGTGTGTGTGTGTGTGTGTGTGTGTGTGTGTGTGTGTGTGTGTGTGTGTGTGTGTGTGTGTGTGTGTGTGTGTGTGTGTGTGTGTGTGTGTGTGTGTGTGTGTGTGTGTGTGTGTGTGTGTGTGTGTGTGTGTGTGTGTGTGTGTGTGTGTGTGTGTGTGTGTGTGTGTGTGTGTGTGTGTGTGTGTGTGTGTGTGTGTGTGTGTGTGTGTGATCCTAAATTAAGCTTTTAGATGGTTGACTCATAGCAGATAGGATTTCATTAGCAGACATCAGACCTTCCACAGAATAGAGGAGCCATTGATTTTCACCATATCAGCGGTGGGGGTGGTGGGGGGGAGGCAGGCAGGGAGACATGGGAGTTAGAGATCCAGAGAGAAAACTGCACATCAGTGAAACTAAACCACACGGCACAAAGCACGTGTCATCTGTAGTCCCACTGTAAGACACTGCCGAGGAGTTCTGCACTGTGTCTATAGTGAAAGATGGCCACAAAGGAGTTTTGATATTCCAGTCAGTCATTTCTATACCAATACATTCATCAAATTGTTAAAATACAACAGATGAGGAGAGAAAGGGTCTTCTTTTCTGGACTTTTCTCCTGAAAACTGTTGCTCTTATGGGGAGTGCAATTTGTGATCCCTGCTGCACCTCAGGTGTGGTGTTTCTGATCTTTGACATTCAGTATTACAGTTTGTCTGAGATGTAATTGTTTTCACAGTTTGCATCCTCAGTGGGGTTCCTCCACATTCACCCCCAGACTGTTCCTCTAAGTTGTCATGATTCCAAGTACTTGTATGTTTTGTGTGGTTGTATAATAATTAAGCACTGTCATAAACAAAAGGCTTAATTTCTACTATGTGACTATATGACTAGATTTAATTTATGTCTGCCTGGAAGTATTGATGGGAGTGGTAGGAAAAATGCTAAATATAGTTGTAAGTGCAACCTTCAAGTGTTTTTAAGTGTCACCCCAGTTGAGGGTAAACCACCTCAGAGCCGTGTCATGTGACGTCAAAAGACACAGTGATCATGTAGTCTAGTATGAAATAAGTGATACCTTCTGTTGTTTGTCTTTGTTCACAGTGAGTGCTGCAGGAATGAGTAATTGTACCCAGATTTGAGTTAGCATCTTTAAACTTCCAGTTCCCTATATGCCTGAAATAAGGAGTGTGTTAACACTTGATTTTAAAGTTTTGTTCTACAATATATGATGTTAGAAAATGCCTTTTTAATGGTTTTCAAATTCACAAGAAGGATATTTACTGACAAGTGGCTAAATGAGTCTACAAACATTATGTCAACTAGTTTGTCTTTAAAGCCTTTTTTTAGTTGCTTAGTTGTTTGCTGCTATATTAATGTTGTGAATGTCATATAGATAACCTTTACAGACAGATTGGAGAAGTGACAGACTATAAAGGAACAAACGACAATAGAGCAGAGACCAAAACAAGACAGATTGATATCAATGTGCTTAAATACATCCGTTTGTAAACACAGCACTTTTTTCTCAGGTTGAGGACTTGCCAAAATAACCTGGAACCAACTTATAAACCAAAATGACTTGACACTTTAGTGCAGTACATGAGGAAATTGATGTGAACCATATTGAAGATTATTTCCAGTGTTTCTTATTACACTCCACAGATGTATCACTCCTGCCAACTGTAAACCATTTTCTCAGGGATTCAGTACTTCATTTACCTTATTGTTCAAGAACTGAGTTGGATTCATATTTGGTCACAGAAATGGTCTATTTAGCCAAATTAAGAAGGGAGATTGGTAGAACAGAAAGTTACTCCCTACTCTTTACCACAGTGTTGACTGCTATCCTTAGACGGTGAGGGCAACAAAGGGATAAGAATCCCTTCCTGTCATTTCTCATGAATTAAGTGGGGGCGTTAAAAAAAAGAAAAAAGAAGGCCTTTAACTATCAGAAGAATGTGTCATTTTGTAAGTTGTTTGAGGTTGATTTGCATTTAACGCAAATAGAGGACAATTCACAAACCTTTCTCCACCTATGCTGAAAGGCTCTCTGCAAATAGTCTTATTTACTAACTAATGAAGATTGTCATCAGCAGCTTTTGTGTTTGCAAGAAGTACCCCCCTGATGTTTTAAAGCAAGATCAGCTTCTCTTCAGCTCCCTTTTGCATTATTACATTCCTGGATGATTACAGTTTGTATTTAATGTATTTTTATCCTGATCTTATTTGACTAACTGGTCCATGTTGCTCTGTACGTAGGATCCCTTCTAAACTGATGTGTGTGGGATGTTTACTTTACTGGCTGAAATGTCTTATCGTGCCTCAAAGCTACCTGCAAAAGCTATATCCATCTCTTTCGTTCATCAACAAAGTATTTAGAATGCATACCTTTTGCATAATTTCTTTGACCTAAAATGTAAACTCTTCCAAAACATCAGCCATAAGACGGAGTGTTTCATTTCTTTTTAATCACAGTGTGAGCCCGGTCGGGAGTGGGCAGCCGGATGTAATCCAGCAGTTTTAACTCCTTCTACTGTGTCATTGGAGCACATCTGTGGAAATCTGCAGCTTCTGTGTCATTATGATGTGCTTGTTTGTGCATGCATGCAACTGCTTCAGTACAGCTGCTTGAAATACAGTACAGTCACACTGTCCTCCATTTTGCATTGCTTTGGTGCAGCAGTTGAAGCAGGGTATTCCTGCAATGGCCCCTTTTGTTGTATTAGAAGTACCAGCATGTTACATAACATGCAGTCACTAGGAACGATGTCTTTTTTCCCCCAGTACCTTTTGCACAGTGTGACTGTGTACACAAGGTTGGCAGCATATACTGACACAAATATGTTGTACCAATTTAGACATAGATAAGTGTACAGAGCAGGAAATGCATATGTGTTTAAAACTTTTGTTCTTTCATCATTTATTGTTATGTTGAACCTATTACTGTGGCTTTTTGCATGTTTATATACTGTCAAAAATGTCCGGATAAGGATGAGAGAAAAACGGTTCATGACTCATAATTTAAAGTTATGCCTTTGCAAATGCTGCACGTGGTGTGTTTACACAACCAGACCGAGCCAGCAGGATGACCAATGTCATTTAACATACTGAGATGATATCTACCTACACCATGAGGGTAGATACAGTCTGTCAACTCTTTGTTTTTATGCAGGTACTGAAGCGTTTCCATAACACCAGACTGCTGGCTATTATAGTGACACTGGAATGAATGGTGTGTTCTCTCCCAATGGTTCCAGATCTTGTGGGTCATCGTGTTTCTCCACATCCCCGCTCTCTTTTTGCCTCTCATCCTCAATGTGTCACTCTCACTTTCACTACTCTAGCAGCGCTGTTAGAGACAAACAGCGCTGAACCTTTTGATGATGTCGGTGGTTCTTTATTTGAGGCCTGTGACTGTGAGAAGATGCAGTCAGAGGTTTTTAATAAACCCATAGACAGTCAGGACATTCCTTTGGCAACCAAAAACTGACCAAACCTATAATCTGGGTGTGAAAAGGGAAGGGGTGGAGCCAGCTGCCTGCCTTAACCAGAATGAACTGAGTGAATGAATTAGATTTTTAGGAGGGAATAAGGCTGATGTAATCCACAGGAATTTGGGCCTGGGGTTTTGTTGGATCCTACCTCAATGAGAGGAACAAGAGATGGAGGCGAAGATGGAACATTTGTTGCTGTTCTCACCCATTTTTATGTAAGGATGGTCACTTCTGTGTCTCTTCAGAGTGTGCAGAGCTGAGAGTGTTTTTTGTTTCCTTCTCTCATTCCCTCCTTCTTTTTCTGTCCTCATTTTCATAATTGTTTTTTCCTTCAAACAAAGTAATTTCCTGTGCCCCCAAGAGGCACATGGAAGCAGGACGTGACCAAGCTGCATCTGAGCTTCTGATGCATATCCATTTTCTGTCAAGCCTCATCTGGACAAGACCACACACACACACACACACACACACACACACACACACACACACACACGGAGGATACATACAGTAGATTGGCAGATTATCAGAATGCTAAGAACGAAAGGTTCTGTCTGTGTGTGTGTGTGTGTGTGTGTGTGTGTGTGTGTGTCTAGTTCCTTCTCTCTCACGTCACATGTACACATACTCGCATGTCTTTCTCACTAGCAAACAAAGCATATTTGTAGCAGAATGATAACTATTGGTAATATTTCCTTTTTGAAGTACAAGGACTCTGTGTTGAATTAACCCACACAAGGTATTTGGGTATACAGGAACTGAAGGTGAAATTCAATAAAGCAATTGGAAGTTTGGTTTGTTGAGGATCCCTTAAACATATGGTATATCCTATACACACTTAAATGTGCTAAATTTGAATTTCAGAGCATATTTATGATTGAGGGATTGTCTCCAGGTGGCTCTCAACATGGCTACTACTGAGCTGGTGGCTAACCGCTAAAGGTGCCAACAGTGGGGCACAAACACTGGGACTCACTGTCACTGTTCCGGCTGTTAATTGTGTAAGTTTATTAATTAAACTCTGCTTTCCCATCACAGTTTATGTGCACACATGGAGTAGAAGAAGAAAGAGAACAGGAAAGCATGAATCAAAAAGGGCAGGGTAGAGAGACTTGAGGGAAAGGGTTGCTAAGCACCATTGCCATGTGTGTGTGATTTAATAGCAGTATTTATGAATGATGGGTTCGTGCTCTGTTATAAGTCAATACCCTGCGGCAGTTTTTACAAGACTTTATCAAGTGGAATCAAAGCCATTGACATGATTGGTTACTTCGTACATTGGCTGACTTGGATTTAGCATGAAGAAGGGTGCCCATATAGTACACTGAGATGAATTCCCAGGACTATATCTACCAACTCACACACTCAAACTTTGACACATACACCTATGTTACAGAACTTTAATATAAAGCTGTGCTGGAGATCGTAAAGGAAATGTTCAATGGGCGTAATTTAGAGTGGAAGCAGAGTTTCTGTACATAACCTACTGTTTCCCTGTTGTAAAATGCAGGCTTGATTTTATGACATAGAGTTGCACCATACTGGCCATGTTTTACCACCAAAGCAATGAAGGTGGGCAAATAACACTCAAACAGCTGTTCCAAGATCCTTGACTCGGACGGTTCCCTTGGACCGAAGCCTAGCTGAGTCATTTGAGCCCAAAAACTGCCCTAAAACTGCTTTTCTTTTATCCATCCATCCAGTTTTGCCTAGAAATGTAGCTTTTGATATTGTGAGATGACATCATGACACTTCTTATGGTATCCAGCACAATTGCCCTACACTAAATACTAACATTGTAAAGCAATGGTTTGCTATAGATCGTTGGACTTTTAGCAGTTATTGAATAAACTGTATGAATGTGAACCATTTGTACAGTGGATGGAGACTGGTTAATCCAGATCCACTTCCCGTGTAGTGGTAAGATGAGCAAAATAGTTTAATTAAGCATTATATTAATTAATAATTAAGCATTATATTGATGCAACAAGTTGTAGCTTTTCCTCTACTTGATAACATTTATTGATCTGGGTTGGTCAGTATTTGATATTTGATGCTATAAATATCCTCAGTAACTGGCACCATATCTCAAGAGGATCGCTTGGTGTTCCTTGCTCTCCCCACTGTGTTTTAATCTGTATGCTGTTGTTAATGTAGCCAGCGACGCACTCCACTGCGGCTTCATAGTGTTTTGTGACAAAACTCACCAATAAGCTTGTATAAACATACACACGCTCTTTGTGTTTACCTTATTCTACCCTTTTTACTCCATTAGTTGTGGGGCCTCAGAAAAGTAATTTGTTCAGGTAGTCATTCAGCACTTGGGTACAGAGCAACAGATCTCAAACTGAAGAGAAATGTTTTCTCTGTGCAGACCCTCCATCCTTCCTCCTCCATCTCAATACTATGGAGAGTTCATACTTGGTGCAAACACAGATCTCAGATTTGAAGAAAAAAAACTACATCCTCTCATCTCTGAATCACATTCAACTTCACACCCACACTGTATTTTGCCTTTTGGCTCATTTATTCTGAATCACTACATTTTATATTAAAATGGCAAAACTCGTGCCAGAAAAACTATGTAATCTGGCTGGCACGCGGGACGCGTAGCTTGGTCCTGCACCTGTTTGACTTTTTTTAATTGGACGCACATGAATTTCACAAATAGTTGACTAGTAAAAGCACTATTGACATGCCTAGGAATTATACAAATAAGGCCAATTCACTTTAATAACCTGTGGAAACAGGTGGACTAAACCTTTTTTCTTTATAATGCATGTTTTTGTTTTTATTTACAGGGCTTGTACAACGACCCAAAAATAGTCCATGAATATGAGATATGCTTTAATTTGCTCAAAGGTCAACAGTTAAGGTTTAAGTGAAATTTGAGCTACATCTTATTTATACAATTAATAAATGTGAGCAGTCTTGCCTTTTGTGTGATGCAAGAACACATTTATGACAAATTATCTTTTGAAGGATAATCTTGAGCCGGTCTCACACCTTACTGGTAACCATCAAAGTATTTTCTATTTCATTATATTGGATTGTAGAAAGGGTTGTGTATTTATTTAGTAAGTGCATTTCTGAATCTGTAATTTAGTTTTGCCATTTTGGTACTATGCATTTTTATGGGAACTCGTGTAGAATGAGGGACAGCAGGTCCATTTAGCGAGCACACAGCATGCTGGTGATGGAGGTCAATCTGTACATACATGACTAATGGCTTTATTTGTCCTCAGCGTCTGTGGAATGACTGCTGCTCGAGATGAACTGATATTTGAACGTTCCTCCAAAGCCAATGTGCCAGGTCACAGTGTCTATGAAAGGCAGCATACATACAAAAAGACAAGGGGACACTTTTCTCGCCTTACCAGTTTCATCTTTCTATGGTTATGCATCTGGCAAATGACACTTCTGGGTTCTGTCATCTTAATGCAGAAGAAGAGAGGATTTCTACTTTTTGTTTTTGTCTCTGTGGTGATCTGTTCTGATAGGAGGACATGACTGAAATAGCTGGGGACCTGTCTCAAGGGGAGAGTTGGAGCCCCAATAGGGTTTTTTGACAACTGTAGTCAGACAACATTCAGACATTTGAAGGAGCTTGTATAAAAACTGCTGCCTATAAAGGCCAAAAACATTGAACTGTGGATGGTTTAAAAGTGCTTGGAGCAATATTCCCTGCTGGTTCTCAAGAGCCTAAATTTGTTATTTGCTAATGCTTTTAGAGATATGCCTAAACCCTCACAGCGTGTATCTTTAATTGAATCTCGCAAACTGTCACGCATTGAACACATTGCTTCATTATGAATCACATCATCAAGTAAGAAATAACGATTCATTTGATCTCTTTTTGTGACGTTGTGAAGTTGTAGGAAATCACAGCAGTATCAAACTGACATGAGGGGGAGCGCTTTGAGCAGCAGCTGGAGGCAGAGAGGCCACTTGGTTCCCATATCTGTTTCTCTGATCTATGAAAGTCTTGTGTCAATAAATGGACGGACTGGTGGAAATAGCATATTCTTCTTGCGTCTTTGTGCCAAAAATCTATGTTAAAAGCCACTTTGTTGGCTTGGCAGCAGGGTCAGTACCCACACAGGCCTTGGTGGAGGCTATTTGGAGCTGGGGGATGGGAACGGGCTGTTTATCCAGACAGGAGTGAGTGAGTGATGAAACACAATGATGGGGGGGTGGAAGAAGAGAGTGCAGCATATAATCTTGCGGCAAATGCTATAATATGTAGCATTAGACTGAAGCAGTGATAAAATATTTTGGTAATTACGGGACTATTTCGGTATCCAATTAAAAGTTAAAGTCAGTTATCAATCAAAAAAGCAACTATAAGTTATTGTCAATATTGATTAATCTGACAATTATTTGGCTTGGTATTAATCAAAAAACTGTGAAACACTTTGCAAAAGTCCAAGTTGACAAATTCAATTTGCATTTTCTTTTGTTGAATCAACAATCAAAATACCCAAATTACCTTTTACTCAGAGAAAACAAGCACTTTGAAAATGTCAGATTGGGCTCTGTGAAACTATGGGGGCCGCTTTTAATATTTGGATTTCACTGGCCAGATAATTAATAAAATAATCAAATGTATATTAGTCCATGTAAAAAAAGGTTAAATAGATATACAATATAATGGAAACAGAATGAGTGCACAGATAGATGCATCACCATCATTCTGGCGTTCTCAAACGTCTTTTGTTCATCTTTGCACTGCGATATGGTTTCTGGCCCTGACCCACTTTCCTTAGAGGATGGTGACGTCGCTTGATGAAACATCTCTTTTCTTTTTTTCAAATGGTGCATCTGTGCAACAAAACTGTGTGTGTGTGTGTGTGTGTGTGTGTGTGTGTGTGTGTGTGTGTGTGTGTGTGTGTGTGTGTGTGTGTGTGTGTGTGTGTGTGTGTGTGTGTGTGTGTGTGTGTGTGTGTGTGTGTGTGTGTGTGTGTGTGTGTGTGTGTGTGTGTGTGTGTGTGTGTGTGTGTGTGTGTGTGTGTGTGTGTGTGTGTGTGTGTGTGTGTGTGTGTGTGTGTGTGACAGTTGATAGCTCGCAGTGCAGCCACCTGGACAGTACAGTAGAGGCCTAATTTTAGCATCCACGAGCACAAACGCAAACTGACACCCTCTCTTTGTCTTCCCTCGGCCACACTGACACGGGCTTTTGCACTGAAACACACAGCGAGGCTGAAGGTAGTGGCTGTCTGTGGCCCGGCCTTCTGTTTGTGCTGCCAGGTAATGAGACAGCAGGGACATTTCCACACATGGCTTTTCTCCTCTCGGCCTCTTCTGTTAAATTCTTCCTCCATATTTAGGTTATGGACAGGAAGGTTCGAGAAGCGGTGACTAGCATAGAGAATGCAGGTGGCAGAGATTGACTAAATGGCTTTCTTCCTTCCTATGCCAGTAGAGATGTTTTTCTGTCAGCACACCATGAGTAAATAATAACGTTGTCAGTCTCCTCTGCTCTGCCTCTTTCGACGAGAAACTTCACTGTTGAGATTTTCAGCTCCACGCAGGCCTGCAAGATCAGTGCATGATATAAGATGGAGGCTGCATTCAGATAGCTGCACATCACGTGTCTCCTCGTGAAATTAGAGCATTGTTCTGCCTCAGCATCATTGCAGCATTGCGAGGTCATTGTTGGTGTATCTGCTGATCCTGAGCAGCTTTTCTCTGCTCACCTGCCCCTCAAGGCCAGCAGGATAGATGAGTCATTACAACAAACACGCCTTTTAAACCTTGTGTTTGCAACATGCCCGTCTAACTCTCCGTTTGTCTGCAGGATGTCAGTATGCCTGTCTTAGTGTGTGCTCTACTTATGGTACTGTGTCTTCTGTCTGCATTTTTTTTTCCTATCCGCTTGTTTATGTGCCCGCCAGCCTGCGTCCTGTTGTACTAATTACTTGTCTCCTTGTCTGCTAACCTGTCTGCCTGCCTGTCGGTGGATCCACATGCTTCTCCCCGAGCTTAGTCAACAGCTTGACTCAATACCCATAACAACCCAACTCACATTCTTCACACTTTTAGTTCTCTCATGCTGTACTCCCACCTTAGCGTGCTCTGACATGCTTACTAGACGGGATAATAAACACATTTTTGAGCAGAATATAGATTATACAGGCACTGAATTAGATTTAGAAAAATGTGATCAGCTCAGATTCACTTGTAATAAAGCAACAAATGAGTTTACAATCAGAATCACAAAAGTATTACATTTAGCTGACGCTTTTATCCAAAGCGACTTACATGATATACAGTAGACCGTAGACGCAGCAACGGTGAGCAATGAGGGTTAAGTGTCTTGCTCAAGGACACAACGACATGGACTACCAGAGGCTGGGATCGAACCACCGACCTGATTGAAAGACAGACTTGCTAACCACTGACCCACAGTCGTTAGCACATTATGATGTTAATCTGATGCTTTCATATCAAACACAGTATTTTAAAGCAGTGAAGATCAGAATTCATGTGTGATTTAAGTTTTTGTGCGTATGTGTTGAGAGCAAGGTGTCCCTTCCAGTTTAGTTCTGACCCTGAGGCTAATGCACCGGGTTCCCCTGGCCGAAGCAGACATAGGCAAGCCCACAGCAAAGTCCCAATCACACAATGCAGCTCTTAGCTGATTTAGAGCAATACTTACTGATGTTCCTCCAATAGGAAAACAGCAAAAAGGTGATTCATTGGAGAGATGCTGCAGGAAGTTTACCATGATGAGATCTGAGAATAGTTGACATCGAAATCAAATATTTATGTGATTGCAGTGTGTCGTTTCTCAGAGATTTCACTGAGATAACCAACTGCTGCTTTGTTCATCAGTGGATCTATGAGGACAGATTTTACCTCCAAACACAGATTGACATGCTACCATATAGGGAATCTAAAGGTCCCATTTGAGTTTTGTGGATGACAGATGGCCTAGACAGGCCTAGATTTTAAGTCTTTTCTTAATAGCTTTGTAATCGGAGGAGTGCTGTATAAGTTAATTTTATCAAGCTTGGAATGAGCTCTTGTAGGCATGTGCTCAATTAAATAATGGGATACAGGTATTCTGTAATTGCTGTGTTTCAAGATAGACCTTTTTATTAAAGGCAGTGTTGGCTCCAACCTCTTTTTGTAGGTTTCACTGAGTTATAAAAATAACACACAGTGCTGCTTGGAGTGGCGTTCCTCCTGTTGTGAGTTTGTTTTCACTTCTTGGGACCCTTTCTAAAGTTAGCTTCTGACTCCTCCAAAATTATCCTGAACTCTTTTTTTTTTAGAGACCACATTGACTTTTTTTCCTTCCAGAGCGAAATGTTTGCATGTCTAGCTTTGGTTAGTGTACTGTTGATCTTCAATTGTTACACACACACACACACACACACACACACACATATATATATATATATATATATATATATATATATATATATATATATATATATATATATTATTGTTTGTTTGGCAGTATCCTGTCTTGTTTAGCTTCATGTCCTTTGGATTTTCCTAGAATTACATTACTGTCTTGAGAAGAGACCACTAATGATGTTAGCACTTGTGCTAGCATCCCTCTGAACGGAAGCCATTAAGTCATTAAACAGTGTGTGCCACTCGCTGTGTTCTTTCTTTCTCCGTTAATTAACCCCTGCCATACGCATTTGTGTAATCTTTCACATCGTCATGCTCTCAGATTTAGGTCCTGCTGTACTTTAAACATGGGTCATTTAATAAATAATTTTGAAATTACGCTTGTCAGTTGAATCATATATGACTAATTCACACACACGCACACGCATACCTGGGAAAAAAAGAAGAGGGGTATAGAGGGTCAAGAAATCTAGAAGGCTTTTCATTGAAGACGTCAACCTAAGCCTGAAACAAAATGAAATTATAAAGAAACTTGCTTCTGACAAATTACTCAAAATATGCAATGAGTTGTTTGCCTCAATGTTGCCTAAAGTGAAAAAGTTGCATTAAAAGGATGAAGAAAACCAGGTAGCACTAACACTGAAGAAATTTGCGCTTCTGAATGGCATCAAAATACATGACTTTAACTGAAGTGTTGAAACTTTGGTCGCTTTGCAGAACAGCTGTTGAAGGAACAATTAAAGCTCCCTTCCCATTACGCGGCAGACCGAGAGAGCACACTGTGTCCTCATACTGCGAAGTCCAGCAGATGCCTCACCAAGATCAGAGACGAGCCACATAATGAAAGAAGAGATCTTTCGTCTGGCTTCACAGAAATGAAACCGTCAGTACTTTGGGGCAACACTTGATCGCCGTTATCTGTACGCGAGCTCAAGTGTGCACAACAGAATGAACAAACGACACACACTCAACACAAGCAACCACACAAACATCACGATAAGAATTTGTGTTAACCTAAAGATAAAATGTGGATAATAATCAAGGATCTTGAACAATGACCTTGGGCAATTTGCAAACTGAATTGACTGTTTCTGATAATACATGAATGTGAAAATATTCCGGAGGGCATTTTGCCTTAAAGATTTTCAAAAAAAAAATTCAATTTCAATTACACACAAGTAAACAATTGTTGTATGCATTTCACATGTATGTGTATCTAATTTTTACCCACCTCCTGAGTAATGAGCAGCTTTTATAGAAACAGGTGCTGATCACCTCTGGCGACCATGAATATCCATCAAGCTCTGTTTCTCCAGGTTTTTGAATGTCTCTGCATATGCTTTTAAAATGACTGCAGGGACATGTGAGCCAACCTTTGTGTATATAATGACAATCCTTTGTTTGTGAATGTGTCGTCATTCTGTATGCATGTGAGTGCTGAAGTGTGACATTTACATGAGCTGTGACAACAGCTGTCTTCAGGATGCAAGATGAAATAAGTGAGCAGGATCAATGAGACGATAGTTCTGGGTGAGATTCATCGTGGCCAGCAGGCCCCTTTCGATCGATTTACCACTTTGGTTTACCAAATATTAAAGTAGTAAAGATGATCCATCAAATGTAACAAATTATGACATTTGTCTTTAATTGTGAAGTCAGTGGTGTGTGTGTGTGTGTGTGTGTGTGTGTGTGTGTGTGTGTGTGTGTGTGTGTGTGTGTGTGTGTGTGTGTGTGTGTGTGTGTGTGTGTGTGTGTGTGTGTGTGTGTGTGTGTGTGTGTGTGTGTGTGTGTGTGTGTGTGTGTGTGTGTGTGTGTGTGTGTGTGTGTGTGTGTGTGTGTCATCAGGTTCCTGCTCTAAGGCTCAGTGTGTGCCTGCATGTGGCACACAAGGTAGAGATGGGTTCAGTCATAAGATGATGTGATGATTTCACGACCAGACGAGGAAGAATGAGAGTCGAAGAATTATCAGAAAATAAATGGAGGGGGACAACTGGGCTTTCATATGGGGTAAGAATAAGCCAGGAGCATTTGGGTTGTGTTTGTTTTGGATAATTGTACAGTATGATTGAGCAAATGAATCATACTAAATCTTTATTTAAGCTGGAATTAGGTCTTAAAAGAAATATAACATGTACACCTGTACTATAGAGCTATCTATTAGTTCAATACAATGATATTTGAGTTTGTACAAACCATTTGCTGTAAACCCCTGTTGTCAATGCAGTCTGGAGTACACTCTGATAGAGCTGCGAAGCTTGAGTTTTGTTGAAAAAGACGAGTTGATAAGCAAGGACACACAAACCATAAAATATATGTTGAAAACTACATTGTTTGTTGACTGGAAAAAAATGAAGGTGAAAATAAGGAAAGGAGGGGTGGATTTGCACTGCCCACTTTCCATGAAGGAGAAATCATGTGGTGTTTAAAGGTCTAGATTTTGAATTTGAGACTTTTATTTTCATAAAGGAACAGCAACGTTTCTTAATGCTGAAACACACTCTCCCACTTGTTGCTTTAACAACACAGTCATCGTTTGTACTGTTGATCCGTTGCCTTGGTGAGCCTTGTGAAATTGGATCTCCCACGCTTTCTGGAGCATTATGGATTGAAGTTTTGTATATTGTCAGCTGTGTGAATTATAACGGGTTCCTCTCTGTGCTCATTGGCGCTCTTACGGTATTCTGGTCAAATTATTGGCGCATTGATTTTCACAGTGCTAGTGATTGTTTCATTTCCAGAAGACCCCTTGAGTATTGCAAGGCTGTCTGCCCATCTGCGATGACCATGAACACATTTCCAGAGTGGAAAGACAGCATGTGCCTTCACGCAGTCACTCAATAATACATGAAAGCGTTGAGCCCGGATGACAGGTGCAGCACAGCTGACCCCATCTATCCTTTAACCCACCCACAGACAGCGGCTTTTAGTTCGGCCTTTGGTGTCCCTTCATGCAATAATTTGCCCTTTTTCTCTCCCTTTCCTCAGGGTTGAAAAAACGTACCAGGAAGGCCTTCGGGATACGGAAGAAAGAGAAGGACAATGACTCCACGTAAGTAAATATGCAAAGAGAAACATCTAAATAAATAATATAAATAGAACAGAATGAAATAATTAAGTATGAACAAAGTTAGTATTAAGTACAGGTCTAGTCAAATAACTGTTGATCAGAGCTGATTCCATACACACAAGCATGCAACAAGCGTAGCATATCCAGTGCTTCTGACATTGCTTGTTTGCAAAAGCCAATGTTATTTCTGTTAAATCTTTGCAGAAATGTTCTGAAATGTTACAAATACAGGAGGATCAAAATAAAGCTTAATTTATCAGTTAGATCACTTCTCAAGTACTTGGTCAACTTGCAGAATATCTTTAATGTGTTTCCAGGGATGTCTAGTCAATTTGTAACTCTGCATTTACTTTCTGTAAAGGTTTGTGTGCTGACGTATGAGTGAATAAGTGTGTGTGTGCGGTAGCGTGCCGTGAAAAGGTTCTCCTTGAATACCCCTATTAGATATTTTGACTTGAATAATTAGCAAAGCACTTGATTTTAAAGAGCTCACATGTCAAGTGAATTTCATGCTGTCCTTTCTTCTCTCTGCTTCTTTAAATCCTCACAGGGGGTCCCCAGACAGAGACAGCGGTGTAAGTAACAGAAAATATGCAATATCAGCCCACAATTTAATTTGTAAATTACTATTCACTCTACATGTGTATAACTGGAGGAAATCAAGGCTTGTGATTTTGAGTTCATTATTTATTTTCTGTGTTCTTTTTACTTGCCAGGAACCCCAAGAGGTTGAATCGGTACTGACGTCTGATCCCTAGTCCTTTTTGGAGTAGATCAATATCTAGAATAGTTAGTGTATAGTCTAGAGCTTAGACTGGTTATGGACATCACATTTGTTCCGCAGCTCACCAGTCAGCCTCGAGCTTCAGCTATAGTTTCATTAGCAGTCTCTCTGAGGAGGCTTTGTGGGAACAGGATATCCCCCTCAGTCCTTTGGAGAAGCTTGAGGAGATTTAAATCTTGAAATATGATCCAGCTCTGTTGGACGATTAGCAGCGTGTTGGGATAATAACAATGATTATCATTATTATCCAATCATTACTAACCAAGCGGAGAAAACAGAACAAATAAGGGCCTGTAAGAGGAAAATAGGGATCTGTGTGACAGTAACATAGAACCACATCCAGTGGTAGAGCAGATTATACTGTACCGTCACTGTCTGCTGGGATTTTAATCAAAGTGTCTCTCTCCTCTTAGTCTCAGAAGAAGACCAACGGGGCCCCTAATGGCTTCTACGAAGATATCGACTGGGAAAGATATGTAAGTGATAGGATTATTATTTTAGACTGATTTTCAAACAGTGGTTTACCTTTGTCGCCACCAACTCACCCTCGTAACGAATACCCTGTTTTCATCTGCATTGAATGAGTGTATAGTATTGATCCATTGTACTGAAAAATGTGTGTGCTTTTGACACATTTCTGATCAAATCATGCAATGAAGTTGGTTTAACTTTAAGCATTTGCAAGATTAAATTGCTTGCATTTGATATCCAGATTTTTGCTTTGTCGATATACATTTAGTCATATTGCATTGAACAGGAAACCTCGCATCAGAGTCGACTATTCGACACATTTTATCAATGTTCTACTTGAACCAACAGCTTTTTGTCTGTCATTTTATTGGATTACAACTAATGTTACAGTAGTGTGTGAATACATCATACAAACGTATAAAGAGATTAACACGGTCACTATTTGTGTTTCAGAACTCTCCTGAGGTGGATGATGAAGGCTACAGCATCAGACCTGATGAGGAGTCAGAAGAGGGAGATATCCTCTTTGAGTTTGATTTGTCATTTGACGGGGTGTTTTCTTTTCTCTGATAAATCACACTGGCTCGCAATAAATGGATTGCTTTCAAATCCAGTACAGGATTTGTTAAATTGGTGCACACTGCAAAAAAGATTAGTTTGTATGTGATTTAATTCACAGGAGGATGTATTTAAATATCTCTCAAATTCAGCTGAGTCTGCAAAAAAAATCTACATAATCAATTATCCCTGTTTTTAACAGAAATCCACCTCAGATGCAGTGGTGACAAAGTGTGTCAACTGCTCATCAAAGTATAGAGTATTACATTTACAAATATCTAAATAAAGATTATCAGGGCGATGTATTTATCACTTTGCATTTGCCTCCTCAGTAGGTTGAAAGTGTTGTTTGATTTAGAGTTGGATGAATCTTCATCCTGTAGCACCAAACCTCGAGTTCTTGAGTACTTTGGAGACTTTGCTTTCCTTGACGCTGCACTACCGCCAACCATCAAAAAGCCCCACTTCTTTTCCTCTGACGAGTCGGAAGGAGAGGAGGACCACAGGAAAAAGTTCAAAATCAAGATCAAGCCGCTGCCGTCCGATCGCGTAGCGTCTGTGCCCTCGGTCGACGAGCTGAAAGCCTCCATCGGCAACATAGCCCTGTCCCCGTCTCCTATGGTGAGTAGCTCTGACGTCACTGCCCTCTCTTTAACAGTGTTTAGATGGTGATAATGTGCATGTGTGAATCACTCCTGCTTTTTATCGCCATCCTCTTCCATTGTCTTTATGATATACAGAGATTTAGTGGGATGTGGCTGTGCATGTGTGTTTTTCCCACTGAGATGCTGCATAATGTTGTGTGTGCTGCTATCTTTATCTGTCTTTCCTACTTTATCTCACTGTTTTGTTTTAGCTAAAGGGAGCTATTAACGGGTCACTACTTCATTGTTGTTTAGATATTTTTTTTAATTTAACTTTGAATGGTTTTCTACATAACCTTTGTTTTAATCAGCCAGTATGCAACAGTAGCTGATATCTCTGGTTTGAACCCGACACTGAAAACACCATCCATGTCTCCGTAATGAGCAAGCGCAGCTAATTTATATGATGGGTTGAATTAGTTAATTTATGAAGCTCGTGGTACTCTCAGTGACCTCAGTGTTATCACATTGAGTCATGTGTTGTTTAACACAAGACAGCCGCCCCGCCACAACTGGAACCCCAGAACAGCAGCTAGCTGTGAAGCTCTTGTTTGAGGGGAAGCAGCTTTGGCAATTAGTCCAAATTCAAGCACACATTCCCTTCACACAGCCTGTATTCAACAGAGGCACTCCAAAACAGGCCTCCCCTGCCTACCCATAATGCCTTTCTTCCCCTGCGAGGACTGTTATCTTGAGTGTCCATCTTGAATAATTCAGGTAGGAAAGTGGGCACAGTGAATCTGTGTGTCGGTGTTCTGCACAGTGAGACTGCTTGTGGTCATTTGAGCTTCTGGATTTAATAATTTAATCCAGCTTCTGTGTGTTTACCCACTGGGTCGGTTCACCTGATCAGGTGTTGATAATTGTTAAATAGATAATGGTTGTGTTCACGTGTGTAGTAGATGGGAGACATTGGTTGTTTCTTTCCATTTTTATCCCAAATACGACAATTTTGTTATATTGCGTTCAACAGAAAATTAATCAAATATTTTTTACAAACCCTTAATTGTTAAAATCATTCATTCTGAAAAGATTAACTACCAATAGAAAGTGTGTTAGTTCCAGCTTCTTAAATTTGACAATCTGCTGCTTCCCTATCGTAAATTGGATGTTTTAAGATTGTTTAAGATTGTTGGACTGACAAAACAAGCAAATTACCTTGGGCTCATCGAAATTATGATGGCCATTTTTCACCAGTTTTTCTTGGCATTTTATTGAGTTAAGGTTTAGTCAATTAGTCAGGACAAGCTATCTGAAATAAGTTTCACGTAACATCTTCTTGAAATCCATCTAAATGCAGTTAAGTAAACTCAATGTTAACCAAAATCATGCCATTGTAGTTGCTGGCCTGTACTTGTGATTATGCAACCGCCACCGTCACCTCTACTAGTTCAAATTAGCACCACGTTTGCCTCGGCACAGCTTTTCCCTCACAAATAAATTACATGAGTCCCACAGTCACTCCCAGTCCCTGGCAACTCTGGGTAACCTTGGCTATGGACTGACAATAAAATGGTCTGATGAAAAGAGGAAGAGGGTCCAAATGTTAACAGGCCTCCAAAAGCAAACACTGCTTCTTTCCACTTCTTTTCCTTCTCCCTAAACTGATCCAGTAACACTTTATCCCAGACTAAAACATGTATGACTTCTTATTGTCAAAAACAAGACTCCACTTGACAACAGCCCACAGCCATTTGAATAATCATTGAGATTCCCTCGACTAAAACCTGAGACTCTGCATGTTAGTGCTCTTGCTCTTCATGTTGGTGTTCCACATATTAATATGGCAAGCTCTTACCCCAGCTTTGGAAAAACCTGAAACGTATACATATCATGTATACATACTTAGTTTTGAATTTAGTGGTTTGCATGAGCTTAATTTCGGCACATTGTGCATGAATTATGCATATGCACATCAGCTTGTGAAAGGGAAGCAATGATGCAGGTTAAGCGCTTATTTCACATAAAACCTTGGTGTTCACATCATGTTAGGAGGAGTAGTGGGTAATGTGTAGGTGGCGGTATGAAGGGAGCCATAGTACTCCAGCCTTATCTGTGTTAGTGGTGGCTGCATACATAGTGCTCAGATGCTTTGCTGTGCTGTGCAGCATTAATATACTTCTAACTATTCCACCCCTCTCTTCTATATATGTCTCTCGTTCTTTGGCTGCCTCTAATGATGCTAACCTCTGTAGAGGAGTCCGGTAAGCCTTTGCTTTGTGTGCTGTTGTGTTTATAGCTCAGTGTTGCTGAGAATAGGCTTACTACACATGGCTAGAGTGTAATAATTATAGGCTTTATTATTAGCCCAGCATGAATACGGCAATGTTATGCGCTTTCTCTGTTGGTGGGTGTGTTTCATTGTGGTGATATATGCAGATAAATGTGTGTGAGTGCTCCTTTTCATGGCACATGTTGATTTGTTTGCCCTGGTACTTACTTGGAGTACAACTGCGCTGTCTTTTAAGTTGTTTCCGCTGACTAAGATATCTTAAAGCTGATTTTAATTGGTTCTGGAGTTTTGAGCTTCCAGTTTCAGTCCAAATGAACGACTATGAGCAGTAGAGGAGGCGAGAAAAAGGTCAGAAATGGAGTTAAGATGTGAGAGAATTAAAAATAAGTGGTATTGCTTTGCATATTTTCCTTTGTCTTATGTCTACTGGCATTTAACATAGAAGGACTTAATTGAGAAGACAAACGTCATACTTTTCTAAATAATACCTCATGTGCCATTAATGTAGCCAACCACAGGGACTCCCCTCCTTGTTCAGATAGGATCTGCCTCGGTAACAAAACATGTCATTACTCTAGCACCCAAAGAAAAATTTAAATCTAAAATTTATATTTTTGGATTCTTTTACATTTTCTAAATTCAATTCCATCACACCATTGCTTTGAGTGATCTATTTTAGACATCAGCATTTACAGTATATTCAACTATTTGTGTGTTGAAGACCAGAGCTATGTCCCTGACAGAGGCTAAAAGGTCACCGTGTGTGGCTGAACTTCCTCTTTACAGCAGGGACAATGATTGGTTAAGCTTATGACAAACCAATTTACCCAATGAAATGAATCCCTTCCGCCAGCATGTCCCACCCCCTTGTTGCATCACTTTAATCACTCATGGCTCACTGCACAACTGGCTCGAGCACAAGAGGGAAGGATGGAGAGGAGATGGAGGCTTGATGCGAGGCGGAGATGACGAAGGCAGAGGGAAAGATTTCAACAGAAATTAAAGGGGGCAGATGTGGGACTAATAAACTAATACGGACAAAATGGCACAACTTATATTGTTTTTAACAAAAATGATCAAATAAAGAGATGGGTATAGAAATAAAGATTAAAATGAGGGGAAACGGAGAAGGGAGTGATTTAACCAGCTGATCAAGCTTTTTGGTTGTTGGATGACCAGTCACAGCAGGTTCATAGATGACATTAGAGATTCAGGCAGATATTGTCGTCATCAGAAGAGGGGGATGAAAGCGTTAACACACATATCAGTGGAAGCCCTCCTCGGCTGTATCCTAATACCCACTTGTCTTATTATCTTGGACCTACTGAACTATCTGCATTTATGTTCAAAATCTACAAGGTTGCACAAGAAATTCCTCACAAAATCTAAGATGAATGGACATGTAATCCTGATCCCCAAATCTGACCGACAAGTCCAAACGTGTTCTTCTCCTCGGGTATAGGATGTCTGCTTTACTGATCTGTCACTCTCTGACCAGGTGTCTCTTCTCTCTTCCTTTTTGCTGGTCACAGAGACGTAGCCCGGTAAGTGTCCTCTTCTCTTTGGCTTCCTGGGTTCAGGCAAACAAATATGTCACATGCTTCTTGTACCCTTTTGCTCGTCACCTTGTCCTTAGAGGTTCAATAAGACAGAAAATGCGTAGGTGGGTTCAGTGTCTGAGGCGACGGGTCAAAACTCTTTGCTAATTTGTTTTGACATTAAAACATTTAAACATATAAATTCATAATATTATTTTCCAGATTCTCAAGATTGCTAGTGTGCTCGTTTTTCTTCTTGAATGGCTTCATGCTCAGTCTCTGTAGTGGTTGACAGCTGGACCCTTTGATGTCTTACTTCAGTCACTCCCCATCGTCGTGTCTTCTCATCTCAACAGCTACCGTCTCCCCCTCTCCTTCCTTCTCTCCCTCTCTCATCGTCTGCCCTCTGCCTCTCTTGGCCTCTTGTGTCCCTCATAGGGCGAATTCATACATATGCTCACATACACACGGGTGTCACAGCTGGAGAGGCAATAGTTTCTGTTGCCTCTTCAACAGCAAAACCCATTCCTCTTTTAACTTTCTTACATTTTAGGCTCAATCCTTCTCCAGTACCAGGGCTGGCTTCATAAGTCTTCAAAAGCATGTTTTTAAAGCTTTCCAATACTTTTTGGCTTTGACGCCTCAAATCGTTGCATTTTTTTAGAGTCTCCTTAATTTTTGTTGTATCCCTAACGATGGACACTTTGCTGTTCCATATGAACACGGGTGATTTGTTAGAACTCTCTGTGCCATATTTCACTGAATGTGCAGTGTTAAATTAATCACTTACAAAGCATAAGAAATGCTATTTACAGTGCACTGCAAACAGTATTTCCATGTGGGGGTGGCCCGGGGGTTTGGGACTGCGGGCCGCAGTGTCCCTGGTTTGTGTCCAGCCTGTGACCTTTGCTGAAACTCGTTCCCAATCTCTCTCCTCTCATTTCCTCTCATGTCTCTGCTGTCTAATAAAGGCAAACTTCTTCTGGTAGCAGAACCTTTCCTGCACTGCAGTGTTTGTGTGTTTAGTAAAGCCTACTCCGGTGTAGTGTGTAGCTGGGCAGGCTGGTCCACGGGTCTCCTCAGATTAAGTCAACCTGAGGCTGAGGTTCATCCTCTGACCTTCACTACTGTACAGTCTACATCAGTGTTCCGTTTAAACCACTTTGCTTTCTGTATTCAAATAAATGGTTGATTTGCTTGGACTGCCATACATTTACATCTTATTGTGTGTTTGCAGCTGTTTGACATATGTAGGATTGTATTAGCGTTATAGAAAAATGCTATTTGAATTGATGCACCATTTATTTAGTGACTCTTTGTGTTTTGTGTCCTTGTGTTTTTACATTTTACTGTAATTTCTTCATGTTACAGGGTTTGAAAAGGAACACATCCAGTGAGTATCATTCTTAGGCCAGGCTCTTTTTTAATAATTGTGAATTAAATGTGATGCAAGGATCACATATGCTATACTAATCTAATTTTGCTTCCAGGTGAGGAGATTGCCAGACCGAGACGTGTCGTCCCCACTTTACCCACAGTGGCCCCCACACCAGTTCCAGCGCCACAGCTCCCCAGGTACGCACCTCACTGTTTCCTGACGAGGGACAGGCTTATGTTAGGGAGCTGTGTGGATCAGAGTTTGGTCTGTCCATCCAACCATGATACATTCTGTTATGGCCGGATAGGCCTGGCATTTAAGTCATCAATCAGCCAACCAACGACTTTATGCAGCTATTAATGAGGTAAAAACTGCATCACTTTTCACTTTATTTTACAGTTTTCATATCACTCAGATGTCAACGGCATCTAATGCCACCCCTTACGCTGTCTACCTGCATATGACTCATGGCTTTCTACCATCAGCTGTCTATCTTAGTTTCATTGGGTAGGGACCCTAACTGGGGTGTGGAGTTACTTTAGTATACATATAAAGAAAAGCCTTTATCAGGGAAAGGAGGGAACTTGTTTGCCTAATTCTCTAGATATAACCAAAGGTTGTGATATAAACATGTTGTGTTTAGCTTCCAACATAACAGCTGACAAACACAACTAGATTGCGTTATGATTTTCGCCCTACCCCATCCCACTAACACATTAGAGGTAGAGACAAACATTGTGTTTATTCTGCTGGAGGGACACTTGAAGCATCAGTGAATCTGCCGAGCTGTCAATGTGTTTATCTACACAACAACACTGTGAGGTTTTGTGTGCTTTGGGAACTAATACAAGCATTCATACTAGAAAAACACAAACATGTTAGTTCAGTATGAATGCTTGTATTAGTTTATAGTTGTATTTATATTTGCCTCTACATTGGTAGTTGTGGAGGATATTTTGTATTGTCCATATCTATTTTTTTGTTTCTTTTAATGAGTGTGTTTGCTGTCTGTCCTGTACCATAAGACAAACATTATTAATTATTAATTATTAATTACAATAATACAGTTACCGTGAATGATAGATACTCAGACGACATCAGATTGAAAAAAAAGTATATAATCAGACATTTAGCCTGAGTAGTATTGTGCTTTTAGTGAATCTGTATTTGTTTCTCAAAAGTGCAGGCCCTTCTTGAAATTATAAAACATTTTGCTATCTTGTTCTATTCTACAGAAGCCTGGTTCAAGGGATGCAATATTGTTTTATTCACATACCAAGTGGGATATGTATAAATTAAGATGGGATGAAAAGAAAAAAGTGACCACACTTAAAATGTGTTCTACCTGTTGGATGATAGAATCTCTATACCTGATATATGATGTTTCCTGAAACATCCTTCCGTAACGTTTGCGTCACACAACGACTTCTCTCATATTGACTTTGTTGACTGTTGCAGCAGTCAACCAACACCAGTCTCTGAAGACACTACAGACTTATTTGGGCCTCCTTTGGAAACAGGCTTTGGAGAACCAGAAACTGAAGGTAAGCCTCCTCGCTGTGTCTTTATCACTCTGCGTTTCTGTCTCTGTGTCTGTTGTTAGATTATTAACGGTTGTTACCAGTGTTGTTGTTTTGTCAAACTATGATAGCAACACAATACAAAAGGCTTTCTGAACAAACAGGTATTGTCTTTTTAAAGCTGCCAGCAGCTAAGCCCAGCTTGGCTGTCATAGCACATACCCTCTCTCACTCTCCTCCTCCCCCTCTCACCTATTTCTCTAACATCATTGTTCTTCCCTCAGGCTCACTGTGCAGTTGTGGATTGACTCCATCTGTCTTTGCTAAGGTCAAAGTTGAAATTGGTCATGTTCATGTGCACTGTGCAGCTCGTTAATATGCAGACTCCGCTGTCACCCGCTCTCAGCCAATCCAGGAGGATTTAGTGGTCCAGGCTGTGAGGGAGAGCCTCGCTGTTACGCAACTCCCAAAAAACAGCTCTGTGTGTGACAACTGGTCTCTCTTTTTGGTTTCTTCTTCTTTCATCTTGGTTTTCAAGATCATAAAGAGAAGGACTGTGTAATATAGATAAACTCTTTCACCGTGGTATATGTAATTTTACACACGGTTTGAAGTTGATACAGCTTCCTCAAACTAATACAGTCTCACGACAGCCCTGCAATAAAAGCCTGTCCTCCTGGAAAGTATGATCAGTACTTCAAGGTGATTTTAATATTGTTATCCACTCCATTTGTAATAGTAATAGTATGTATTACATTCAGTTGCTAGTTTATAAGGTACTTGTAGCTAACACATTTGCATTTTCATACAATGCTCTGCAATACATCCTACCTTCATTATAAAGTTCAGTTCAGAGAGACGATATGGTCATTTTGAAGGATGTGGTTTAAAGGTAGCATTTACAGCAGACCTGTTGTTTTTCGACCTCGTAAGTTGTAGCTCGGTGTAACAAATAAACTTCCACCTAATGCTTCTTTGAGAACCAAAGGGTCAGAAACCTTTACATGTTTTGCCTCTAATGCACCTGACTTGGCCTGTTCTGTCCCCTCCTGAACGTAGTGGATCTCTCTGAGTCCGATCCTTGGGGGGCTCCTCTGTCAGAGCCTGAATCCTCTTTGACAAGATCCTTCCCCACAGGAAGTAAGTTTTAGAATTCTGTGCATATTGCGCCGCACTTCTTCTTCTCCTTGGAATGACTGCACAGATCCATCAGCTCACCTCATGAACCTTATCATCATCATCATCATCATCATCATCATCATCCGACTAACAAACAGACCTGCAAACTGACTTGATCCAACACGTGTGTGGCAATAACACTCTGCTTTCTCATTACATGTTTCATGCCATCAGCTATTTCACATCCAAAGGATTTAATGCTGGTTGTAGTTTATTATGGAGCGTTCAGTGTCTGTCTCCCATTCTGCACCAACCCATCCTCCCTTGCTACCTCCTTGCATCTGGAATGGTGGTGACTGAATGTTTGCTGCATGGTTGATGATTTATGAGACGAGCCCTTCCCCTCAAGTTGTTGTTGTTGTTGGGTTTGGGAGGTGTGGTAAAACCTGTCATGTTTTGATGCAAACTTGTAAAGCAGCTGTTGCAAAAATATGTGTTTTAGGCTAATAAATGAAACAATACTTTTTATTTGCAATAATCAACATTGTATGCAGCTCACAAAAAGTTGCACTGACAAGTTTAAAGTCTTCAACAACATAATTCACTTTATACAAGCAAGGCGTATCAACAATCATTGATGTTTATTTGGAAATAATCTCCTGTTTTATTGGACTATTCATTTATGCACTTTTTTATTGCAGCTCCACCTCCACTTCCACCCAAGAATGTCCCGACCTCTCCCCCTTCGACTGGCCCTCCCTCTGCAGATGGCGCTGGTAAGAGCTCCTCATCTATTTCTGCCTTCTGTTATATCACTCCTCGGGATAAAACCTTTACATTTCATCTCAACAGTGCCTTTATCTCAAACTTTCTGGCTCTATCTCTGGCAGTGAGGTTTTATCTCTGTGTGTAAACTTATTGAGCAACTCTTCAAACTCTGCCTTTGCCTGGTCACTGGTTGTCTGTGTTTCAGAAGTGTCAACAGAAGCAGACAGTTCGACCAGGAAGCCCTCAATAGCTGACTTGGACAACATTTTTGGACCAGAACAGCCTCCCCCTGCTGGCGAGGATACGGGTGACACATGGGTCTGCTTCAGTGCAGAATCTTCTGACCGGCCACCTCTACCAGTGGAGCCAGCACCTCCCCTACCGGGATCCCCTCCTCCACCTGAACCCCTTGCCCCAACCTTACCTACATCGCCACCTCCTCCAGAAGACCCTGCACCACCTCTCCCTATATCCCCTCCCCCAAAAGAAGAACCTGCGCCCCCTCTCCTAACCTCCACGTCTTCCTCAGAGGAGCTCACTGCATTTCCCGCCTCCTCATCTCCTCCTACCCCAGAGGTCCGAAATCTCCCCACCTCCCCACCACCTGCACCTCCAAAGGAGATAGCGTCTCCTCCCATTTCTTCTTCCCCTCCTCTTGTCTTCCCAACCAGCGTCCCACCAGCCCCTGCTCCAAAAGCAAGCCCCCCTCCTGCTGATGGGCCTGCAGCATGCTCCATCCCACCGCCTCTTGTTCTGTCTCAAGAGGAGCAGCCCAAGAACACAGACTTCATCCAATCCAAAGAAGATGGAAGTGAAACTGTCACCTCGCCCAACGATGCCAGCCAGGGGAGCCGGAGTACGCCTCCCCCACCTCCTCCCCCTACATATCGAACGGTGGTGTCGTCACCGGGTCCCACATCTGGAGCTGGTGGCTCAAATAGTGGTGAGTAGTAGTCCATGACTCTAGTCTATAGAGGTCAGGCTTTTTTAGAGCTTTGATTGATTGTCACACATGGAATTATGAACGCAAAAAGACGATGTCCTGGTCATCACACCAGCCAGGTGACTATCCATATCAAGTATCCATACAAATGCAGTTAGGTAGGGATTGTTGTGACTGGATTTGAGAATGGATTTTACACCAGCATTGCACCATGTTTACATTTCCTTTAAGCGCATTTTAGTTGATCCCTGGTAAAGAGGTCATGTTTTGGCCCAGTTTAGATGAACTTGAATTGACTCATATTTAAAGGTCAGACTTCACACTTGTCAGTCTTATTCAGTTTTATTGCACATACAATGTCTTCTATAGGGGTTATCAACCAATCCTGTCAGAAGGATTCATATGAACATTTCAGTTGTCCATTATGCAGAAGAAAATAATTATCTGGAAAAATGTCCAAACAGACATATAGCTACGTGAATAAATAGTCTAAGTAAAAGAGAAAACACCAATACAATGTCGGCTAGTAGTTCACAAAAGAAAGTGTGTGACCAATGATGTTTTGAAATCATTTTGGTGGTTGCAGATGTAGAAAAATCAGTTTTAACCGATACTCAAGGCAGCTGAAACAGTTACATTGTTTGCATGAAAATATATTTCCATAATATAAATAGGAAATATGTGTCTATTCTGCATTTATAGTGTAGCTGTTTCTTCACTATTCAGCGTCTTAAAAGACAGTTTTGTTATACAATCCCTATCTGTCACTGTGCTGCTCTGCAGGTTCCTCCTCTCCGGTGCGACCTGCCACTCCTTCGTCAGTCAGCCCCACCCCACCACCACCTCCACCCCGCCCCCCTTCACGGCCTAAACTTCCGCCAGGGAAACCAGCTGTAGGAGATGCAGTAAGTGCTACAGTTTATTACATTTTCACTACTAATTCAGATGGTTGTGTTTTGATATTTGTGCCAACTATTTAGTACTGACTTACCAATGTTGAACTGTGTCACTGTTGCAACAAGTTCTGGTCAGTTAATACCTGGGGACTTCACGTCTCATGTCATCATTGCATGGACTAGCAGGAAGCCTTCATTGCAAAGTCAACAGCCAAACACAACTGTACAACTTGCTTATGGTAAAATTGACTTTGACAAAAGGTATAACAAAGTTGTGACAATCAGAGCCTGATCTAATTTCTTAAATGTACTTTTTCTGGTTAAATATCTTCACCAAAAACAAAACAAGCAATTCTTATAACATGCAAAAACCTTCAATCAAAAAATGTTTTTGATCTGTTCAGAATCGTCCGTTCAGCCCGCCGGTCCACTCTGCCAGCCCGCCTCCCATCGCCCCGTTGGCGCGGGCCGAGAGCACCTCCTCCATCTCCTCCACCAACTCCTTGAGTGCCGCTACCACCCCGACCGTCAATAAAGAGCTCTCCGTGTCCGTGTCAGGTGTGTGATCCCTCAACTGTCACTGAGCGGTGCAGCCTGTCCTCTGACGGCTGTGCTCACAGGCGAGAAGTGTTAGCGGAAGTGACCCTTTCCATGTTTAATATTAAAAGTTCATCATTGATTTTATGCACTGGCCCTGTCCTTCCTTGTGCTCAGAGTTTTTTTTGTACGTGTCATGCAGTTTTGTATTTATTTATTCATTTTTTTAAAAAAAGAGAGAATCTGGAAATAGTGACAGTTTCCTGGCAATGATCTACAAATCAATGAAGTCAGTAATACAGTGCCATCACATTATTAAACCCATGCAGTTTCTATCTGGAGATAGATTATGTAAAACATGACTGCAATCATTTGTATCAATGTGATTTATATTCATAACAAATGTGAATTAATAACTCCTAAAGATAATTTTGATACAGTGAATTTTTCAACTTTACATAAATAATATGTCTAGCTTTTGTTGACGCACACAGACACATTTCTATATTTACACTCTCACACTATGAGTGGGAGATGAAGCAGGTTGCTAATTTTAAAGCACAAACTAACCTTCTTTTCATGAATTACAGAACACATCAACAGTTGTTACTGCTGGATCTAACTTGTGAGTGGATAATAGCAAATCTCAGTAGACTAACATGCCTGAGTCGTAACAGATTTAGGAAACACACACTCTTGAGGCGGCAGCAGCAGTTACATAAAAACAATATAGTCCCTGGTTGTAGTTTCTCTTTTTTTAACTGATTACTAGAATAAAACAGTAAACAGTTTCTCTAGATTGAAACTGGAACATGTATTGGCCTGAATGTATACATTATTCATTCATTATGGTTTTGTTGGTAGATGACTGATTCACAGTGTTATAAAGGTCACTGAGACTTTCATTATAAATTGAAACTATTTCAGTTTCAGTGTTTTTTCATTTTTTAAATTTTCATCTTGTTTTCATTTTAAGCTCCTTTTGTTTATTTTTCATGACAGTTCCTTTTTTCGATTTTTACTATCTAAAGTTTTTCCTTGGTTTGATTTGTTTTCTGCTTTTCTGTTTTGCCGTTTGTTTGTCTCTTTATTTGTCCTTTGGCTTGTCAGAAGACGATGCTTATGTAGACAAACTGCCCACCTTTGAGAGACACTTTGATTCGTTTGCAGGTATAGTAAAGATTCCCTCAGAGAGAGGAAAGGGGACGGGTTGGGGGCGATGCCATGTCAGTATCTATCTGTTTGAGGCTCTTTGTTGACAGACGGGATCCACCACTAAGTGTTTTTGTGCTTTCTCGATTAATGTCAGTCAAAGTGTGCAGGTATTGGGACAGTGAAACACATTTTTGGGGTATTTTTTGTCCCACATTCTGGCACAGTTTCATCTCTAATTATGAGATGTTAAAATAACATCTCTTTGTCATTATCCTACTACCTACTTATTTGACTCGTCTACTTCAGGTTTTGCTTGCAGCTTAGGGACACATTCGTGTCAGCATTTCACTACAATTCAGTAAAATAGTCATTTTACCCACTACTTTGCTTTTGCCGCAGGAATTTAATAGATATGATAGCCTCTCTCTGTCTTCTATCTGCGTTTAGTTCTCCCTCATTCAGTCGCTCTCTTGTATCTCTCTCGTTACCCGCAAACAAAATCTGCCAGAGAAAAGCAGCTTCATCTATTGCATAACATTTTGTTGTGTTTTTTTCTACCAAAAAGTTTGAGTGTCATCCCCTTTGCCCATCTGCCCACTCATCAGACTTTTCTCTCTGTTTTATGACTGTGCACCAGTGGCTGTCTCGCCATGTCACCATGGCAACCTTGTGTCTTTTCTTGGCAACACATATTGTGTTTGTGCAGAGTGCAGTGCAGTCCCTCCCAGATACCTTTACTCTGTGTGCACCACCAGACTGTTTGCGTGTTCAATGAGCGTGTCTGAAGAGCTGCTTATCTGTGGGCCCTTGAGATCCATATTGTCAGTCATTCTCCCACACACACACACACACACTCTCTCCAACGCACTCTCTCACACATAGTGTCAGATTCAGAGCTGCTGCTCACAGTTGTTTGAAGTCTGGCATGAGAATTAGGCTGATTTAGACGAGCAGCAGCTGTTTGGTATTCATGGCATCCTCTCTCTACCGCTGGAGTAGCACGACACAGCCTCAAGTTCAGCCAATCTCCACCTGGCCTAAAGCCTCGGTCTACTCCCACACTTGACCCCTGACGCCCACCTGTCACACCTGTCACTCTTGCACTCTCAAGCCATAGAAAATTACAACCCCTAAACCCCGCCCTCTCTCAGCACCTGCCCTTTTGTTCTCTTCATGAAGCGCCGCACTGCTCTCATCGCTCCATCCCACAACAACTCTTAGTCCACTCACTCAGCGACACACCTGCACTGCTTGGGGATCTACATCAAAACAAAATGATGGACAAGAACAAGTCTGCTCTTCTCTGTGTCAAACTTCAAGGCACAAATTTGACATTGGAAAAGTAATGTTTTTGCACCAGAAATGGTCATTTAGGAAATACCACCATATGTAAACACAATTCCAGGTAGTGCTCGTTCCAGTCGAACTGCACCTGCATCCCTGTTCAGGGGCTGGATCCCCCAAAGCCAGATTGTGTATATACTAAATGCATCATGACCAGCTGGAAAAGCTCCAGATGCAGCAGAGAAATGAGGCAGCCTACAATGTCCTGCAATCCACTTTTTTTCACTTGGCTCCTTTTAAACAAAGCAGCTTCTCAACGTGACCTCATCACAGGTTTAATGTCTGTGTTCTGTGTCAAGTGCAATCATTTCCCTTCTCAAATGTGTTTGTTTATATATGTATTATATTCATGAGATGCTTAAACAATCTAGTGTTTTACAATAAAAAATAAAATTAGAGATAGATGGTAGGAAAATAACATAACTATGTGTAGAGGAAATACGTTTTTTGTTTTTCTCCTATCAAGTTATTAATATTATCAAATGTCTAGCTCGGAGGGAAATCTCTTTGTGATACACTTAATACATTAAAGTTAACCAGGACTTTCTGTCCTGGTTAACTTGTTGTCTCTGAGGCTCACCTTCATAGTCTGTTCCCAGGGGGATCCAGCCCCTGAACTGCTCACTGGTCTTTGTCTCATGGCTGCCCCCTGCAGGCTGTTGTTAAACACAACAGTCTGCTTCCATTTTTTTTTTTTTTATATTTGAATAGTGGAGGCCTAGATAAAAATGTGAGCACAGTATGACACTGAGAGAGAGTGAAAGGCCTAAAATAGATGGATTCAACATCTATGAAAGTAGTGCCAGTTTAAATTGCCACACTGGTGTAGACAATACCATTTGATGATGTTTCATAATAGATAAAACAACTAGAAAACTCCTTCACATGTAGTTGACCCACTACCGCCATCCAGCAGTACACACCTGACTCCTGTCTTTCCTCATGCTCACAAGCACCCACAAAAAAAGCATCAACCGTGTTGTCTGATGTCGCGGCTTGTCCCTCTCCGGCCCCCGGCCTCCACCTCCACGTTTCACCCCACTGTGACGTGTGATAGACCTGCCATGTGAGACTCACGCTACTGTCCTTCTCTCCTTCCCCCCTCTCACCCCTCCTCACCCACTCCCCTCCCTTTCATCCCTCTTCCTCCTCCCTCCTCCTCCTCCCTTTCTCCGGACCCTACCTTCCTCCACCCCTCCACCCCACACAGAGAATGACCAGCCATCCCTTGTATGGTTTGACAGAGGGAAGTTTTATTTAACCTTTGAAGGTAAGTTTTCTCTGCACCGGGGTAGCGTGCACACACACTCTGCTGAGGCTCATTTGTGCAAGCTTCGCCCCCTTCCCTGACCTGGCCCTTCTCTCCTCCCTTCCCTCTCCTCCCTTTTCAATCCCTCCATCACCCTACCCCACGCCATGCTAACTCCTGGCTGAGCCCTCCTCCCATTTCCCCCCCTCCCCTCATACGCAGTCAACTATGCAGTCTTGTCATATCTTCCGCTACCTTCTCTTCCTGACATTGTTCATTCTCATTTCGTCTGCGCTGACCGTCCTCCATTCCCTGAAGAATCATCGTTCTTCCTGTACTTTACTAATCTCTTTGTCGTCACTTTTGGTGGTTTGGTTTTTGGTTGGATCTTCGGGCTCTCTGATCTTCTTTGATCTTGTCAGAATAATTCAGTTTTAACGGCATGTCTGGAAGAAGCATGCTCATCTCTCTCTCTCTCTCTCAGTCTGCCTCTTTCTTTCCTTTCTCATCTACCTGTGCTTTATTCAATCAAAATTCAGAATGAAACATATTATATAAATAATCATAAAAGGGTTTTATTTGAAGTAATGTTTAACTGTTGTGTTTAATTATATCACAGTCAAAGAACAGAGAGAAATGGCTATCCTCTTCACACATAACTTACTGTTTTCATGCCACCGTACTAACACAAATATTGTTCTCCTTTCAAATAGTTTTGAAGTTTAATGTCATCCCTCTGTGTGTAGTTCTCATTTCATCCACACACTACTGGTTAGGAAGAGTAGAGAGAAGAGTGTAGAATCCTGGTTTGGGAATATGCATCTATTCTTAATCTAGCCACGTCAGTTGACTGTTGTAAATTGTAAAACCGGGTTGAAGCTACTATACATTGATGTTTCATGTAACCCTGACTTTGGCTATAACAACCAGAAAAGATAGTTAATGGCGACAAATTCGGCACAATGGATGTTTAGATATCGACATTGGTTGAGTGTGTGTCTTGTCATATTCAGACTGTGTGTGTGTGTGTGTGTGTGTGTGTGTGTGTGTGTGTGTGTGTGTGTGTGTGTGTGTGTGTGTGTGTGTGTGTGTGTGTGTGTGTGTGTGTGTGTGTGTGTGTGTGTGTGTGTGTGTGTGTGTGTGTGTGTGTGTGTGTGTGTGTGTGTGTGTGTGTGTGTGTGTGTGTGTGTGTGTGTGTGTGTGTGTGTGTGTGTGTGTGTGTTGCCTCCAGGCTGCTCCAGAGGGCCCAGTCCTCTCACCATGGGGGCTCAGGACACTCTTCCTGTGGCAGCTGCGTTCACAGAGACGGTCAACGCCTTCTTTAAAGGAGCTGACCCCAGCAAGTAGGTCCACAAACAGCTCTGCATGGTCACAACATATCCTGACATGACGTTTGACAGTAGGATTCCTTCATGGCTTCTTTCATGTGTGGCTGATGGGAATGTATCTTATACAGCAGTTAAACGATAATGCTGAAGTTAGTCATGCTTAATCCTCTTTCTAATTAAGATTTTAAAGTATTTAAAGAGTTAATTGTTTATAACACAGTTTTATGGTTTTAAATGGACATAAGGACATGCTTTCTCTTTGTGAATAATTCTAACTTCTCGTATGAAGCATCTGTAACTGTAGTTACAGTTTATGAACACTTTATGAATGACTGATGACATAGTTTTACATAGTTGCAATCAATATGTGTTATACAGCTCTTATTAACTATTTATATACATGTTCACGTTACTCACAGGCATGTTTAACACTGTTTATGATATAAATAGAGGGTTTTTCTGTAGCATCATGTGTACCAGACTTCACTGAGTCATGCTCAGTTTTAGTGTTTACTGATTTTGTTTTTAGTATTAACTGGGGTTTTTCAAATCATGATCTGCAAAGCATTGAATATCTTCAGGCTGTGTTGTGAACCAAATGATGTGAAACTAAAATGGGCGTGAAGCTGTCCCATTGCAGTTTTTTAAGAGAGAAAATAGAAGAAAGTGACAAATGAAGTATGCGCTGTACAGGTTATGTCTCTAACACACTGGTTGTCTTCCTCAGGTGTGTTGTGAAGGTCATAGGTGAGATGGTTTTGTCGTTTCCGGCAGGCATCACACGGCACTTTGCCAATAACCTGTCCCCCGCTGTGCTAACCTTCAGCATAACCAACTACAGCCGGCTGGAGCATGTGCTGCCTAACCCCCAGCTCCTCTGCTGGTAATGACACCACTGTGAACTCACCACCTCACTCTCAAAACAAATAATAGATGCAGTGAAGAAGTGAGAAGACGTTCTCACTTGTTCCTCCTTACATACGTACTTCAAGTCTGAATGCTTGATTGTCCATCTTGGAATTAATTATATTGATTTTAAACACATTTTTTATGTTATGAATGAACTAAACTTAATTAAAACCAAATCAAGCACTCACTGTGGATATAAGTTGTATTAATAATAATTTCACCTAAACAGCATGTTGTATCAATAATCAAAATGAGTCCCCTTCTTTTGTAAATATTAGTTAATGCAAACTCCGAATCAACGTTGTTTGCAATTCATCATGTCTTTTTCCTAATAATGTGTTCACACACAACACATCCTACTTATCACACTAACTCTATGTTATGTAACAGAGCAAACCTGATGTATGTTCACACAGGAAAATGTCTGGCGTTTTATAATTAAAATGTATAATATATGCAACAGCGGGACATGATCTAAAAGAATCTTGAAACGTACACTTAATTTTTTTCTAAAAACTAACAAAGTTATTATGATTATGGAATAAGGACTTAAACTGGTTAAAATATCTGAGATGAGGCTCATAAAACATTCATGATCTCATATGGTCTCGTATAACTAACTAAGATCTGAAAAAGTATTGCTGTATCATAGAGTATCTTTTTAAAATAACAGATAATTTATACAAGAAGTCCAAAGCCAAAGATGACCAAAGCCTGTAAAACTCGTTGTTATTGCCAAAAAAAGCTTGTTTCCCTTGGTGATACAGTCATTTTACAAATTAAGAAACATAAGATTCCTCAGTTTAATCACGTATTCACCAGATCATATGTAAAATGCCATATTTCGATCATGCTTTTACCAGCGACACCACCACACAAGCCAAGGCAGATGCCAAGGACTTCTGGGTGAACATGCCAAACCTGATCTCCCATTTAAAGAAGGTGGCAGAGCAGAAGCCCCAAGCAACGTACTACAACGTGGACATGCTCAAGTATCAGGTGAGCTCGGCCCCCTGGGAAATTATAACTTGGCATCACTAAGCAAAGAGATGCTCTGCATATGCAATCCTGTGTGGGGGGTGTGCTTATAACAACGTCATCCCAAAACGCTTCCTTTCCGTGTGTAGGTATCAACGGAGGGGCTTCAGTCCATTCCTTTGAATCTAGCGGTGAGTTGGAGATGTGAGCCCACCAGCACTGACCTGAGGATAGACTACAAATACAACGGGGAGGCCATGACTACGCCGATGGCCCTGAACAACGTCCAGTTCCTCGTCCCGATCGATGGAGGGGTTTCAAAACTACAGGCTGTCTTACCTCCTGCTGCTTGGTACGGTCTAAACTTTCTTATAAGTACCATTTAGATTTCTCTGCAGTATACATTATGTCATTTATGCTAATATACAACATATGTTAAATATATTTTAAGAATTAGACATAATTAGACCAGTCGGGACTCCACTTACCTTCATGTTGGTTTTGCTGAGCTACAATGAAAACGCGTGTACAGCATCACAATCGTACCAATGACGAGTGTAAAGTACACACTTTTCCATAACAAAGGATTTACTGTATATATTTGAATAGTATCTGCGCAAAGGTTTTGACTCTAAGATGGTTTGACTTTGTCTTTCAATTGGTCTCGTATTCTTAAGAAGCTCCCTCAATGCATTTGTCTGTCCTCTTGTAACCTCGACAGGAATGCGGAGCAGCAACGAATCCTTTGGAAAATTCCTGATATCTCACAGAAATCTGAAAACGGAGGTAAGTACAGAATGATCAAAGTAACATGATGTTTAGGGATATTAATATTATTTGGATAACAGCCCGTAGTTTAGATTAGTGTTTTAAGATCTTTTAGCTTTATATTCAGATCCTCATATTCTATCAGAAGAAGAATTTAATCAGTTTTCATTCTCCAAACATTGCTCTGATGTTACTTGAGTTGTGACAGAGTTTTTGAATGCATGTGGTTTTAAACGCTGACCTAGAACCTGCACGAGGAGAACACGATGCCCCTCAGGAACCATGTGGTTGTCAGCTTTGTCTGAAGTAAACAATGCTTTCAGTGTGATATCACGCTGCGATGTTTCCAGAGCTTCTCTTATTTAACTTTTGTTTGATTTGTGCTTCTGACATCATCAAATGTGCTTGTCTGTTGCGTGTTTTATATGTTACAAAGTAGAAAGCCCCAGATCCTCACCTGGTCTGCAGAAGGATACTAAACTAGATGATATTGTTATGTCCAAGACAGAAAACGTAACCAGGCTAAAACATGATCAGTTTAGCTTGGCTCCTTTTTAAACATAGATGACTTTTAAATGTAACTTTTTGTCAGAGGCTATCAATTGAGTCTCATTTGGTGCTTTCTTGAAATCTGTATCCAGAAAACATTTTTGAATTGGCCTGAAAAGGTTGGAAATAGCAACATCTTTCGTCATCTAGAGCTGCTTACTGCATTTTTCATTTAGTTCAATCGGAGCCAACAAAAGCTGCTTAAACTTGAATCTTTGACCTTGTGCACTTCACTGTATAAAATGTTTGGAATTAGATAATTTTTCCTTCCCCCTGAAATCATTCCTTGTGGCCGGCAGACATCTTTCTAAAGTCAGCGTCTTCCCTCAGGTGTGGGCTCGTTGCTGGCACGCTTTCAGCTCACAGAAGGCCCCAGTAAACCGGCTGCCCTGGCGGTGCAGTTCACCAGCGAGGGCAGCACCCTGTCGGGCTGCGACATCGAACTGGCCGGGCCAGGATACCGCTTCTCTCTCATCAAGAAGAGGTTTGCCGCAGGTCAGTTTAGCATTTTAGTAACAACCATAAACCAAATGTTCTTTATCAGTGTCATGAGTGCCGAATGATAGCTGGACTCATCCAGTAGATCAAACCTTTCTCAACATACTGATGTTTGATTTATTTATTTGTTGTCCCATATTCAAGTAAAGTCACTAAAAGTCATGATCATCATCGTGGTTTGATGTCAAACATCAATGTAAGTTATGGAAGATTAGTTATTCCATCAGTTAGTTTCAGTCAGATTTAAAAAACTTTAAAAAATATTTGTATTGATTTTTATTCATACTTTAAAATCTGTCTATTTATTTAAAATCTGATTCCTTTTATATTTTTACTTCACTTATTGCAGAATAATAATAAATAAAGCATGCCATAGCTTTTTTTATTCAAATAAAAAAGGACAAACAAAAAACGTTAAAGTGTCTCATGGTCATTGCAACCAAAAAAGTTTTTCCTGATCTCAGTCTTCTGCAATACTTTGTTTTGAGCATTAGGTTAATAGTCCTGACCTCCATCACTATGTGTCATGGAGTGTGTACTGAGGTTAACAACAGGTAACATGACACCTAAACATTTTGTTGATGCTCTTCAGGAAAATACCTGGCCGACAACTAACCTGTGCTACTGAGAACAGCGCTGCTGAACAGAACGATCTCAGTGGACGAGGTCGACCCAGAGGACGACGCCAGACAGCCCACCTTCCATCAACCTTTTCTGATCCCTCACGACAGGTCCGCAGCCTACCCAGCAGTATTGTATAACTTGCATATAGCATCGTGGAAACTGTTTTAGGTCATGTAATTATCGTATTTGTATTCATTTCACAACATCTGTATTGCTGCAGTTAGACACCTGGGTTATTCCACCCTCTGAAGTCGGTGCCTCTGTCTCTATCCTCCTCTGGTTAATGTGTGGTGGTGTTGTTTTAAAGTTTCACTGCAGCTGCCTGACCTAAGACATGGACAGTTTCTTAACTCTGGAAGAGAGTCCAGGAAGTAAATACCCACAAATAAGATCTTCGCGATCCAACACACACCTCAGCCTCTGACACAAAGTCTAACTTCCCAAAGCTAGACTAGTTTAAGTTGAACCAGGGCCTAAGCTAATACAACGTAAGTTGTACACCTGCATTAGCAGATAGAAAAATCTCTTTAAATAATGATTCTGTCGGAGACTGAGCTCAAAGCCTGAGACGGCAGTCCCAACTGTCTCGCACGGACGGTGGCCGATTACGTCTTTTACCAGAAAGTAAATGCATTTTGACCCATGTTGTCACAAGCCGTTAAAAGAAAGATGATGTTTCTTGTACGTACTTGAAACATTCTCAAGTCACTGCAAAGAGAGAAAAAAACTACATAATCATGCATTACCTACTGTGGTACTACAGGGTCACATGACTTTGGATCTCATCCTTTTTAATGTGAATGCACTGATCAGTCAATCAAACTGTTAATTTAGTTTCTCTGTAATACACAGACATGGAGAGGTTTTTAGCTAGTTAGGCAGCTGCAATGATGAATCCATTTACTGGTTGCAAAATAAGAACATCTGTTTTCCTGTCAGAACAAAAGAAGTGTACAAAGTGTCATTTTAAATCAATAATATATATCTTAAAGGGCGTTTGGTGTTTTCCTCGTATTGTCAGATAGCCTTTCTGTTGTTCCTGGGACAGCAGTGATAGACTCCAGAGTACATGACAGCATTCTATTTTTATTTATTGATGACGATGATTTGTTGTATAAAACGTGATTCTGTATACGAATAGAATTTGAATGGTATCACACAACTCAGAAACCCGAAAGGTATAAATATTTGAAAATCTCTCTTTTTTGTTATTTGTGTAGTTGGGTAACCTGTGTACAGTATAAGGTATAATTTTTGAATTTATTTCAGATATAATTTTTTAACTCAAGTGCAACGGAAGATTTGAGATATATATGGGTGAGGGGGGGTAATTTAAAGAAAAAGATAAATATCTTTCTGGATGCTGTGTCATGCTTTGTGAAAGCAGTGTTAATGTAGAGTCAGTTATACCGTGGGCAAGAGTCCGTTTGACATTTTGGTATTTTTTGTTTTCTTTTTCAAGAGTTAATACCACTCGTATATGTCTGTTCGACATGAGGTTGGAGCCAGAAGTCGGTTATCTTGGTACGAACACTGTACACAGCTAGCCTGGTTTTATTGGGGGTCATCAAGATATAACATGATTAATTTCTGACTTTGGCGGTTCTTGCACTTTTCCTGTAGCGTCGCCATCAGATCAAATGTTACCAGTATTTTGGATTATGACTTACCTTTGGACAGATCCAGGCTAACCGTTTTCCCCGGTGTCTGCTAAGCTAAGATAACCATCTTGTGACTCCAGATGTAACATACTCGGCAAGATAGTGAATCAGCGTATTTCCGAAATTGTTTAACGTTTCCTTTTAATAAGGTCAAGACGATGACTACAAAAGCAATCGGTTGTCCTCTACAGCAGTGATGATGTTTGTGGTACCAGTACTGGAACAGGATTTGTTTATTTTGTATTATTCAAACCTCATCAGAAAACACGTATTAATACAACATTCTCATTTCCCCACATCTACCTGGCCAGTTATTCCTCAACTTGTACCACTTGTCTGACCTGTTTGTTTCCCTCTGTGGTTCCTAGTCCCTGATTATATCACGAGCAAACCTCTGATCATCCAACGCTTGAATCCATGGCTTTATTTTGCATAATTGTAATGGTCTCTGTGAGATGACATGAGTGGAATGAGGTTGTGGAGCGAGGTTAAGTTGACCAAAATGCTTTTCTTTCTTTTTCTTCTTTTTTTCAGTCCTCTGTTAAGGAGAATAAGCTGAATATTTTTTAAACGGATAAAAATTAAAAAATATTATATTGTTTAATGTGTAATAAACACTGTGCTGATGATGTTGAACTTCCTAAATGCTCTGACACTCGACACGAAGAACAAAAAGTGTGTGTGAAGTGTAGCCGAAGATCTCCGTACTGTACTGTGTGTCGGCATTCTGCTAAATGCAGCCAATCATGATCCTCTCAGAGCCGGCGTAGAAGCATTGGAGGCTGAATTTAGAAAAGGACTATTGGCAACAATACTATTTTAAGTACTTTTGATCGGGCCTAGTTTTAAACATGTAAATTGGCTTAAAAAAAAGATCAGATTAGTCTTGTTTTTGTTCAGATTTATTCCTGTGCAGACCCGTCGGTTGCATTTAATGTATCAATGTAAGGTGATGATGATTGGTGCCATTTAGCTCCCACATTACTTTGGTAACAGTTTCCTCTTGCCCTCCTTCAGCCCTCTGGTTGAGTGGATGGACAGGAAGCTGTGACCTGGGTGAAACTTGAAGCTATCAGTGCAACAGTCACTACAGCATTATCTACAGAGGCCCACCCGCCATCATGCATCTGTTTTAAATTATTACACTACAAGTGTGTTAGTTGACAGAATTATCTGGCACCTAACATGACTTTGAAAGTCATGTTAAGTGCCAGATAATTCTTTGCATCATCTAGTTAATAAAATGGATACAAAGCTTTTACAGATCTTCATCTCTGTGGTGAATTTGTCCTGCAGTAATTAATTATTGCATGCAAAGCATGAAGTAAAAGGTGGGGCATCCATGATGATAGATAGTACTGAATTGACATGTTGTGCTGAGTGTCAGTTCCCTGTATTAATGTTGAGAAGAGCAGGGAGTGTGTTTATGTGTGCTATAAGCCAGAATGCTTTTTGGTTCAGTCCCGTTAACCTCAAACACATGTGCAAGCTGTTTGTACAGTACATAACAATGCTAAGATGAACTGAGAAACTTAGTTTGCTTCTTTCCAAAACCAATAAAAGTTATAACTGGAACTGTGTGTGTGTGTGTGTGTGTGTGTGTGTGTGTGTGTGTGTGTGTGTGTGTGTGTGTGTGTGTGTGTGTGTGTGTGTGTGTGTGTGTGTGTGTGTGTGTGTGTGTGTGTGTGTGTGTGTGTGTGTGTGTGTGTGTGTGTGTGTGTGTGGGTGTGTGTGTGGGTGTGTGGGTGTGTGGGTGTGTGGGTGGGTGGGTGGGTGGGTGGGTGGGTGGGTGGGTGGGTGTGGTTTGGTTCAATTTTAAAAATATGTCACACCTCACAGAATGTAAGCCCCGTGCAAGAACATTTATTTGACAAAAAATAGCAAAATTATAGAATTAAACTCTAGTTTCCGATCCTACAAATACATGAAAGTAAAGAAGGACGTTTTCTAAACCTGCAAACTCGTGGATTCTGGCTACATACAGGACACAAACCCAGGCTGAGACATCTGGACAGATGTCTGAACTGGAGATGGTATAGCCCTACACCCCTCAGTAGGTTCATTTATATTATAGTAGATTATATTTTTATGGTTGCACATATCCAGCTGAGGTTCAGAAACAGGTTCAAAGATGTGGTCCACACATTCACATCTAGTACAAAGTAAAAACAAAAAAGAATATCAATGTCAAAAGCAATTAGAGACATTGTGGGTTTGAGCATCCCTGCACATACAATACAGGATTCATATGATTTTAAGACATCAGCATTTTGATTCAGATTGTGTCGAGATGGAGAGAGCAGAGTCCTTTTGGAGAGAGGAGATGGGGCCGGCCTCAGCAGAGGAAGGTGAGGTCGCTCTTCCTGCAGCCCACCTGGCAGCACACGGTGGTCAGTATGTTGTTAATATCTCGTCTGCTCAGCTCAGAGCCCCGGTTGCTACTCTCCAAACTGCTCTGATCCCCTGTGGGCGAACCTGGGACAACACAATGCAACACAAATGTAAAGACTTTCTAATTCAGTCCAATAAGAAGGTTCACACTTCAGTTTAAAACAGAATAAGGAAGGAAGGGCCACTTGTTTGCAGATCAGTCTTGTGTAATTGAGGTCTGTGGTCCCATTAAATAAGGAAACTCCAAATGAGTGCACAAATGACCTCAGTGCTATTTGTCTTCTCCAGTGTCACTTTCCTCTTTTTAATCAGCACGACTGAGAGGCTAACCGGGTTTGTGTGTGAGTGACAGACCGAGAGAGAAGCTGCTGCCGGGCGAAACCGACTGCTGGAGCTTTTAATCATGATATGTGGGCTCCTCAAGCCTAATAAGGTAAAACAGCCGACGATGAGTCTGCGGCGGGGCACCTGCCTGTTCACCCACTGCACGACAGCAGAAGTAATAGTAGACAGCACATGGAGCAGGAATCAGCAGTGGAAAGCTGCATGGCACTTTCAGAAACATGAAGATAAAACGTTGCGCTGCCCTTTGGCAGAAGTACAAAGTACTCAAATGGGGAGTCACTGACCGTAACATCAAAACACATGAATGTTATGAGAAATTTTGTCAAAAAGTTAAAAAAAAAAAAGAACAGATTCAATCGGATGAATTGGATGTTATTTTAAAGAAATAAAAAGAAGAGAAATTATATCTTCAGGTTTTTTATTCAGTAAGTTCCAACAACATATAAATAGTAATAGGTTATGGGTACAAATGAGTAGAAACCAACCTGTGTTCATCTAGTTTAAAGGATAAAGGTTCAAATGTGCTCAAGTCCATCTCAAAACATTCAGGTGCCCATTTGAAGATTGAATTTTCTTGCTGTAATCATTCCTCCTGTTCATGATGGCCATTATAAGGTCCCTTCTAACATAATTTTTGTGCAAAAATATAATCCAACTGACAGCCTGATAGTGGAAATCCCCTCTTTGTGTCACCCTGCTGTGCTGGAGTGGAGGGATAGTAATAAAAAGAGAGAATTCAAACTAAAAAGGTTGTAACTTTGAGAGGTATCCATTTGATGTTTCAAATTTGATTTTTTTATTATTTGTATTATATTGTATAGCTTTTATGATGATTTAAAATGTTGTGTAAAGTGTCTTTGAGTACCTTGAAAAACACTATATAAATTAAATGCATTATTATTATTATTATTATTATTATTATTATTAACAGTTGAAGCCTTGTATTACATTCGGATAGTCACGACTGTCCTGGCTCCTCGATGGTGGAATGAGCTCCCCATTGACAGCAGACAGTCTCTACATCTTCCATCGCAAACTAAAAACACTCCGACTCTACCTTGAATAAAGAAAGCAGCACTTTAGTAGCACTTAAATGGCCCTTACTGATGGCACTGTGTAGTTTGACTTTCTGGAAGAAATTGTACTTTCTGGATTCTTGTTAATCTGAGTTTATACTCATGCTTGAATGCACTTATTGTAAGTCGCTTTGGATAAAATTAAATGTAATGTAATGTATAAACTTCTGAATACATATTTGAACGGAGGAAGAACTGCAGATCTTTTAATGGATGGTATGAACTGAGGAAATGATTACATACAAACACCTGTTTCAATGTTCATATAATCTCCTATTGTTTTAAGTAAGACCTGAACAATTGTGAATACATCCTTTAAGGCTCAATCTTCACAGACAGGAAAATATATAATATGTTAATCTGCATTATTCCTCTAGTATAGGCTACTGAAAAGTGTTTGATGATACTCTTAATTTCACTGACCACTATGTCTGCTGTTTTGATAATACAAACAGAATTAGTCTCACCGTCCATGTCTGACTCACTGAGGAGTCTCCTCCAGCGGGATCCTCCGCAGGTGTAAACGACAGCCCTCAGGAACTCTCGCCCGCACAGCTTCACCGCCTTCACATCTGCTCTCACCTGGACCACACACACCGCTGCACACAACAGCAGAGGCAAGACCACCAGAGCACGCATGCTGGATGCCTGGCGGAGGGTTATCGCTCTGTTGATCCGGTTTGTTCCTGAAACTTCTGCCCTGTTGCCCGTTGGCTGTCTCTGAGTCTTCTTTCTTGATCCGATGTTTGCATCTCCTTGTGTTATATAGCATCCACCTTTCAGCTCACCAATGCTGAGTACCTCTCCACTTCCTCCCTCTTACTGGCCCTTTAGCCCATCCCAATCACACACACACACACACGCACACGCACACGCAGACAGACGTCACTTTGTCATGATATTCAAGTGATCTTATGTTTCCGGTCGTTTTCACATGCCCATCTCTAGCCGTCTAAGGTGACAACCATCAGCCTTTTACAGCCTTCGTTTGACAATCACATAAGATGAGTGCATCCTCCTCGGTAATTAAGGCTGTGATTGCACTGGCCTCCACTATACCACATGGCTAATTAAGTGATGCAAAGTGATTTCCAAACAGATGTTTCATGTGTTTACAGCACTTTGAGGGCACGGTTGTCTGTCTTTACAGCAGTTTGGCCCATTTGAGAGGTAAAAAGTCAATGTTGACCGTCCCATTATGCAGGTCATTAGGGTGCTGCTGATGGTGTGATGTGATACTTTGACAGTTTGATCATTAACGGAGGTCCCATCCCAGAATGTCAATGAAATTGAATTATGTTTGGCTGGACTGTATGGTTGGCTCTATGGTAGCAGAAAACAACGATATAAAAATAGAAGTCTTTTGGTTGCTTATTTTCCTTTTTCATAATAAGAAAAAAGAAAACTTGATTGACAAGTTCAGCAGATTGATGGAGGATGACCAAACCTCACTAAGAACTTGCAAAGACTTCCCTGATGAAGTACTAAAAGATATTTCTGAGCAGCAGCTGCATTGAAGCAGGAAAAAGCTCCTCCGCATTATGGTGGGAAGTTGTTAGCTGTTTATCAAATTACAAGGCTGATGTTCAGTATTCGGCCATAATGTCACGACTGAATTTGAAGATTTGTATGAAACTGAAAGGTGAAGATTTAAAGGTGATCATAAGAGAGGATCATTTGTATGTCAATGAATGAAACAGAAGACTATAATGTGCATACATTTATTGTCAATAAAGTTATAAAGGACAGGGAATGGGTGGTTCAGCTCCTCGCTCAAGGACAGCAGGAGTCCTATTTTACACATGTGAGTAAGTGGGTTTTAAATGTGCATTGTTTGCTTGGTGTTGAGCACTTTTAAAGGAAATTTCCTGTTGCTTTGTGACAGATGGTAAAAATGTACTTATCTTATACTATGCAAAACACGCTAAAATGGTGACTGGTCTGTACTTTTCCAGTCTTCCGATCACTCAAAGCGCTTTCACACTACTTGTCATCATTCATCCATTCACACACATTCACACACTGACGCCAGGAGCTACCATGCGAGGTGTCATCTGCCGCTCAGGGCAACCTAACATTCACACACTAAACGTACAGCGGGGGCATTTTGGGGTGAAGTGTCTTGTCCATGGACACATCGACATGAGCGGAGCCGGGGATCGATCCGCCGATCCTTGAATTACCACTGAACCACAGTCGCCCATAGAACATAACATAATTCAAAGACAGGAAAAGCCAATGATCTTTGTCGTAAAGATATAAATGCAAATTTTTTAAAATATGAATATGGTATGTAATCTAAAAATGGGATTGGTTGATGTTTATTCAGTATTTCTTTTTTTTTTTATTCTATCAAGACAATGTATCATTATTACCAATTTCCACATAAGAAATAATTTTCCAGATTCATTTAAATAAAGTAGTACTTTTTTTTGTTTGAAAACTGACTTACCGGTAATTGTATCTTTCACTGCAGAAAACAAACTTACACCCTTGCAATGCACGTTACAGTATATTCAGTATGCTGTACCCTGTGGTATTATACTACACACACACACTGCATTTCCCTGAAACCTTGAACTAAGTTTTTCAATAATACAAATAGACAAACGTGAGGTAGCAGATAAGATCTGTTCTAATTGGATTATTCATATCTCCAGGAGACATTCAGTCTCTGAAAAACAAATCTTACAACAAGAGCCTCAAGATAAATGGATGAAACAAGCACAAACCTAATTGGCTCAGGAATACGTGTGTGTGTGTGTGTGTGTGTGTGTGTGTATATGTGTATGTGTATAAGTGCGCGTGTGTGTGTGTAACTGCAGACTGTACAATGTCCCCCACAGTGTCCACCTGAGAGCGAGGAGCCAGAGGGACTCTGTTTGCCGTGCCGTGTGAGCTGACCATCATGTGTCCATGTGTCATTGACTCACTGGGAATAATGGTTTCAAATTGCTGACATAAAACGCTGTAAAGCCAGCAAAAGTGCACTAACACGGACTACAGTACAGTATAATGTCAACAAAAGGGAACGATTACATACAGTGTGTTCAATAAAAACTCATCAATTGCAAATACTGTCCACCCTGTGTTTGACTTTCACAAATTAAACTTTTTTTCTTTCTTTAAAGCAAACATTAAAACCAGAGGCAAGTAAAACAATTGTAATGTGTTCTTCTGCTTGTTTCCAATTGTACATATTCTCCTATTTGTTTTTTGATGTTTTGCACTGTTCCATTTAATGTTCACATCTATCTGAAGAAATGCTATTATTTGTATGCCCAACTGTATATTATACCCCTCCTTAGTTCTACGTCATTGCACTCTTCAACACAGTTGTCTTGAGCTGATTGGGATCATTCGTCTATCACTGAGATAATGTTTGTCTCTGTGGCAAATAAAAGAGATGACGTCTTGAACATCATATTTTTATCTTACACAACAACATTATTTCATTTGTAGTTGAACTCTTGGGAGCTCAATTTCAACTTTAAAAAATTGCTTGAGGCCCTATAGCTCCATCTGCTGAACATAAAAGTAACTGTCATGCTGTGTACTGGGAGATTGAGATTTATGATTTCTGTCCCTTTGTTTGATATTTCTGTCTCTTTTATCTCTTGAGAGAGACAATATACAACTTAACTTATAGCCTGCACACCCAAAAGCAAACGGCCCCGAAGCCCAGGTTGTCCAGCCAGACAAATATTTGGATCGTTAAGAAAGCCCTAATTTATTGTGGAGCTGATAGGCACTCAGAGTTCACTATATTATGTACACCAGGACAATAATGCGATCCAATACAACTGTTTTTTCATGAAATGTACTTGTATGATGCTTACCTGTCAGTGTCTGTCATATTGCCTCCACTTGTATGTGGGAACAATGTATTAAACACATCTATTTGGGTGTGTTGAGATGTATTTGTAGCTAATGTTCCAGCTTTTTTTGTAAATATTTTCTTCAAATAAATGTTGTATATTTTGAACAGAAGTAAGAACTATGGGTTATTTCTTTTTTTATAAGGCAAGCAAGCAAACATTCAACTATCAGTCAAGTTAACGTTTATATGCAAGTTGAAAGAAATTTGGAACGTAAATCCTCTTAACTTAAAATGGCAAGCTGTACACACACATGGTAAAACTTGAAACTGTGAGTTACACAAAAGCAGAAATGTGTGTTTGTTTGACTAGGGAATGTTTTCTTGAACTGATAATGTAAAACAATTATTTGTTTTAACTCGGTGGATCCAATTTAAACAACAATGGACAAAAGGTTCACTCAACTTTGACAACTGCATTTTCAAGGCAGCAGGTGAACTTTCATTTGCAAGTTCAACTGCCTTGAAATGTTTTACAATGTGTATGGCCATTTGTCCAATAAATAAAAACAAATAAACTAAAAAACATATATTTAAGAGCCTACTCCTATATATAAACCCCAGGTGCCCATAGTACCCAATCAATAAACCAATAAACAATCTAAAGACTAAGTAAACCTAGACAACTACAAATAATTAAACTAAACTAAAACAATATTAAAACAAAAAACAAAAATACATCAAACATATCTAACCTAAATAAGCAAGTAGAACTATTAAACAATATTAACTGTGAGTAAAATAACTTAATATCTATTCACAGTGTATAATCGTATTGTTCAAGTGTTTATTAAATTATAGTTTTGGCATTGAGTTCATAATGATGTTGTTGTACTGGACTGCATTATTCTCAGAGGTATTTATTCTCTTGGATGGGAAGGACAACACATTAAAAACCTTGATGTAGTCCATTACAACCCTTTGACAGAGGAACCAGACGGGACCGTTCCTCGCCTCTGCCCATGCGTGGTTCCTCATCCACACCGACAGGTGGCGATGTAGCATTAAAGAGACGAAGCTCCGCATATGTAGCTGATGGAAACAGGATGTTGCAGGGACCTCTGTGCTTTGCAGTCTGTCAACTTTATACAAATATATCTGCTCATCTACTCAGATAATCTACTCGGAACAATCAGACAGTAGCTGTCGGCCCCAGGTGAGTCTCGTTTACGTGTGACGTAGCTACGTCGTAATGTGCGACCCGAGGAAGCTAAGCTAGCTAAACTGCTAACTTTGAACTGTCACTCAGGTGACATGTAGCACTGTTCTCTGCGAATCTGTCACTGTTGTGGACACTTTGGACATCTGTCGGTTGCATCTACACCCACAACCAATCCTATGCACTGTGTTTTACATCTGGAGCTTATTTCAAGGACTAGATAGAAAAAGACTGAGTGTTGACGACCTTGACTTCACCTTTTTACCAACTTCATGCAGCAGCGACTATCTGTTAAATGAAGGCTGTATGCACACATGCATCGTGTTAGTGGTGGACAAAGTACTCCGTTGTTTAACTGAAGTAAAACTAGCAATACCACAGGGTAGAAATACTTTGTTACTAATTAAAGTCCTGCATTGAAAAATATTCTTAAGTAAGCTGAAAGTACCAACATCAAATCAAAAGTAATAATTTTAAAGATTGGCCCATTTCAGAAACATATATCTGATTAGGTATTATTATTATTATTATTATTATTATGTACATTAGTTAAATGTTGCGGCTAATAAAGTTGGAACCTTTCTAACTATCTATAATGCTGGATTTCACCAAGAGATCAAGAAAGTATTATCTTTATCCATGATGACACATCACTATTTGTTTCTTATATTTTGTAATATCAATCTGTAACTGCAAAAGACCTAGTAACAATATATATGTTAGGCAAATGTAATGGAGTAAAAAGTACAATATTTGCCCCCAAAATGTAGTTAAGTAGAAGTATAAAGTTGCATAAAATGGAATTTTGGTGCAAATTCCTCAAAACTATTTAAGTACAGTACTTGAGTCCATTTAATTAGTTACTTTCCACCTCTGAAATTAAAACCTAGATTATTTGCAACATTGGTGGAGTTACGTTTAATTTGTAGTTCTACAATATACAATATGGTACAAATAAAGCAAACGCATTACAAATACTACTTATGTAAAAGTGCATTAGTATTATTTGCAAAATGTACTTATCTATAAAAGTTAAAAATGCTCATGCTTGTTCACAGTGTTTAAAGCAGAATATTTCCCGCTGAAACTGTAAAGTAGTATAATATGGATAAAGTGAAGTACTTCAGATTTGCATTTTAGCACTTGAGTAGTTTGCTTATGTATTTTTCCACCACTGATTTTATTTTGGGCTTTTGTTGACCAACTCACTATAATGTAATATTTGGCATTTTCATTTGAAAAATTACTCTACCAATTTATTTTTAAAAGCTTATTTATTATCTATGAACTGAGTAATAGTTTCAACGCTTCCTGATTTGTCTTGTCTCGTAGGTCTGGATCCATCATGGAGCCCACGATGAATCACATATGGCCGAGAGTCTTCCAGCGGCTCTACAGAACCTCAGTACTTCCCAGGAGGACCCATTCAGGATGTGCTGAACATGCCAATGTTCCTGCCTCCACCAACTCCAAACATATCAGACCCACACTCCTGGTGTCCCGCCTCTACCAGCCCTCCAACCTGCGTGATGTGGGGCAGGACAGCCGGCTGCAGGGAGAGATGACGTGTAAGAGTCAAAGGCTCATGCAGCAGGCCGGGCTCATCCATCCGTCCAATCCCGGTTGTTACTACTACCTTCCTGCCATCGTCCGCTCCATGGAGAAGCTGGTGAGACCAGTTTTTGTTCTACAATTAAATACTTAAATATATATTAAATATTATTTTAGGGGCCTGAACAGATGGAATTGTTCAGTATTCATAACTTTTTGTTTTAATGTATAAACATGTAATAACTGCCAACCTAAATCTACAGGTGAGACTAATTGACCAAGAGATGCACGGGATCGGTGGGCAGAAGCTGGACATGCCCAGCTTGTGCGTCGCTGATCTCTGGAAAACCAGTGAGCGCTGGGACTTGATGGGAAAGGAGCTGTTCCGTCTGAAAGACCGCCACGGAGCCGACTACTGCTTGGGTCCCACACATGAGGAGGCAGTGACGACTCTGGTCGCTCACCAGATGACTCTCTCCTACAGACAGCTCCCTCTGCTCCTCTATCAGGTAGCCTTTAATCCTTTTGCCACTAGTTTATTTATTATAATAAGTTGCCATTTTTTTTTAAATCATGAATTATTTATTTTTTAAACAACAGATCACCCGCAAATTCAGAGATGAACCAAAGCCAAAGTTTGGTCTGCTTCGAGGGAGGGAGTTCTACATGAAGGACATGTACTCATTTGATGTGAGTGAAGAAGCAGCTTACGAGACGTACGAGTCTGTGTGCCATGCATACACCCGGCTCTTTGCCCGGCTGGGCCTGCATTGTGTTCAGGTGCAGGCGGACACCGGCAACATCGGCGGGAAACTCTCCCACGAGTTCCAGCTGCCAGCAGACGTAGGCGAGGACCGGCTTCTGGTCTGTGGACACTGCTCCTTCTCTGCTAATGTAGAGACCATGTCCTCAGACAGAACTGACTGCCCAAAGTGCAAAACTGGCACACTGGCCGAGTCAAAAGGTATAGAGGTCGGCCACACCTTTTACCTGGGTAAAAAGTACTCTCATATATTCAGTGCCACCTTCAGCAATGCACAGAACAAATCTGGTATTGCAGAGATGGGCTGCTATGGTCTTGGGGTAACCCGTATTCTCGCCGCAGCCATTGAGGTTTTGTCAACAGAAGAGGGGATTCGCTGGCCAGGTCTTCTCGCCCCCTACCAGGTGTGTGTTTTACCGCCAAAGAAGGGCAGTAAGGTGGATGACGCTGCAGTTTTAGCTGAGGAACTGGTTCACACTTTGGGAGAGACCAGGCCTCATTTGAGAGGTGAAGTTGTTCTTGACGACCGCACACAAATGACCATTGGAAAGCGGCTGAAGGATGCCTGCAGACTCGGCTACCCGTATGTTATTGTAGTAGGACAGGGAGCTCTGGAGGAAACGCCCACGTTTGAGGTGATTTGTCAGGAGACAGGAGAGACAATGTTTCTCAGTAAGGATGGACTATTAGATCTTTTGGGGAGAGTGGAAACTGTATGAATAACAACTCTGAATGTGAAAATACATGATTATTTGATGTTTGTGGGTATGCTGCAATCAGTGAGGAACAGAAAAAGCCTTATGTGTTTTTTGTCTAAGAGGACTGGATTTTATTTATGTAAACTTTAAATGTAACTACTGAACGACATTGCTGATAAAGTAACTGTTCAACAAAAGCTTCATAATAAACTTTGGGGATATTAAATTGCATTTGGTTATTTTTTAATAAATTGTTCAATTTCATTGTTTACAGTCTTATGTTCTCATGGAAATACAAACACAACGGGTGAACAGAAATAATCACAATATCCTGTTGTGTTTTGAGATTGGCATCAATGCTGGCATTTGTTAAATGCATAAGTCAGGAAAAACTCAAGTCAGTTTTAACTACTTTATCTGTATCCTTCAAACAAAGTACAAAGTAGAGCATGGACTATTAAATAAATTGAGTGTAAAATAGCAAATCATTAAAGTAAATAAAAGTACTTTTATCTTGAAATGTACTTACTGACTTCATCACTTTCATGCCCCCATATGAAAAAACTACATGTAAAAGCCCTGCTTTCAAAACGATTTATGTAATTTAGAAAACGTACAATCAAGTTAAATTATATCAAAATGCAGATTTGCCACATTTAAGAATTACGTTTTTTTTATTGTTAAAGCAGGAATTAATTGTTGCTGGTCAAAGTTAATTTGAACCAATGTTACTTCCAATTGTATTGATTGGGTGGCTTAATCTATAATTATTATAATTAATTGTGAATTATAATAATTCATAATACACTTTTTCATTATGTAATTTTGTGTTCGGTAGCAAAACTATTACCTGAAAGTAACTAGTGAATTTACCTGTTGCGTTACGTGGGTGGCGTCTACATTATTTCCCTATAAATTCCATAACAAAGACCAATGACCTTACATTTGCACTTAGCTAGTAAACGTTTAGTCCATTACTATCTCTGGCGGTTTGATAAGAGGGTATTCATAATTTGTGGCGGACCGATGTATCGGCTGGTACTTTGTTTCCGCACGGATCTTTATTCAAGTCGGACCGCCCCCGCACATGTGTAAACAAGAAGCTGGGTAACTTGTAGAAGCGGTAACGTTACTACAGCCGGTGTGCTGGTGGTAGTAACCTCATGTCACCGTTTATAAAAGATTTATAAACAACAAAATAGCGCTTCGGACATATATTTTGATCAAAAATGGCGTCATCGGAGGCGCAACAGGACAGCGATGATGGCATGGACGACTTCATAGACATGTTCAAGACCGATACTTATAAAAATGGCTTCAGTAAAGACAACTGGGAGGAGGTAACGCTAACATGTAGCAGCTATCGGTTAATACCATACGAAAGGGGACAATGTTTCTACGTCAATGAGCCGTTTTAATTTGTTGCAAGCCAGCAAGCTAACGTTAAACGCTAACTTCATAGAAGTAACGCTGCGTTTTCTGTCTATCTATTGAGATGTCTCTGCTTTTGTTTCATTCAGGAGTTTGATAGAATACCGATGTTCATGAAAAAAGCCCCTGAAGAGATTGACCCACAGAAATACCCAGAGCTAGCTTGTCTGCAGGCCATTATACACGACGAAGACAGACCCCCAGAAGGTAGGCGCGTCCCTCGAGCTTTGGTGAAAACTGATGTTGTAGACTTGATAATGTGTTAACGCGTCGGTTCGTGTCCACATTGCTTTCCCCAGTGCAAGCAAAGAGCCTAAAAGACGAGGGGAATGCGTATTTCAAGGAGAAGAACTACAAGAAGGCCATACTGTCCTACACAGCAGGTTTGCAGAAGAAATGTGGAGACCAGGAGCTCGACACACTCCTCCTCACCAACCGGGCTGCAGCACACTTTCACCTGGGTGAGGATGTCATACATATACACACATGGGTTGTTGTGCATGAACCCATTAAGCTGGTTTACAAAGAATAAGTTCAAGTTATGTATTGCCATATGCCCAACAAGTACAGTGTTGACAATTCATGTTTTAGTTGTCAGGCTCCCTCCAACAGTGCTCATAGAATGTATTCAAAATAAATCACATAAGTGAAACCTAAGGCATAGAATAGTGCAGCAGTTGAAATATGTGGATATACAATTCAATATACTGTTGTTTAAAGCTGATGAGCTGCAAAGTGCTTATTTCACAGAATAATAAGTTTACATGTAAAACATCTGCATGTGTTTTCTTTCTTAATTTCATCTTCATTGTTTTGGTTTATGTCACTCAGGTAACATGCGCTCTGCGTTGAACGATGCTGGAGCTGCAAAGAAGATTAAACCAGACCACCTTAAAGCCTTGATCAGAGGTATGATATATAAGGCTGTCTAGTCATAGAATATCAGTAGAAATATTCTTAGAAATTCTATAATATTATGGCAGCATAGCATTACATATTAACATTACATTACATTACATTTAATTTAGCTGACGCTTTAATCCAAAGCTACTTACATGATATACAGTAGACCGTAGACACAGCAACGGTGAGCAATTAGGGTTAAGTGTCTTGCTCAAGGACACAACAACACGGACAGGCTGAGCCGGGGTTTGAACCACCGACCCTCTGATTGAAAGTCACACCTGCTAACCACTTGTTATTAATCATAACAAAAGTAAAACTCTGCATAGGATAATGACCGAAAACACTCGTGTGTATTTTACGTGTTTCTGCAGGTGCTCAGAGTTGTATAGAGCTGCGTAACTTTGCGGAGGCCATCCAGTGGTGTGACGAAGGGCTCAAGGTTCATCCCACTGACAAGAAGCTGCAGGAGCTGAGAGCAGCAGCAGATAAACACAAGGTGCAACAATAAATTAGTTTAAGTGATTGTATTTCAGGGAGGGGCTTTAAAGGAAGACTGGATTGCGTTTGTGATATTTTGTCTGCATTATTATGGAAATAATTCCAGCTAAACACAAAGCCCTGTTCATTTTTTTGTGCCACAGAGAGCAACAGAGAGAGATGCCAGGAAGGCCAAGATCAAAGAAAAAAAGCTGCATGCTGAGAAGGAAGCTCTTCTGGCTGCTATAAAGGTAAGCATGCTATTTAAATCTAAAAATAAACCCCTAACGTGCTCCCGGTTAAGCATCAAACCTGTGGGAATGAAATTGATAATATTCTTTATAATATTGTCAATCAATCAAATCTGAGCCTGTTTTAAAATGATTGTAAGACATTTTATTCTGTGCGTTACACAGGATCGAGGCATCAAGCTCTTCCAGTCTGTGAAGCCTCGTCAGAGCGGTTCAGACGGCCATGATGAGGACGAGGTCTCCTCAGCAGGGATAGCGCAGCTGAACCTGGATGGCCTCAGTTCTCAGGAGGCCACGGGGGCTCAGGTCTTCCTGGACAAGCAGCGCTGTCTGCACTGGCCTGTTCTCTTCCTCTATCCGGAACACCAGCAGACGGATTTCATCTCCGCTTTCTCCGAGAACAACTGGTAAGCTCCTCTTGTCCTTTTTGTCTAGTTATTTGATATATCTTGATGTGGTGTATTTCTGTGGGATTTTTTATGTGTCAACTCATTTGACTAAATTAAATTTAATGTTTTAAGTGTTTTTAATTAAAAACACAGCTGCAATTTGTCTGGTTCAGTTTCATAGATCACCTGGCGGTTATGTTTGGAGAAGAACTTCCACCGTGGGACACGGACCGAAAATACCACCCAAACAATTTGCAGGTTTGTGTGTTTTACCAAAATGTTATTGGTAATGTATGACGCATACAGTAGATCTGTGCTTCTGTTCTGCAGCCTTAAACTTGTGAAATAATATTTTTTTTACAAACTAAAGCAGAGCTACATTAGCCAATATTGTGTGTTATATAGGGTTGTGCGATAATTCAATATGATCTGTCAATGCAATCTTACATTGAGATATATGATGTGTATAGATGTTACAAAATTACCTTGACCCAAGTCAGTAAATAATTAAAAGTTTTAATATTTTTACTTTAACAGCTCAGAAATATTCAATTAGCAACCTGATTGTGCACTTTCTGGGTTGGAAATTAATGTTTTGTTTTTCTATCCAATTCATTGATTAATCGAAATAATAGACAGATTAATTGATTATTAAAATAATCGTTAGTTGCATAGTGTAGCCTTTTTTTTTTAATGTCACTTTTAACTTTGAATTAATATAAGAACTTAAGTGCAAAATTAACATATCATTTGTCAAGTTGGTAATTCACACAGGAGTATAACAAATTGGCTTTATCATGTTATTTCATAAATTACTATTGAATTACCAGAAAACATGCTATTTTGTGATATCTATCGTTATTGAGATATAATTACCTATATCAGGATAGAAGATTTTGGCCATGTTGCTCAGCTCTACTGTTACTGTGATATTTTATAATACATATTTAAGAATAACTGTCTTGTGTAATACGTCATCCAGAGTACAACTGTCAAACAAGACTTATATTTCATTACCAAGAACCGCTTATATCAACAGATGAAATGGCAATAATAAATTGTTAATCTTGATTACATTTGATCCCTCCTCACTTTCTAGCTGTACTTTGAAGATGAGGCAAAGGACACATTCTACCAAATAAACCCAGAGATGTCACTTCTAAAGGTGTTGCAGCATAAAAGGTACATCCATTGAGATCAAGTCTGTTTAAGTGTGTTTTGATTTATACCATCAAAAATTTTACATTTTGATTAACTGGCAGGTAACTCCATTTTGCCTAAAATAGCCTAAAATTGTTCAGTTTTTTGATATTGTGTGTAAAAAAAGAAATAGCAGCCTTTAAGAGTTCAGTTTTGTGTCGGCTAAAGTTAGTGGCTATTTGCTCACACAACTTTTCATACCCTAATCATTGTAGTTATTATTGTTATTACTGAGGCTGAAGTTGGTCCTCTGTGTTTAATGACATTTGAGTTTGTGCAACTGTCTTCTCTGTTCTCTTTACAGGTTTTTTGTAAAGTCAGGCACTCCCAGCATCATCGTTCTGGTTCAGAGCTCGTCTTTCTGGAAGCAGTTTTTAACAGGAAAGAAAATACGAGGATTGTAAAGACATTAACCTTCAAATATTGCGACTTTAATACACAAAATTTGCTATTCAACTCCAGTGGATGGTGTTTGCCCTTGGAAGAGACATAATGGAAGATATGCATTTCTCTTGTTGTCAATAGCAGGACATAATAATAATAATAAATGAACATAAAATAAATCTAACCTGTGGATTATTTGTGCTTCTGTCTGTAGAAAGAGGTAATAACAAACAAAATTAATAATAATAACAATTCAAACTTATATAGCTTTTCTAGACACGCAAAGACTGGGGGACAAGAGACAAAGAGGTGCATAACATTTAACAATAAACAGAGTGCAATAAATGGGAATGAGTGAATGCATATTTACAATGAACAGTAGAATATAAAATTTAAAATAAAGATAAAGTGAGAAAAAAGTGTTTAAATGACAAGTGGAGTGGGAAAGTGCCGAGTGTATTTAAATATGAGGCATGGGGGTGTGTGCGGGGGAGTGACCAGTGGGAAATGGTCTGGGGGGGTGACAGAGTCAGTCAGTGGGGGACCCGGCTCTGTTGATGAGCCCGACTGCCGACGGGAAAAAACTGTTGGTGTGGCGTGAGGTCTTGGTCCTGATGGACCGCAGCCTCCTGCCAGAGGGGAGGGACACCAACAGTTTGTGTCCAGGGTGAGAGGGATCAGCAACAATCTTCCTCGCCCGCTTCAGGGTCCTTGAAGCAAACAAGTCCTGGAGGGACGGCAGATTGCAGCCAATCACCCTCTCGGCAGAGCGAATGATGCGCTGCAGCCTGGCCTTGTCCTTGGCAGTGGCTGCAGCGTACCAGGCGGTGATGGAGGCGCAGAGGATGGACTCGATGATGGCAGTGTAGAAGTGCACCATCATTGTCTTTGGCAGGTTGAATTTCCTCAGCTGCCTCAGGAAGAACATCCTCTGCTGCGCCTTCTTGGAGATGGAGCTGATGTTTAGTTCCCACTTGAGGTCCTGGGTAATAATAGAGCCCAGGAAGCGGAAGGACTCCACAGCGTCGACAGGGGAGTCACACAGGGTGAGAGGCTGGTGGGGCTGCGATCTTTCTGAAGTCCACAACCATTTGAAGTCTATCCTGTGTTTGACCGGGAGCCAATGGAGGTTGGGTAGGACCGGGTTGATATGTTTGTAGCGGCAGGTGGAGGTGAGCAGTCGGGCGCCAGAGTTTTGAACATATTGGAATTTGAGGATTTTGTCGGGAGATCCGTAGAGGGTGCTGTTGCAGTAGTTGAGTCTGGATGTTATGAGATGAGAATTTTGGTGGTGGCAGAGGACAGGGATATTACCAAACAATTGATCAGAACACATTATTTTGATATTGTACTATACAAATAAATGGAACTTGTAATGGGTACAAACAAGTAATGTAAATGCTTGTAAGTAAACAAAGAAAATGTTAGCCTTCTTCCTGGTGCTACAAGTATCAGTGTAAAACAAAAAAATCTATATAATCTCAAATTATCCACAATTATCCACAAAGGAAATTAGTTTGGACGTCTTTAGAAAGCATTCTCATTCTTCAAAGAAGTACTAAAAGTCTCAGTGAGAAGTGGAAACAAGAGACAAACAAGTATGTGACATTTTGCCAAGTTAGATGTTGGAATCCAGTTGACCGTGTGAAGAACACGCCTTTTCACATTTACCTGCATGACAGACCGCTCGGGGTGAGTGAGTCACGTCCCGTTGACAGCCTTGCTTTATAAAAGGCGGTTTGTAGCATCTAGCAGCATGTCCCGGAAAAAAAGACGACATTTCTTTTTCAAATTTATAAAAAATAAAGAACGAAAATATGACATGTACATAAGTATTCACAGCCTTCGCTCAATACTTTGTTGAAGTGCCTTTAGCAGCAATTACAGCCTAAATTCTTCTTGAGTATGATGCTACAAGCTTGGCACACCTATTTCTGGGCAGTTTCTCCCGTTCTTCTTTGCAGAACCTGGGTTGTAGCGTTGATGCACAGCCATTTTCAGATCTCTCCAGAGATGTTCAATCGGGTTCAAGTCAGGGCTCTGGCTGGGCCCCTTAAGGACATTCACAGAGTTGTCCCGAAGCCACTCCTTTATTGTCTTGGCTGTGTGCTTCGGGGCGTTGTCCCGTTGAAAGATGAACCGTCGCCCCAGTCTGAGGTCCAGAGCGCTCTGGAGCAGGTTTTCATCGAGGGTACATCTCTGTACATTGCTGCATTTATCGTTCCCTCAATCCTGACTAGTCTCCCAGTTTCTCCCACTGAAAAACATTTCCACAGCATGATGCTGCCACCACCATGCTTCACTGTAGGGATGCTATTGGCCAGGTGATGAGACTGGTTTCCTCCAGACATGACGCTTGGCATTCAAGGCAAAGAGTTCACTTCATGTGCTTTTTACTGAGGAGTGGCTTCCGTCTGGCCACTCTACCATACAGGCCTGATTTGTGGAGTGCTGCAGAGATGGTTGTCCTTCTGGAAGGTTCTCCTCTCTTCATAGAGCAACGCTGGAGCTCTGCCAGAGTGACCATCAATTGCTTGGTCACCTCCCTGACTAAGGTCCTTCTCCCTGATCGCTCAGTCTGGCTGGGCGGCCGATTCTAGGAAGAGTGCTGGTGGTTCCAAAATTCTTCCATTTCCAGATGATGGAGGCCGCTGTGCTCATTGGGACTTTCAATGCTGCAGAAATGTTTCTGTACCCTTCGCCAGATCTGTGCCTCCATACAATTCTGTCTCGGAGGCCAATTCCTTGGACTTCATGGCTTGGTTTGTGCTCTGACATGCACTGTCAACTGTGGGACCTGATATAGACAGATGTGTGCCTTTCTAAATAATATCCAATCAACTGAATTTAGAAGGGTGGACTCCAATCAAGTTGTAGAAACATCTCAAGGGTGATCAGTGGAAACAGGATGCACCTGAGCTCAATTTTGAGTGTCATGGCAAAGGCTGTGAATGCTTATGTACATGTTATATTTTTGAGTGCAGAATTTTGAGGAAAAGAAATATTTAATCCATTTTGGAATAAGGCTGTAATGTAACAAAATGTGGAAAAACTGAAGCGCTGTGAATACTTTCCGGATGCACTGTAGTTGATAGCTGTACTATTGATTTTGTCTCTACAGATTTTTGTGAATAAAACATGCCCACAAACAGATTGGATGAGGAACAGAAAGCTTCATCTTCATTTTAGGTGCGCACGTCAAGTTTGTGCAGGTAAGAAAGTTTGGTAAACCGACTTAGAACCAACTTCGCAGAAATAATGTAAGAGGTTGAGATAAATACAGGAATAAGGGTTAAAAAAATAAAAATAACAGTGGTTACTTTTAGTGATGGGCTAATGAAGCTTTGGGGTTTTGTTCTATTTGTGAAAAAGATTTGAGTCGTTGGAGTTCAAGCAGCAAAAACGTGACACCTGGGGGCTTGAAAAACCTTTAGCAGCCCTTCAAGACGGACCAAACATTAAATGTAAATGATATTTTGCAATATGTTATGTATATCACTGAGGTACCAAAGCGACACAATTCAAAATGATTCAAAAATGGTTCACAAAATGATTCAAAATGGTTCAGTTTCATAGATCACCTGGCGGTTATGTTTGGAGAAGAACTTCCACGCGGGACACTGACAGAAAATGCCACCCAAACAATTTGCAGGTTTGTGTGTTTTACCAAAATGTTATTGGTAATGTATGACACATACAGAAGATCTGTGTTTCTGTTCGGCAGCTATAAACTTGTGAAATAATATTTTTCTTACAAACTAAAGCAGAGCTACATTCACCAATATTGTGTTATATAGGGCTGTGCGATAAGTCAATGATCATTTATCGTTTGTCAATGGAATCATATTGATGATAACATGATTGATGATAAATGTCTAAATTGATGATAACAAGCACATACTAATGTACACTTTATAGAAGGTCTGATCAAACACTGAAATTAAATAATTCTGTATTTGTGCATGCATGTAAACAGTGTAGCTTGTTTTTCTATAATGTCACTTTAACTATTAATTCATTTAAGAACTTAAGTGCAAAATGAACATAATTTGTCTTGTAGTGAATTCACACAGGAGTATAAAAATATACTAAATACATAAATCATTATTGAATTACCAGAAAACATGCCATTTTGTGATGTCTATCGTTATTGAGATATGAAATTACCTACATCAGCGTAGAAGATTTTGGGCATGTTGCTCAGCCCTACTATTACAGAGATAATTTATAATACGTATTTAAGAATAACTGTCTGGTGTAACACGTCATCTAGAGTACAACTGTCAAACAAGACTTATATTTCATTACCAAGATCTGCTTATATCAACTGATGAAATGACAATAATAAATTGTTAATCCTGGTTACATTTGATCCCTCCTCCCTTTCTAGCTGTACTTTGAAGATGAGGACACATTCTACCAAATAAACCCAGACGTCACTTCTAAAGGTGTTGCAGAATAAAAGGTTTTGAAAGGCATTGAGATCAAGTCTGTTTTTCAAGTGTGATTTGATTTTTATTTATACCACCAAGAACTTTCATTTTGATTAACTGGCAGGTGTTTACTAGTTCCTTGAAAAAAACATCCTGCTGTCAACCCCTTGGTGTTTCCTCTTTAAACAACCAGTGACATTTTAATTTATTCAACAACTCCTTTGAGTTGTATGTTCCTTCTCGTAGATCCTTTGCTTCCTTAACCCAGTACATATTGTTTATTTTGGAGGATATTATCTGTTGAGGAATACAGTATGTTTGTACCATGGATTCTTTAATCTAACTTCCTTGACATTAACCATTCGCACTAATTTTGAGTCGTTGGGGTTCAAACAGAAAAGAATGTGACACTTGGTGGCTCGCTAAACTTTTAGCAGCCCTTCAAGACCGACCAAACATTAAATGTAGGTGATATTGTGCAATATGTTATGTATATCACTGAGGTACCAAAGAGACACAATTTCAAAAGTATCTTTAATCTTCACTGGTATACATTTAGGACTTTGGTTAAACAAAAGAAACATGCATGATCTAAGCTGAATGCCCTAAAGACACAACGGACTAGGGACAGGCCACAACGCTCTGTGAATTCATGATCACTGGTGGATAGCTCACAAAACCAGCTGGGAGTGGCTGTACAGGAGCCATCATTCCTGGAGCAGGCTGCATTTGCATCACGACTTGATTCTGCACAGTGATGACATTAGGAGCTTTTGTGCGACGTCTTATCTCACGATGCATCTGACACCAGGAGCACCACTCACAGAAACAGGAAACGGCAATGTCCTTACAGATAGAACCCTGCGGAGCCAAGAAAAACACATGTAAATCAACATTGCTTCACTTTTATTGGACTTGTCCTGTGGAATCCCATGCAGCTTCACACGCGTCATACCTTGATGTTATATCTGTTTCGCATGGCAACCCTTAGAGCCAGGACTGCAGGAGGCACACACAGAGGCACCCCAATGACTGCTGATATACCAGGGCCACATACGTCACATAAAATCAGACAACGATTCTCTCCAAATCTTCCTGTAACTGTGCCGGCAAGGCATGGGCAGCACCAGAAACCATAGCAACCTAAAAAGCACACGGATACACCAACTGAGTGATAGAAACTCTAAAGACATAAGTGTGTGTCAACGTTGTGTTATTGAGTCTTACAAGTACTGAGATCCTCAAAGCAATCAAAGAGCCCACTCTCCCAGTGTTCCAAGGGTTTTGCTGCCATTGTTTGTTGGAAAAACTTAGCGACAGGCTGTAAACAATGAACCTGTAAACAATGAACCTGTAAACAATGAACCTGTGAACAATGAACCTGTAAACAATGAACCTGTAAACAATTAACCTGTTAACAATGAACCTGTAAACAATGAACCTGTAAACAATTAACCTGTAAACAATGAACCTGTGAACAATGAACCTGTAAACAATGAACCTGTAAACAATTAACCTGTTAACAATGAACCCGTAAAGACACAGAAATAACAACTCAGCAAACATTTTACAAAACACAATTACAAAACGCTGATACATTATATTGTATATCTTAATGTTTAGCCACTAATTGGATATTGGAGCACATATCTGAAAATGTATATTTATATACTTTTATATTATTTGGTGGATGATTTGGTTTAATTTTTTATGACATTTCAATTGCATACTAAAAAATGTGTTTCTTATGACATTTTTCACGTCATACTATACCATAACTTCTTCATGACTTTTTTTTATGGCATACTGTACTATGATTGTTTTTATGACTTTGTAATGGCATCCTATATTATGACTTTTAAATTAATGTCCTAATGTTATACTATACTATGCCTTTTTATGACATTAAATTAATACATGAATTATATGCTATAACGTAAGTATATTCTTTCACTGTTTATTTGTTGATGCATACTAGACTTAGACTTTTAAATGCTATCCTATTCTCTGACTTTTTTTGACAATTGTTATGGCCTACTGTACTTTTTCAGACATTTTATATCACATACTATAATATTATACTATTCAATTACCTTGTCATGGCCTACTATAGTGTGATTTTTAATGCCTTTTTTAATGGCTTACTATACTATGATTTTCTAAAGTACTTTCTATGACTTTCTAAAGTGAGTTTTCTAGCTTCCTATAACATTACTTTTTTTTGACCTTTTTACATAATACACTATAACTTATGTATGACAGGTGTAATGGCATACTTTACGTTTGACAGCATCAAATACTGTTTTTTGGGCACATAATATTCTATGACAGTTCCAAACTATTTGTTACTATTGCCTTTTATTAAAGAAATGTATTGCTTACTATACTATGACATTTCCGGGACTTTTTTTACATAATACACTATAATTTATGTATGGCATACTTTACTTTTGATAGCATCAAATACTATAATATTTTTGGGCACATAATATTCTATTCCATACTATGTGTTTTACTACTTTTTATAGCAAACTACACTATTACCTATTATAAAAAAATGTATTGCTTACTTTTTATGACATTTTTGGGACTTCTTATGGCATATTACCCTACATTATTAGAAATGTCATAGTTTTGTATGTTGAAAGTCATGGATAAAGTCCTATTATAGCATTCAATAAAAATAAAAAAGAAACTCAGAAAATAATGTTGAAAATACGTCATAGTAAATTATGTTGAAAGAAATATTAAATATGTTTAAGTCATATAGGTATAGCAAAATGGGTATAGCACAATACTATGTTACACAATTACTTATTATGCATTTTTTATTTTATTTTAGTGACTTGAGAATTAATATAAAAATCATAGGAATATTATACATGACATAACATGTCAACTAAATAAGGCATAGCTCCAAATCTCTTACCTATGTATCCCTGCCACCTCAACACCATCTGAGAGGCTGTTTTCTGCAGCAGGAAACATAGCCTCCAAGAAAAGAGCGAGCCTGAGCCATGCTCACTTTTTTGCATTGCAAAGTGTCTGAACAAAGGGGTGAGAGAAAGTGAGTGCGTGTGTGTCTGAGTGTAAGGGTTTGTGAGGATGTGTCTATATATTTGGCAGATGCAAAGCATACATGTGTATGTTTTTTGTGTTAGTCCATTTGTTTTTATTATTACTTTAACAGCTCAGGGATGTTCAAGGAGCAACCTGTTTGTGCACTTTCTGGGTTGGAAATTATTTATTTTTTTACATTTTTTATCCGATTCACAGATTAATCGAAAAAGTAATCGACAAATTAATTGATTATTGAAATAATCATTAGTTGAAGCTCTAGTGTGCATGCATGTAAACATAGTGTGTAGCTTTTTAATTTTCTTCCTAAAAATTAGAAAATCGGCTAAAGTTAGTGGCTATATGCTCACACAACTTTTCATACCCTAATCATTGTAGTTATGATTGTTTTTACTGAGGCTGAAGTTGGTCCTCTGTGTTTAATTACATTTGAGTTTGTGCAACCAATTTCCAAAAATAGCCCAAAAACAATAAGGACTATACAAGTGCCTTGAAAAAACATCCTGCTGTCAACTCCTTGGTGTTTCCTCTTTAAACAAATAACCAGTGATATTTAAATGTATTACACAACACATGACTCCTCTGAGTTGTATGTTCCTTCTCATAGATCCTTTGCTTCTGTATTCAGTACAGAGGAATACAGTATATTTGTACTATGGTTTCTTTAATCTAACTTCCTTGACATTAACCATTCACACTAATTTCCTGAGCAACTGTCTTCTCTGTTCTCTTTACAGGTTTTTTTGTCAAGTCAGGCACTCCCAGCATCATCGTTCTGGTTCGGAGCTCGTCTTTCTGGAAGCAGTTTTTAACAGGAAAGAAAATACGAGGATTGTAAAGACATTAACCTTCCAATCTTGGGTCTTTAATACACAACATTTGCTATTCAACTCCAGTGGACGGTGTTTGCCCTTGAAAGAGACATAATGGAAGATATGCTTGTCTCAGTAGCACTTTATAATAAGTACACACTATTTAGCATTAGTAAAGCATGAATAAACACTGAATTCATCATTTATAAAGCATTATTCAAACATGAATCCTCATTAGTAACTCATTAGTATGCAATTCATAAACACAGTTATAAATGTTTCATTCTTAATTAATAAACTTGGGGTTTCATACTTTATAAATGATGGATTCCCCATTTGTAAATTAAGTATTAAGGACTTATAGATGATTACTAATATAATTTGTAAAGTGTTAGTAAATGATAAAAAAGCAGCAATTCATGATTAATTCAGGTAGTTACTACTCATTAGTTAAGTATTAGTTAAGCATGTTCTGTGACCAAATCTAAAGTGAAGACTATTTATGCCTTACAAAGCATGAAGAAAACGTCATGATTAGTTCATTAATTCAGTAGTTACAATAGAACCAACTTCACAGAAATAATGTAAGAGGTTGAGATAAATCCAGGAATGAGGATTAAAAAAATACAATAACAGGGATCTTTGGTCTAAAATGTATGTATATCACTGAGGTACCAAAGGGACACAATTCAAAAGTAATTTTAATCTTCACTGGTATACATTTAGGATTGTGGTTTATCAAAAGAAACATGCATGATCTAAGCTGAATGCCCTCAAGACACAATGGACTAGGGAAAGGCCACAACGCTCAGTGTGACTTTGTGATCACTGGTGGATAGCTCACAAAACCAGCTGGGAGTGGCTGTACAGGAGCCATCATTCCTGGAGCAGGCTGCATGTGTATCACGTTTTGATTCTGCACAGTGATGACATTAGGAGCTTTTGTGCGACGTCTTATCTCACGATGCATCTGACACCAGGAGCACCACTCACAGAAACAGGAAACGGCAATGTCCTTACAGATAGAACCCTGCGGAGCCAAGAAAAACACATGTAAATCAACATTGCTTCACTTTTATTGGACTTGTCCTGTGGAATCCCATGCAGCTTCACACGCGTCATACCTTGATGTTATATCTGTTTCGCATGGCGACCCTTAGAGCCAGGACTGCAGGAGGCACACACAGAGGCACCCCAATGGCTGCTGTTATGCCAGGGCCGCATATGTCACATAACGGCAGACAACGATTCTCTCCAAATCTTCCTGAAACCGTGCAGGCAAGGCATGGGCAGCACCAGAAACCATAGCAACCTAAAAAGCACACGGATACACCAACTGAGTGATAGAAACTCTAAAGACATAAGTGTGTGTCAACGTTGTGTTATTGAGTCTTACAAGTCCTGAAATCCTCAAAGCAATCAAAGAGCCCACTCTCCCAGTGTTCCAAGGGCTGTGCTGCCATTGTTTGTTGGAAAACGTTAGCGACAGGCTGTAAACAATTAACCTGTAAACAATGAACCTGTAAACAATGAACCTGTTAACAAACAAGTAACAACTCAGCAAAAAATGTACAAAACAAAATTACGAAACGCTGATACCTTATATTGTATATCTTAATGTTTATTTATTTTTTTGGCACATAATATTCTATGACAGTTCCATACTATTTGTTAGCAAACTACACTATTGCCTGTTATTAAAGAAATGTATTGCTTATACTATGACCTTTTATGACATTTTCGGGACCCTACATTATTAGAAATATCATAGTTTTGTATGTTGAAAGTCATGGATAAAGTCCCATTTTAGCATCTAATAAAATATAAACGCAGAAAATAATGTTGAAAATAAGTCATAGTAAAGTATGTTGAAACAAATAATAAACATATATAAATTTGCTTAATACGCATATAGGTATAGCAAAATGGATATAGCACAATACTAAGTCACAAAATTACTTATTATGCATTTTTTATTTTATTTTAGTGACTTGAGTGGCTCAATGATCCTGGGAGCTATGTTGTCCGGGGCATCTGCCCCTGGTAGGGTCTCCCAAGGCAAACAGGTCTCGGGGGAGAGCCCAGACTAAGAGCGGTTCAAAAAACCTCGATGATAAGCAGCCCAAAGACTGTAGCTACCTCGCCCGGACCAGGGAAACCGGGGCACCCTCCCGGAGCCAGACCCGGGAGGCGAGCTCGTCGGCGAGCGTCTGGTGGCCGGGCTTTCGCCCATGGGGCCCGGTCGGGCTCAGCCCGAAGAAACACCATGGTGCAGCCACCCTGTGGACCCACCACCCGCAGGGACAGACATCGGGGTCGGGTGCTATGTAGACCGGGCGGCGGGCCGGGCAGGGGGCCTGGGCGAGCCGATCGCCGGCGACATAGACTAGCTCTAGGGACGTGGAACGTCACCTCGCTAGCGGGGAAGGAGCCGGAGCTGGTGAGGGAGGTGGAGCGTTACCAGCTAGATATAGTTGGGCTCACCTCCACGCACAGCGCTGGCTCTGGAACCAAACTCCTGGAGAAGGGTTGGACTTTGTTCTTTTCTGGAGTCGCCCAGGGTGTGAGGCGCCGGGCGGGAGTGGGGATACTCACGAGTCCCCGGCTGAGCGCCGCCGTGTTGGAGTTTTCCCCGGAGAACGAGAGGGTCGCCTCCCTGCGCCTACGGGTTGCGGGGAGTAAGGCTCTGACTGTTGTTTGTGCTTATGCACCAAACAGCATTTCGGAGTATCCGGCCTTCTTGGAGTTGGTGGGAGGGGTCCTGGAAAGGGCGCCGCCTGCCGACTCCATAGTTCTCCTGGGAGACTTCAACGCTCACGTGGGCGACGACAGAGAAACCTGGCGGGGAGTGATTGGGAGGAACGGCTTGCCTGATCTGAACCCGAGCGGTGTTTCGTTGTTGGACTTCTGTGCTAGCCACAGTTTGTCCATAACAAACACCATGTTTGAACATAAGGTGGCTCATAAGTGTACCTGGTACCAGAGCACCTTAGGCCGGAGATCAATGATCGACTTCGTAATCGTATCATCTGATCTGCGGCCGTATGTTTTGGACACTCGGGTGAAGAGAGGAGCAGAGCTGTCAACTGATCACCACCTGGTGGTGAGTTGGATCAGATGGCGGGGGAGTCGGCCAGAAAGACCTGGCAAGCCCAAACGTGTAGTGAGGGTGAACTGGGAACGTCTGGCGGAGGATCCTGTCCGGGAGGTCTTCAACTCCCACCTCCGGAAGGACTTCTCACACATCCCGAGGGAGGTTGGGGACATGGAATCCGAGTGGATCATGTTCAAAGCCTCTATTGTGGACGCGGCCGCTAGGAGCTGTGGTCGGAAGGTCATCGGTGCCTGTCGTGGCGGCAACCCGAGATCCCGGTGGTGGACACCGGGGGTGAGGGAAGCCGTCAAGCTGAAGAAGGAGGCCTTTCGGGCTTGGTTGGCCCAGGGGTCTCCTGAAGCAGCTGACAGGTACAGGCAGGCCAGAAGGACTGCAGCTGCGGTGGTCACGGATGCTAAAACTCGGGCATGGGAGGAGTTCGGGGAGGCCATGGAGAAGGACTTTCGGTTGGCCTCAAGGAGGTTCTGGCAAACCATCCGACGACTCAGGAAGGGAAAGCAGGGCCTTCCCCAGGCTGTTATCAGCGGGGGAGGGTTGCTGCTGACCCAGACAGAGGATATCGTCGGGCGGTGGAAGGAGCACTTTGAGGAACTCCTAAACCCGGTCAACATGTCCCCTGAACAGGGGGCAGCGCCTGAAGACTTGGGGTTGGATGAACCCATATCCCTGGCAGAGGCCACTAAGGTAGTCAAAAAGCTCCTTGGTGGCAAGGCGCCGGGGGTGGATGAAATCCGCCCTGAGATGCTGAAGGCGCTGGACTTTGTTGGGCTGTCTTGGCTGACACGCCTCTTCAATGTCGCATGGGGGTCGGGCACAGTGCCCATGGACTGGCAGACCGGGGTGGTGGTTCCCATCTTCAAGAAGGGGGACCGGAGAGTGTGCTCGAATTATCGGGGTATCACACTACTCAGCCTCCCGGGAAAAGCTTATGCCAGGGTGCTGGAACGGAGGCTCCGACCGTTTGTCGAACCTCGGATTCAAGAAGAACAGTGCGGGTTTCGTCCTGGTCGTGGAACAGTGGACCAGCTCTTTACCCTTACAAGGATACTGGAGGGGTCCTGGGAGTTTGCCCAACCAGTCTACATGTGCTTTGTGGACTTGGAGAAGGCTTTCGACCGGGTCCCTCGGGGCTTTTTGTGGGGGGTGCTGTGAGAGTATGGTGTGCCGGACCCGTTGCAACGGGCCATCCGGTCTCTGTACGCCTGCAGTAGGAGCTGTGTTCGTATCCTCGGCAGTAAGTCAGATACGTTCCCGGTGGGTGTTGGCCTCCGCCAGGGCTGCCCTTTATCACCGGTCCTGTTCGTGACTTTCATGGACAGGATATCTAGGCGCAGCCGTGGGGCGGAGAATGTCAGGTTCGGGGATCTCAGGATAGCCTCTCTGCTGTTTGCAGATGATGTGGTCCTGTTTGCCTCCTCGGACCATGACCTCCAGCATTCACTGGGGCGTTTTGCAGCCGAGTGTGAAGCGGCGGGGATGAGAGTCAGCACCACGAAATCTGAGGCCATGGTGCTCTGCCGGAAACCGGTGGATTGCTCCCTCCGGGTGGGGACAGAGTGCCTACCACAAGCGAAGGAGTTCAAGTATCTCGGGGTCTTGTTCACGAGTGAGGGTAAAATGGAGCGGGAGATCGACAGGCGTATCGGTGCGGCTGCAGCAGTAAAACAGGCGTTGCACCGGGCCGTCTTGGTGAAGAAGGAGCTGAGCCGAAAGGCAAAGCTCTCAATTTACTGGTCGGTCTACGTCCCAACCCTCACCTATGGTCACGAGCTTTGGATCGTGTCCGAAAGAACGAGGTCGCGGATACAAGCGGCCGAAATGAGTTTCCTCCGTAGAGTGGCCGGGCTCAGCCTTAGAGATAGGGTAAGGAGCTCGGACATCAGGAGGGAGCTTGAAGTCGAGCCGCTACTCCTTCGTGTCGAAAGGAGTCAGCTGAGGTGGTTCGGGCATCTAATTAGGATGCCTCCAGGACGCCTCCCTTTAGAGGTTTTCCAGGCACGTCCATCTGGTAGGAGGCCCCGGGGAAGACCCAGGACACGCTGGAGGGATAATATCTCCCAGCTGGCCTGGGAACGCCTCGGGATCCCCCAGAATGAGCTGGTAGATGTTGCGGGTGAGAGAGAAGTCTGGGTCAGCCTGCTTGACCTGCTGCCTCCGCGACCCGACCCCGGATAAGCGGTGGAAAATGGATGGATGGATGGATGGACTTGAGAATTGATATAAAAATCATAGGAATATTATACATGACATAACATGTCAAGTAAATAATGCATCGCTCTAAATTTATATTTGATTAATTTGATTGTGTTTTTACACAAGCCTATTTCAATATACTCAAGATGCCGCAAATCACGTAATCACTATTATAATATCATACAAGTATATTCAATAGGTATAAAATCCAACAGTATATCAAACTATGACGTCTCACAGTATGCTCTTAAACAATCCATCTGGTGACATTTAGAAGGATCCCTCTATTTTTGTGGCAATCTTAATATATATTCTCATAAACGGCTGCACGGGACTGTTATAAAAAAGTGAAAAAAAAACGTTATCTTAAGTGTGAGGATAAAGATATAAATGTCTTATTTGCAAATTTTAAAGGTCTTACCTGGTGGAACTTGAGACCTTGTTTGGCAAATCTGAAGCTGTAAAAGAATGAAAGAGAATTTCTTGGGTTAGGAGTGGCATCTACACTGTGTCGGACAGCTAGTCAATAAAAATGCTGTCAAACCTGAATACACAAAGGAAGAAAACGAAAATGTATGTGGAGAATAGTATGACCATCAAATCTTTATAACTACATCCAATACGAATGTTTTTTCATCCTTCACTTAATCACCATTATATTCATATACAATATCCTCTATAATATCTAACAGTATATCACACTATGTCACACATGTATACTCCAGTATGACATTTAGAATTACCCAGGGTGCTGTAGTTTTGACAAAATCAATACTTTTGAAATACAGACACCACACTTCTCTTCATCTAGTAAATTAACTTTTACAGTAACTCATCTACCTTTCATTAAACTGTTAGGATATAGATGTAACATGTTTTACCTGATGGAGCTGGACACCTTCCTGGCCTCTCCGAAGCTGCAACAATATGTTATGAATTAGGAATGGTATCTTGTGTGTTGGAACTCTGACGAAGCTGCAGAACCTGAATCTATTGAAAACGAGAAAAGATACTCAACACTGGAGAAAGAATGTCTGGCAGTGTCGGGCCCTCGAAACCCTTCGCTATTTCCTCATTGGGCGGAAATTCACACTGATCACGGACCATGCACCTTTAGCAGTGGATGTCAAGAAATAAGGAAACCAATAGTCGGGTAATAAGGTGGTTTCTCAGCCTGCAAGTCTTTAACTTCTGTGTTGTTCACAGGCAGGCCGGAACCATGGGAATGCAGATGCCCTCATGACGAGATGTCCTTTGGGCCATTTCGGGTCCCCTGGAAGCCTCTAGCCAGTGGAAGGGGAAATATGATGTCACGAGAGGGAGTGTCATCAATGGGAGGTACATGCCCTCCTAGTGATTGCAGCAGGCACTACAACCCATCATGGCATCTGGAGAATGAACTACAATTCCCATAGTCAGCTGAGCCCAAGGCTGCTGCCCAGCTGAAAGAGATGAGGCTGATTACCCTGTGAAGGGCAGGTGTGAGGGAGAACAAAGGACAGGAGCTGTTATGTTACGTTAAAGACAATGAACCGGGACTAAACTAAAGATTCATATGTTTGTTTTGTGTAGCGACGTTTCTGTTGAAATTAAGTTTACCTTTTGCTAACGGAATCTGAATACAGAAGTTTGAGTTAGAAACCATTGCTTGTCGTCTTAATTTGTGCAACCACGCCTCACAATCCCGACCTTTCAAGACATCACAATATAATATATACATATATATATAGATATACATTATATTATGATGTAGTGTATTTCTGTGGGATTTTTAATATGACATCCTTTCTGCGTCTACTTTGACTAAATTAAGTTTAATGGATGATGAAAATACTCCATTGTTTTGCACAAAACCCCCAGAAAAAACAACTTGTTTTTGTCCCACTTAAACAAGCTATAGTAAGTTACTCTTCCCAACAACGCCAATAGGTTTTCCAAAATGTCAAACTTTTCCTTTTCAAGGTGTTCTGAATGCCATCAGGTGGACGGAAATACCTATAAATCAGCAATAAGTGGGTTTGGAGTGCTGAGGTGTAATTGATTGCCCTTTCTTTCACAGGGAGTACCTGGGAAGACAACTGCAGTCCAGCGACCAGCAGCAAGCTCCGGCCGTGGCCACCCGAAGCTGAACCGTTCCCGTGCCCCCGTGTGTATCACTGTGTGGATGAGTGTGTCCTGTTTGTACATTGTTCTTTGTGATTTTTGTGTAACGACTTGAAAATCAAACGGTGTGGTTTCCTTTTCTGCACCCGGAATGATCCTGGATGTTACTTGATTTGACTGTCGTGCTTCGTGCCGTGCCCTCTCAGCGATGTGTTGGAGTCGCACTTTACGTCTGTGATGATGTACAAAAACTGCAACCTATTTAAGTCTTACCTGTAAAACATTGTATGTACCCCAATAAAGATGCTTATCTATGGTGATCCTGTGCTGCATTATTGCACCTGCTGTTAAACATAGAGATAAACTGTGATTAACTTGATACGGTTATTGAGTTTTCTTATCAGACCATATTCGATTGGCTCTCAAATAGTGGAAGGACTGGGGTTGAATAATGAGATTTATTTTTCAAGTGTTTTGTTGGTTAGATGTAACCTTCTGTTCATCCTTCAGTGGGCCTGTAGTAGGGAGTGAAAAAAAAGAAATGATTTACACTTCACATTTCAGTGCTCTGTTGTGACGTTAAACGTTTTTTTTATTTTATTCTTTTATTTTGGAAAACAGGTCAAGTACTGTATACCAGCAACACAGATCACAGCCTTGTTCCCATAAGATGTACAAAATCATTACTCCTAATTTTTAATATGTCTGCTTCCACCTCTTTTGCAGTTTTTAAAGAAAATATACACCTAGTGGCTCCCTACCCTTCACCTGCGTTTAACCCCTGCTCCCTACCCTTCACCTGTGTTTAACCCCTGCTCCTTATCCTTCACCTGTGTTTAACCCCTGCTCCCTACCCTTCACCTGTGTTTAACCCCTGCTCCCTACCCTTCACCTGTGTTTAACCCCTGCTCCCTACCCTTCACCTGCGTTTAACCCCTGCTCCCTACCCTTCACCTGTGTTTAACCCCTGCTCCTTACCCTTCACCTGTGTTTAACCCCTGCTCCTTACCCTTCACCTGCGTTTAACCCCTGCTCCCTACCCTTCACCTGTGTTTAACCCCTGCTCCTTACCCTTCACCTGTGTTTAACCCCTGCTCCCTACCCTTCACCTGCGTTTAACCCCTGCTCCCTACCCTTCACCTGTGTTTAACCCCTGCTCCTTACCCTTCACCTGTGTTTAACCCCTGCTCCCTACCCTTCACCTGTGTTTAACCCCTGCTCCTTACCCTTCACCTGTGTTTAACCCCTGCTCCTTACCCTTCACCTGCGTTTAACCCCTGCTCCCTACCCTTCACCTGCGTTTAACCCCTGCTCCCTACCCTTCACCTGCGTTTAACCCCTGCTCCCTACCCTTCACCTGTGTTTAACCCCTGCTCCTTACCCTTCACCTGCGTTTAACCCCTGCTCCCTACCCTTCACCTGTGTTTAACCCCTGCTCCTTACCCTTCACCTGTGTTTAACCCCTGCTCCCTACCCTTCACCTGCGTTTAACCCCTGCTCCTTACCCTTCACCTGTGTTTAACCCCTGCTCCTTACCCTTCACCTGCGTTTAACCCCTGCTCCTTACCCTTCACCTGTGTTTAACCCCTGCTCCTTACCCTTCACCTGCGTTTAACCCCTGCTCCCTACCCTTCACCTGTGTTTAACCCCTGCTCCTTACCCTTCACCTGTGTTTAACCCCTGCTCCCTACCCTTCACCTGCGTTTAACCCCTGCTCCTTACCCTTCACCTGTGTTTAACCCCTGCTCCTTACCCTTCACCTGCGTTTAACCCCTGCTCCTTACCCTTCACCTGTGTTTAACCCCTGCTCCTTACCCTTCACCTGCGTTTAACCCCTGCTCCTTACCCTTCACCTGTGTTTAACCCCTGCTCCTTACCCTTCACCTGTGTTTAACCCCTGCTCCCTACTCTTCACCTGTGTTTAACCCCTGCTCCTTACCCTTCACCTGTGTTTAACCCCTGCTCCCTACCCTTCACCTGCGTTTAACCCCTGCTCCTTACCCTTCACCTGTGTTTAACCCCTGCTCCTTACCCTTCACCTGTGTTTAACCCCTGCTCCTTACCCTTCACCTGTGTTTAACCCCTGCTCCTTACCCTTCACCTGTGTTTAACCCCTGCTCCTTACCCTTCACCTGTGTTTAACCCCTGCTCCCTACCCTTCACCTGTGTTTAACCCCTGCTCCTTACCCTTCACCTGTGTTTAACCCCTGCTCCTTACCCTTCACCTGTGTTTAACCCCTGCTCCTTACCCTTCACCTGTGTTTAACCCCTGCTCCTTACCCTTCACCTGTGTTTAACCCCTGCTCCCTACCCTTCACCTGTGTTTAACCCCTGCTCCTTACCCTTCACCTGCGTTTAAACCCTGCTCCCTACCCTTCACTACAGGACTCGTTCCGCACGGCTTCTCCGGGTTTTTTTTGTGCTGGGTATGTTGTTTGTTAGTTTTGTTTGCTCCATTGTCTTTCTGTGTTTTGTTTTGATCTGTTTGTCTCTGCCTTATGTGAAGCGTCTTTGAGTGTTTAGAAAAGCGCTATACAAAAATAAATTATTATTAATAAATCAAAGCTAGATGACTTACTGTAAAAGTTAATTTAATAGATGAAAATAAGTGTGGTGTCTGTACTACAAACGTTTTGATTTTGGTTGTAGTTATAAAGATATGATGTAGTTTCGTTTTCTTCCTTTGTGTCAATGTATTCAGGTTTGACAGCATTTTTATTGACACAGGGGAGATGCCGCTCCTAATCCTTTCATTCTTTTACAGCTTCAGATTTGCCAAACAAGGTCTACAGTTCCACCAGGTAAGACCTTTAAAATTTGCAAATAAGACATTTATATATTTATCCTAACAGTTACGATAAAGTTTAGTCTTCCTTGTCTTGTTTAAATAGCATACTGTGAGACGTCATAGTTTGATATACTGTTGGATTTTATACCTATTGAATATACTTGTATGATATTATAATAGTACTATAGTATAATACTTTAATACTTAGACATTTTCATTTTTTATAATGTAAGCAATACATTTTCTTAAATAAAAGGTAATAGTGTCATAGAATATTATGTGCCATAAATAAATTATAGTATTTGATGGTATCAAGGTAAAGGTAAATGCCATTAAACATGTCATACAGAAGTTAGTGTATTATGTTAAAAAAAAAGTCATGAAAAAATTATGTTATAGGAAGCTGAGGAAACACTAACTTTAGAAAGTCATAGTATCATTTAAAGTTCATACTATAGTACGCCATGACAAGGTCATTGTATTTTACGTGCCATAAAACATTCAGTATAGGATGGTATTTAAAAGTCAAACAAATGTCATAAAAAGTGAAAGAATATTATTCCATTGAAATGACCATACTTAAGTTATAGCATATCATTCATTAATTAATTAATTCAATGTCATCAAAAAGTCATATAGTATGCCATTAGGACATTAATTTAAAAGTCATAATACAGTATGCTATAAAAACATTTTGAAGACATAGTATCGTATGCCATAAATAAAGTCATAAAGAAATCATAGTATGCCATGACAAATGTAGTAAGAAACTAATTGGTTAGTATGCAATTATATGGAAAATGAAACCTGATCATCCACCAAATAATATAAAAGTAGCGCAAGATACACAATTTCAGATATGTGCTCCAATACCCAACTACAGACTAAACATTAAGATACACAATATAAGGTATCAGCGTTTTGTACGATTTTTGCGGAGTTATTTATGTGTTAACAGGTTAATTGTTTACAGGTTCATTGTTTACAGGTTCATTGTTCACAGGTTCATTGTTTACAGGTTCATTGTTTACAGGTTCATTGTTTACAGCCTGTCACTAACATTTTCCAACAAACAATGGCAGCAAAACCCTTGGAACACTGGGAGAGTGGGCTCTTTGATTGCTTTGAGGATCTCAGTACTTGTAAGACTCAATAACACAACGTTGACACACACTTATGTCTTTAGAGTTTCTATCACTCAGTTGGTGTATCCGTGTGCTTTTTAGGTTGCTATGGTTTCTGGTGCTGCCCATGCCTTGCCGGCACAGTTACAGGAAGATTTGGAGAGAATCGTTGTCTGATTTTATGTGACGTATGTGGCCCTGGTATATCAGCAGTCATTGGGGTGCCTCTGTGTGTGCCTCCTGCAGTCCTGGCTCTAAGGGTCGCCATGCGAAACAGATATAACATCAAGGTATGACGCGTGTGAAGCTGCATGGGATTCCACAGGACAAGTCCAATAAAAGTGAAGCAATGTTGATTTACATGTGTTTTTCTTGGCTCCGCAGGGTTCTATCTGTAAGGACATTGCCGTTTCCTGTTTCTGTGAGTGGTGCTCCTGGTGTCAGATGCATCGTGAGATAAGACGTCGCACAAAAGCTCCTAATGTCATCACTGTGCAGAATCAAAACGTGATACACATGCAGCCTGC